>BSAI01000162.1:4466344-4973886 GCA_036245035.1 Adrianichthys oophorus
TAAGTATAGATATTGTCAAACAACCATGCTGACACAATAACACACTCACACGCACAGGCAAACACACACAGGATGTCCAAAAGTAAGGAAACAGTGTGTCAATAGGAAATAGTGCACCGTGAGCTGGAGTGTGTCCTCTGTCCCTGAAGCACCGTGCGCTTCAGCCAGGTGCTTTCCTCTGTTTATTTTCCTGTTTACTGACTTGACTGCCTGCTTGTTTGGGTGCTTTCTTTAAGTTCATGAAGTCAATATCTTCCTGTCGGCCATACAGCCCCATCTGACTTCACCGGCCTTTTCTGGATACCGGATATCATTAAAAGTGCTCAGAATATCAGCCAAGGGAAGTCTGATAGAATCTAGTGTGCGAGGTATTGTTTAGAAGTTGTGCTCGTTTGAGGTTTAGCTATTTCTGGAGATAGAGGACTGTGTCCTGCCCATCAACTGCAACAAATTGCTTGCTTTATTTTGTATTTATTTCCATATTAAACAATAATGTATTCATTAAATGCTCATACCTTTTTTAGTTTTAAATGTGATATGATTTTAAAAATGTAAACAAATTATAATCTATGCTTACAGTTTTGCTTAGGTTTGTGCGTAAAAACTAGAACTAATAACCAGCTAAAGTAGACATCCTGAACCACAATTTTTGAGGTCTTTCTTGGGGTGCCAAAGCAAGCAAAACAGTTCTCAGTTTTTCCAGTGTAGAGTCACTGAGGGTGCTGGAGCCCATCCTAGCTCTTTCAGAGCAAAGTTGGGTTTTTGAGACCACAGTTTGCCCACTGGTTCATTACACAACTGTCCAAACTGTTCAATTCAATAACTAATGTCTTATTAAACTTGACAGTTTGGCAGTGCATCACAGCACCACACATATAGGTAGACACACACATTTATTCCTAAGGGAAAATTTCACCTATCAACCTATGAAACATGCTTTGGACTGTGTGAGGAAGCTGGAGCCCAGAGGACAAGCAAGTCTCTCTTTTTGCAGATGACATTGTGATCTGTTGTGGGAGCAGTGAGCAGGTGGAGGAACATCTAGAAAGCTGGTGGTTTGCTCTAGAAAGGAGAGAAATGAAGGTTAGCCCCAGAAAGACAGAGTGTGAATAAGAGAAACTCAAGGGGAGCAGTGAGGATAGATACAGGACGCAGAGGTGAAAAAGGTGGAGGACTTTGGATACTTAGGGTCAATGGTCCAGAGTGTGGGGAAGAGGTTAAGAGGTGTGTGCCAGCAGTTTGGAAAGGGTGGAGGAAGTTTTAAGCTGTGATGAAAAATTAACAGTGAGAATGAGGGAAAGGTGCAGGAGACTGTGGTGAGAGCAACCATGATGTTGGTTTAGATACTCTGAGGAAGAGACAGGAGGCAGAGCTGGAAGTTGCAGAGATGAACATGTTAAGGTTCTCTTTGGGAGTAACCAGGATAGATGGGATCAGGAATGATTCCATATGGAGGTAGAGCTCATGTTAGATGTTTTAGGTGTTTATTATCCAGGGAAGCAGATTGAGATGTTTGGACACATTGAGAGTAGGAACAGTGATGATGTTAGTAAAAAGATGCTGAGGTTGGAGCCACCAGGAAAGAAAGAGGAGGTTCATAGTGTGAGCGTGGGTCTCACAAGAAACAACTGAAAAATGATGAAGTAAAGCGTTTTGTTTTTTAACTTTTTGAAAGGAAGTGTTGTAATTTTTACATAAAGAGTTTAACTGCTGTAACTCTAAGGAGCTTAAAAGTGATCTTTTCTTCTCATGATACAAATCAACTCTAAGTAGGAGTTTCTGCATTCTCCATTTTTGTTAACATGGTTATAATTATCTGCATTTATGACATCACAAAAGATTCAATGAGAACCAAAGACACTGTTTTGTCTCAAAGGGTGTGAGAAGTCAACCCAATAAATAAACACAGGATGTTGAAATTGTCCCTGCACGTGAAAATGAACAAGAACTTTCAGTCTTTTATTTTTTTGTTTGTCAGCTGCCACTCAGCATTCGACCCACGGGTAAAACTGTCAAAGACCCGGTGAAATGTCACTCAGTCCCACACATTCAAACTTCAGCAGCAGCAACTCAAGAATGCATCTCACAAAGAAAAGATGCAGAAAAAGAAAAGATATTGAGCAACAAAATAAAAGGCCAGCCATTATGTGTGACAAAATCTGGTGTGGTAACACTTTATTAAATAAAACAAAGTAAGCCAGAGCACGCTTGTTGGACTCCACATGCTCCCTCTGAGCAAAAGTGTCTTATAAAACCCTCAGATTTGACTGGCAGTTTCTTGCCCTTTCTTTGTTTCTTTTACAGCTCTCATCTGACTCTTACTTTTTATGTTTTTTCAACCCCGTTGTTCATGATTTTCTGTTTTGCTGCCTGTTTGAAAATGTTTCCATGCCTTTTTTAAACACGTCTATAAACATCACAAACCAGCAGATGCAGAATCATTTTTAAACATTAAGTCATTCTATAAACCCCATTAGCTCACAATTATAACATATGTTTGAGTTCATGTGATGGAAATGAATCCTGTTTAAAAAAATAGAATTCAAAGACCTCTGTTATGAGATAGAGGCAATGCATTTCTTGTTGGTTCAAGAATAGCCCCTTAAAAAATGTTACAAAGGTTATCACAAGGCTTCACATTTTTAGGTTAGACACCAAATTTTGTTTACATACTTATGCTCTAAAGTAAACACTTTAATATAAATTACTCTTTATGTGTAAGGAAACTTATGTAGAAGTCAAAGCTGACAGTCAAAGTTAACAGCCCATGCTCTCTTTCAATTCAAATAAACTTCCAAGCAAAGAGTGTGGAAAAATGTGGGCAAAGTACATAATCATGCAAGCTTTTTTAATATGTATTATTTTGTTTATAATTTTATTGGTTATGATTTCAGAGATTTAGATCTTTTTGGTCTTTAGACTGACACTTGTTTTGGAACATCACCAGTGAACTGATACAAGAACACATGATACAACAGTTCCACATTGTTTGAGTGCAATTTTGACCTAAAATAAAAAGTAAGTCATCTCGAGTAGAGCTGTCATTGAAATTCAATTTTAACCACAGTATGTTTACAGCATGTCGATCTGAATCTTCATGAAGGTTCTCATTATCAGGTGACGTTGTCTTGAAGTTGAGTCTCAGCATCTGGACCTAAAATCTCGTAAGTCCAGATGCTGAGACTCAACTTCAAGAAATGTTAATCTGAGAGGTCGTTTCTGTGGCCAAGTTGGGCAGTTTTGCATTAAAGTGAATGAAGGCTCAATGGCTTTTAGGGGGGGTTAGTAAATATTCCAAGGATGTCCCAGATCTCCATCTCACCAAAGGAACCTTCTTCAAGGGTCATAATCAATAAAAACTGCTAATACACCAGTCTTGTTCTTAAGATCTTTTGTGATACAAGAACTGCCACAGTTTTGACTCATGTAAAATATAATATATTAATAATATAACGATAAAGCACTATTATAAGTATACATTTCCAGCACATGACGGATTGCAGTTTGAATTCCATCCAATGCCTCTTCATGGTGTGCTTTTAACCTGTTATCAAACGTGGCATCAAGCTAAATCCTATGATTACCGTTGGCTTTTTTGAGCTGAGCTTGCTAGCAGTCCACAGGAATGTTTGTCTTAATCTAACAATGTCTAGATCACTCATGTGTCCATTATAGGGATATCTTTGCTGTAATATGTTGTGAGATATAATTTAGAGGCCAGACAGTCACATGCCCTCACATGAATGCATCTGCCTCTGAATCCTGAGGTCTGCTGCTTCTGTGCCAGATCAAGAAAAACACTGAGATAATAAAGGACTAGTCAGCCCTTCGAAGAAACGCTCTGCTGACACTCACCGTATCATGTATTCACCCAGAGCTTTATCAGGCCTTTATCATTTGAAACCTGCTACTCCAGCACTCATCTACTGTACTCTCTGATTATGTGCTTTCTCTCTAGCCTGCACCATGTCGGGTTATGCCCTCAGCGATTTGGAATTTGACACTCGGCGAGACAAATGGAAGTGTAACAAGTTCCCCTGGTGAGCGTCCAGAGGCTTACAGCACTGGAACAAAACTCTGGCAATTGGTCTCACAGTTTTATCACGCTGCTCTCTGAACATGCCACCTCCTTCCTGCTCCAGCACTCAGATCTGCGCCCTTAATTTTAGCCTCTGAGGATAACATTAACCGCAGCATTTGACAGACACACCACAGCCACCTTGGCAGCAACATGTTTTTCCAAAAACAGAATTTCGCAGGAAGAGAAATGACCAAAGGTTCTTTATTTAATATTTTCAAGGGTAATGGTTTACTGACTTCAATCTGCGTCAGAAAAAGTCAAGGTCATTTCCCAAAAGGAGAGTCTGAATGTAGATACAACCATTGTCAAAAAGACCTCAACTATTGTGTTGTTAACACAATCCATCCCCAGAGTGAACATAGACCAAGACTGGAGATGGGTGGTTCTTATGATTTTATGTCTTTGATGCTTTATTGTTGGCTCCGAGCTCTTTTTCTTTGAGTTCTTCCCTTTTCCTCTTTAGGCGACACACGCCAAACACAAGTTGTTGATAATAGATCCAGAAAAAGACTCCAGTTTTGTCACAATGCTGCCTCTACACCCAAAGTATTTTCACAGAAAGTGCTCCCGGGGTTTAAGGTCAGCCAAAAACAAACACTTTGCTTGCAAAAGACTTGTAAAAGAACCTCCCCAGAGCTCTACAAACTTTTTTTATCCTGCTATCTCCTAAACTAAAAGCTGATTACATTATTGAAGCCAATCTTGACAAATTGCAGACTCTTGCCATTTGTTCCTTAGAGGCACACATGGTGCTGAACTGTAAAATGTGATACCTCTTCATTAATCCTGCTGATTGGAGTACAGCCCAGTAGGATGTATGTAGTTTGGGAGCTGGCTGCACACTTCAACTGTGTTAGGGCATGCACACAAGCAAACACATCTGTTTTGTTGCAAGCACATGTGTGTCTGTGCATTTACATGCACACCCATATGGTTGGTGAAACATTGGTGCCTCTTCTCACACAGCCCTCCACCTTAGCATGTGTGCACTGGGGTCATTTGAGCGTTGGAGCAGAAATGTTGCATCCATCTCATCTGACAGCTCTCGACCTTCCAGTAATCCCAGTATTTCTCACTATCTCACTCCCTGTTACCTCACACATACATGCACAGACAGCCAGTACAGCATCAAAGCCCCTCCGCTCATTGATCTGCTGCTCCTACTCCTGACTCCAACATCAGCTACTGGCCAGATTTGCTGTCATTCAATCTGCATTCTTGCTTTAAAGTTTCAGGTCTTGGTATATCATGTCATCAGGCCTGATTAGGAGGAGGAGAATCATTTATCTCAGGTCACCAGAAAAAGGAGGACTCCACCGTCATTGCCTTTCCTCTGATGGAAAAATATTTGTAATGACCAAAACAGAGCAGCCATGCTTCAGCAACGGCCATGTTTTAGTTTATCTTTCTCTCTTTTCTGTCCATCAGAAAAGTTTTGATGCAAATATGTTAAATAGATTACTCTTTTTTTTCATTTTGTAATAACGTTTTAAAAATAAATGTACCAACTAGCATTAGACCACGGAGCGCCAAACCAACAGAGACCTCCACCATCTTTAGGGAACTTCCAGACTGGAACCTGGTCACCTATAAAGGCCATTACAAAAATAACAAACTTTGTCCCTCCTGGAATGATCTGGACTGAAACAGATTAAAACAATCATAAGTTATTAAATATCTTGTCAAATTAGATTTATCTTCTTGCAATGTTTTTTTTAATTCAAACAGGCCCAGCTGTAAATTATTCACAACCTAAAATGATATCTTTGAATCCTAAATGACTTCTCAAATAACTAATGATTAAATGAGTACATTTCCATCAACACTTTGAGAGTTCCAAAACTCAGAAAAGCACCAAACATCAGTACATTGTATTCAGTATAGTGGCAGTGCATAAAAATACCCCTAAAAACATGTCCACATTAATGAAGTCACAACTGGCAGAGTATGAGGATAAAATTCTGAGCTTCATAGAGTAAATAGCACATGCAGAATTTTTATAAATATGTCTTTTATTTGTATCTTGAAACCTAAAGACCCAATTCAACAAAAAATGTGTTTTTGGTGTTTTTAACATGTCCCTGTAGCATTTTTCTGATGGTGGTGGACATTTATATAGAAATAAAGCTTAAAATAGCATTTCTGAGTATATCTTTATTCAAATGTTGTGAATCAAGTGCAGATGGAAAAATGCCATTTGAAAAATAACTGAGTTATGCCGTGTCACTTGTAGACGATAACATGTGCGTCTTTATTTTCCTCTTCTGAGCTAACGTCTGGCTCAAAACTGTGCGGCTGGATTGCTTTATTAGCTGCTATTTTTGTTGCACCGCTGATGTTTGGTTGGGTGTGTGAGGTACTGTAAGCTTGTGAGAAAGAGTGTAAACAGAGAACTTGCAGCAACGGTAAGAGGAAGGGGAGTGGCTTGTGGCTAAAAAGTAATTCCAAAATAATAAGTAATTGATGGCCCAAAGCAAAAGAAAGGGTAGGGTCAGAGGCAACGTAAAATTCCAGTAACCTCCTTGCATTTAGATCTGCAAATGGGAGATTTCAAACAAGGACCAGTAAAACTGTTAGTATAAAACAGAGACAGAAATGTGTTACTCCAGTTTAATACAGTGTCTGATTTACCGCCTGCTTTCTTCTGCTTTCTCTATCGCTCTAAAAAAATCTGGTTTCACTTGGGCTCCCAGCTCTATTTGGGAGTGCTTTGTCAACACAATGAGTGGAGGAGGTTTTGCCAAAGCGAAATTATGTATTGTGCTGTAAAGAAAAAAGAATGGGAAAGCCTATTATATATGACTGGTGCTGAAATTTCCAAATTTTTTCAAGATGTGAGGACGTTTGTGGACTAGATGAAAAAGTAGTTAATTTTTCCCAAATGCTGCAAAAACTGTATGTTTGTGATTAGAGCTCATCTCATATGAAATAATGTCAAACATGCTAGCAGCTTTCTTCCATGAGGAGAGTGATCCAAAACAGAATCATTAGGTTATAAACTGATTTAGTCCTGCTATTTTTTCTGCTTGTTGTTTGTACTTTGTTTGGCTTGCTCTTAAAGACCCACTCCAATAAAAAAAAGGTGTTATGGGATTTCTACCATGTTCTTGTAGCATTTTTCTGATGATGAAGTACATATATTAGTAAAACTAACAGTAACACTTTATAATAAGATTCCTTATCAAGCTTTACGCTAATAATGTGTTTATAGAGTGTTCGTAAGACATTTAACACACAATAGGCCTAATAAGGTGTATTAACATATTTAGTAAGATTCATTAACCTCTAAAGTGAGATCATTGTCTACAAAGGCCATATTCATAAACTTATTACAAGCTTAACAAATGTTTTAACCATATTTGACAACATTATTTTGAGTGTTTTGCAGCACCTCATCTAAAGTGTTACCAAATTAACAATAAAATTGCAATCTGAGTATATATTTATTTAAATTGTTGTGAATCAGGAGCACACAAAAATTGTTCTTTACAAAGGAGCATACTTGTTACATAAAAAATATGCTGAGCGAGCCATAAGCTCCCTGCTCCATTCTGATGCATCCACGAGTAGACAACTAGATCTGGGTACATGTCCTAGAAAACATAAATCAGAGACCATTGACAACCTTTAAAATACATTTAAAACATTATCAGAGGGGAAGTTTAAGCAAAATATAAATGTTGAATCAGCCAGTATAGAAACTCGATGAATTCAGATATTTTTACACGGTAAAGACAATGTTCAAAATTTAAACAAGACTGCAAGCTGAAAACACGTTGTTGGTGCTTCTATTTCAGAAATACTTGATTTGCTAAGTTCAACCAACTTGAGGTTTACAGTGAATTGTCCTTAAAGGAAAAAGCACAAAAAAAATACAACCTGGCTTTTACAATCAAGAAACATAAACCTAGAAAATCTGACAACTAAAAGAACATCTCTAACATGGTTATGTAGAGCTGATGTGAGTAGAAGTTCGTGAGACTCCTTTGGGACTCATTCATTTAAATGGTGCAGAGAATCTCATTCTTTTAACTCATCAGAACTAAAGTGTGTTCACTCTCTGACACTTTCAGATGTGAAACGAACAAAAGTGCCAAGTTCTAACCCTTACATTTCTTTCTTGAGCGGGATGTGCTCCCGTGGCCACGGTCTCCAGAATTATCCATAACCGCACCATTAAAATTTCAGAAAACAGGATATTCGCATCATGAAAGAAGTACAGATATGTAGCAGCTACCTAACTAGCCATCCATTTTTAGAACCATTTTGAATTTTGGGGTCACAGGGCTGCTGGAGTCAACCCAGCCACTGTTTCAGGGACACACACAGGAGACAGCTGTAGTGCCCGGAGAAAACCCACATAAACTCCACATAAGAAGGACCCAGCCGGATATAGAACCAGGGCCTCCTAACTGTGAGGCGAGAGTGCTAACCACTACATCACCGTACAAGCCCCTACATGAGTTTTTGTTAAGTTAACCAAAATATCTGATTTTTTCCAACTCCTGTTGAATCTACAAGACAAAACATACTAGTAAATGTAGACAGACGTGAATGTCTGCATGCTACACTGATTATTGAGATGGATGCGCATATTCACGTTGCCCATTTGTAAACTTGTATATTTTTTCCAGTTTATTTATTTCAACTTCTTCAATCCGTTTTTTTTTTTGTTTTGTTAATTGTTAAAATTGACACAATATTCAATATAAATTCTAAGACATTTTCTTTTATTTCTTATAATTTTATCAAAGCAAAACTGTATCTGTTATAAGTCATTGTCTATATCAAATACAAGAAACTGTTCTATGGAAATTCGATATTTTAACCACATACATCCATTTAGTTTTACAAAATAAAACTTTTGAATTTCTAGGATCCCATTCTGTTGTCCACTGATTCTGGGAGTTAGAGCTCTAGGGGTTACAACAAATAATGAAAAGGTAAGTAAAAGCTTGTCTTAAATTTATATTCAGCCTGTATAAACAGAGGCAAACATGCGTAATCTGCTCAAATCTGAGCAAAAACATGAAATTCTTATGAATGTGTAATCTGCAGGAAGTGGCGTGATTTGTAATCTGCTTCCCCGGCCTCAGCAGTGGTTCAGCAAACAAAACCAGCTCAAAGATTGGAAGTGAGTGACCCCAACTCTACAGTTATTGTTTACTCTGTCAGGGGCCAATGGCTGGCATACAGTATAACTCTGTGTAGACGTGACCGAGGTCAGAAACTCTCCAATGTTACATTACACACTTGCTTCCCCAAGTTTCTTCATTGTAGTTTTGTAGTTTGTCCTGAAATTGTATCTTTTAGCCCACAGGTTGGACCCCACTGTCTGCTGCAGTTGAACTGGTTTATGTCCAGATCATAAACCTGTACTTCCCCTCAAACATTATGGTCATTTTTAAAATAACATCTGTTTTTTTCTGAATTTTGGGAGAATTCTCATCCAAACCACATCTCAACAAATTCAAAGTAAAGAAGGAGAACACGCATATTGCATTTCCTCTGTTGTTTATATTTCTGAATAAGTCAAGCTCCGGCTTTTGTTCAAACAATTCAAACAATGCTGCATTCCATCGAGTGCATTTTTCCTTTGGTTTACAGAGTTAAAGACAACAGAGGTTGCAACCCCGCTAGGCTAAAACCCCAAGGAGTATTCCAATGCTTTAAGACTGGAAGATTACTCCACATGATTATCTTATGTAGATTTTGGTGTGATTCAGGCCTTCTGTTGACTCTTGCTCAGCAGAAATGTGGCCAGGTCTTTAAAGCCATTCCTGAAGTTGGATTTCATTGAGCATCCATGTTTGGCCACAGTTCCCTGCTTTCCCCTCTGCCTCAGCTCCTCTGACTCACACTGAACACTGTTGCCAGGGCTACCGTTTATTAAAATTGCTCCACAACTTTAAGCCTCATCCTCAGACTGTAGCATGGCTGACAGCGGACACTGGCCATAAACACCCCTGACATAATCAGAGATCCATTCGCAAACACACACATACACATGGAAGTGACTTTGTGTCTGACAGATGTAAATTGTGAATGAGAGAAAAAAAACAAGCTTTTGGAAGAGAGAGGCTGACAGAGGAGTGACTTGTTGGGGCAATTCTTTAAACACTGATGCCCTCTTGTGGTGATGATGTGTCATTGTCAGTTTCCCCTCTTCACAGCTTTGCATCATTTGCAGTGAGGCACAAAATGAGGAATCAGGTGGGATAAAACATTTGCTTACTTGCCTTTAGGAAAATACAAAGTCTGCAAAAGCCTTCTTGAAAATGGCAATAGTTATTCAATAAATTCAGAAGTTTATATTTTTCAGCATCTAATGTGAGCAAACAAATTTACAAGTGGAGTTCAAGCTTTATCACCAAACCGGTGAAGGTGTTTTTATTTTGTGCGTCTTCCTGAGTCACATCCTTAACTTGAAATCATGCAAATTATACGTAAGATATTAAATTTTTTAAATGTATTTCGATAGTAGAAAGTATTTAAACTGAGATGAGACCTTAGATTTCATTTAAAGGAAGTCTGAAGTGGCTAAAAAGTATGGCGAAGTTGTGCATGACATGTATGAGAGTTCTAAAACAGTGGTAAAGTGTGCTGTAAGTTTTACACAGAAGTTTAGGGGTGGAAGTGCATCGAAGCTGGAGTCTGAGCTTCTTGTTTTTGCTGTGGTGATAAAACAAAATTGACATGTGTAGATTGAATCAGTATGAATTAAATAGCACAGATCTGTCGTAACAGTTTACAGAAGGTGGAGGTACATCTAAAGAGGCTGGGGTTTGTCCTGGAAAGGAGAAACTTCTGCAGCAAGACAGAAGAGCAGGGAATTGTGGGAAAAAGAGGTTCAGTGTGTTCAGTCAGGTTTGAATGTGTCAGGAGTGTCTGCAGAGACACAGTTTATTCTGCTGAGACAAGTAAAGACTGAGACTGTGAAAATGTCTTTTATTCTCTTCTTTTTTCATGCAAGTCATTCCTTTTATCTAACTTTTTTTTACTAGAAACCAAGCCAGGCAAACATACCGTTTTTTTCCCCTGAAATTGATGCTCCTTATTTATCTCCACAAGGTGGTCGATCTCTGCATCCATCTCTGCAAGCCCTGTTACATTTCTGCCTCCAAGTGGCCATTTAGATTTACTACCATCTGTTGATCAACAACTTGTGTTATTTGTATGTAAATAATAACTTTTTTTTTTTTACTTTATAGGCGATGAACTAAAGTAAAATAGGAAATGTTGTGACAGTTTTTATAATTTTCTTTGACTTTTGCTACTTTTAGTGACCAAGTAGAAAGTGTTCTCCCTGAGACTAGGAAGTCGTGGGTTAAAATGCATGGTTGGTTCCCACCAAAGACTTTAACAATGGAGCAGAATTCCTCACTGCTTGACATTCAGCGATGAGCGGTCAGCTAGGCACGTGTAAACCGAGGTTGTGATTGCAGCTCACTGCTCCCTCAGGAGATGTGCAGAACAAATGTGGTCAGCAAATCTCGCCACACCCAAGTGTTACTTCATTTCCATTAGTTGTTGTCCATCTTTCAGCATCAGGGTTCACCACAGCAAATTCAGCTTATACTGATCCGCAGGTTTGTTTTGGCAGAGAGTTTTTGCGCCAGATGCCCTTCCAGACACAGCCCTGTATTTTATCCGGGCTGAGGACCGACATAGAGAGTCCCAAACTTGGGGCCCCTTGTGGCTACATGGGTAGGAAGTATTGTGAAGAGTCTTGCCCTAAGGACTGGATGAAGCTCATCGCACCCCTGTGGTGAAATGAATCTTGGCTTCTCAACCGCCAGTCCTGCACGCAGCCAACAGAGCCACCCAGATGCTGGAACTTGACTGGCATTAGTAGTTCTGAATAAAAAATAATTCATGAAAAATAAATAACAATAAAATATAATCCTAAACAACCAGATTTGATATCAAAACCATTTATGAAATAATTCCAAGGTGCAGAAGTTAATCAATTGTATTGTCATCCTATTAAAATGATCAATGACACTTTGTTGTCTTCTTACTGTTGTTGTTCCCAATGGCAATATGATGTTTAAAACAATATTACAATAAAATACATGGATACAAAATCGATTTGAAAAACAGCTGTGTTGAAAATTGCTTGTGCGACAAACCCTAAATAAACATTAAAGGGGCACTAGTGAAAACAAGGCAGTTGAGGCAGATAAAAACCACATCAGCTACAGTTTATGACCGTGTTTAGATATGGTGGAAGTGGGTGTGGAGAACAGCTGTTTCTTAGGCTTTTTGTTCAGGCTTCATCAGTCCCATCTAGAGGTACACGTGTTACTGCAGGGTTTGTTGTCCATTAGGATTGACTGCCTTCACCCACATGTTGAGAAGTTCTCAAAAATAGTAGCTTTCTACACTTAAAAGGCGTGTGGAAGACAAGCTGTTTTCCCTTTCTTTATCAAAACTGTTATAACTCTTTAAGGATTGTTTTATTTTTAGTGAGGTATTTATTGATTCTGGTGTAGATTGGATCTTCATTGATGGGACTTAGTCAGAGATCTTTAATTAAAAGGTTTGCCTCTGTCATCTCCTAAGGTCGGAGCCAGTCAGGAGTTGGGGGTGAAGGACTCATAATGCAGAAAACCAGTCTTGATGGCAGAAACTAAAACATTTCATTAATAAATTACCCTAAATGACAAACTGCAAAGCGAGGGAGACGGTCCAACCCTGTCTTAAGTTCTCCACTATAGTTCCCCCAAGCTAATGTTAGCGGAGCAACAAAAATTGTGCGCAATATCAGAGTTATCCAGTTTCCACACAGTTTTGAGCCAGATTCCAGCTCAGACGAGGAAAATGAAGATGTACATGGATTCATTTGTCTACAAGTGGAGACATCAAAATGGAGCGATGCAGGGGAACTTTGGCTCGCCCATTTCAGTTGCTGCATCACAAAAGAGAGCTTTTTCGTACAGCATTCTTTTCGTCTACTCCTGACTCATCCCGATTTGAATAAAGAGATTATCAAAAATGCAGATTTACTCTTACATTTTTTTATAAATGTCCTATGTCCTTCATTACGACACATACTACAAGAACATGTTATAAACACAATTTACCTTGGAGTGGGTTTTTAAATGTGTTCATTTGTCTCATGTCTTTAGACTAGTGAAACCATTTTCAGACTTGAAATTATTTTTTTAAACACTCGTATTTACACACAATCATTAATAAAAGTCTATAGACTTGGATGTTTAATTAATTACAGCACAGCTTGAAAGCATCTCATGACTAAAACATTTTGGAAGGATCCTTGTACATTTATTGTAAAACCAGTTGGGAAGTCACAAGTTGCAACATGTGACTTTTGCAGTTGTGAAAGGATGATTGGGAACCATATGTGATGTGGTAATTTGATAGTTGTGTTACTTTCTCACAGAACAGGACTTGTTTCCTTTCACTTTTTCAGGCTGAGTTAAACCAACCGTTTACTGGCTTTTGCTTGGTTTTTGCTAAACAAATTTACAAGATAATTTACATAAACTTGCATTACCAAAAATTTGCAATAAAGTAAAAATATTTTTTAAATAGAAATTAAAATAGCAAATATGTTTTTGTTACATTAATACGTTTTTGTACATCATCTATGAAGTTCTGAATAGCAATGCTCCTTTAAGCAATGTAAATATTGAGTCAAAGTCAAAAATGTAAAAAGAAAAGCTTTCAGTTGTAGAAGGAAACCCAAAGGAAGAATGAAAAGGAGGAGGAAGATGAGCATAAGCTGAGGCAGGAAAGGAGGGAGGGACGAAGGACAGCCTTACAAGCAGTTATAAGCACCCACACATACTTTCCAGCAAGAAAACCTTGACACACTCTCACACAGCCTGCGTGCACTTCAGATCGCTTGCCAGTCAGAGTGGATTGGGTTTTTAGCCAGCAGATTATGGCTTCTTCTGCATGGATGCTGGCTTTGTGTGTGGCAGCGCTGAGAGGTAAAGAGCTCCTCTGTAATGTATGTTTCTGCTCTCTCTGTCAGTTTGTTGCATAGATTACTAATATGAGTTTTGTGGTGGTTAAAGACAGAGTTTGGAACTTTTTCCACTTCCTACACTCCATTTTTCCCTATTATTTTCTCTCTAAACTTCTGATAAAAACTGAAAACCTCTTTGGGGGATTCAGAGAGGGAATCAGATTAAACTCATCTGTCACTGCACTCGCTTATTTTGTCCCTGTTCCACTCTTTTATCTCTGTGCTCTTCTTCCTTCAGTGACAAGTGTTGGTGCTGCTCCAAACAAACAGGCTGAGAGGAACTGCTCTTTGACTCCCCCAGTAAGTTCTTGTTGCTGTGTGTACCTTAACGCATCTAGCAGCAATTCTTTTCATTTCATCGCAACTTACGACTTGTAACTTTGACCTCGTCTGTTTCTTGCTGTCTTCTTCTGATATGAGATACATGTGTTTAGCAGTTAATGATTGCTGAGGAAGATTAGGAAAAAGATGAATCAGCAGCATCTTGGATTTTCTCGTAATCCTTTTATTTTTGTGTCTCATATGTTGCAGTATCTCCCCAGCACAGCAGTAAATACTTCTCTCCAGCTGCAGCAGCTACGAGAACAAATGCAACCTTTGAATATCTCTGCCTTCATTATTCCTGGCACTGATGCCCACATGGTACACCTCCGTCACAATTAATCCACTGAGATCTTTAATCTGTGTGAAAGGGGTTCTAACCTTTGTGTTTCTCTGGCAGAGTGAGTACATTTCATCGCGTGATGCCAGGTTGGCCTTCATGACGGGTTTTACGGGCTCCGCAGGTACAATATTCCCCCTCCTGAGGTTCTGTGGTCACACAGCTCCTTTGCTTTCTCGCCACATCCTCACAAGTGTCACTACGTTTTGTCATTGGCCTTGCCCTCACAGAGTAATTTGGTCAACAAATCACAACGTCTGTGGCTGCAAACAAAATCAATAGGCATTGTTCCATGCACAAAATGATGAGAAGATGGAGAATACTGTTTGGGAAGAAGTCTCATTTTCTTAGATGCCAAAAGAAATTACGAGAGGGGTTCAGCATTCGTTGCTTTTGTTGTGACAAAAGAACGCGACAACCACATACCAACAACAAAGCCAATTATTCTATCCGCCCCACACCACCACCTTGAAGGTTCTCTGTATTTTTTTAAAATGTGTCTATGCTTAACATCCCATTGTGGTGTTTTCCTCATGATGGACACACATAAAGAAAATTAGGCTTAAAATTGTATTTCTGAGTTTGTTTGGTTTTTATATCAAATCAATATGAATCAGGAGAAGATAAAAAAAATGACATTTGAAGAAGCTTGTCGCTGTGGTGTAGAAGCTATTCAACAAGCCACAAGCTTCCGGCTGCACTCCATTCTGATGCATTCACTTGCAGACAACTAGATCACGTACATCTTCAATTTCCTTGGCATCTGGCTCAAAAATGTAGAACTGGATTGCTCACATTTTTCTCGCCATTTTTGTTGCGCCACTGTTAGGTTGGGGTTGTGATGGCCTGTGAGCTAGTGGGAGAGAATATAAACAAAGGGATGATGGGAAATGTGGGAAGGTTTACTCTGTGCCAACGGTCTCGCCCACAATTCAGAGGTGAATTTCTAATGAACTCCTGAAATGTCCTAGAAAGAAACTGTTTTTTTTGTTTGTTTAGTTTGTTTGTTTTGTTCATCATCCTAATGAAAGACCATGGGGGATGCTTTTACAATAGATGAAAAGATGATCAGAGTGGGTCTTTAACATCAGGAAAAGATGGCTCCCTTCTAAGACAGTTTGAACTCTGTGTCACACCTGTCCACCTTGTGACACCGTTGTTGTCCTGCATCCCTCCAGGAACTGTCGTGGTGACTCAGAGCAAGGCCGTTCTGTGGACAGACAGTCGTTACTGGGTTCAGGCTGAAAGACAGATGGACTGCAACTGGGAGCTGGAAAAAGATGGTAGGGGAGATTACACTGTACTGACTTGTTCTGACAACCAGGCACACACAGAGTTTTGTTAGTTTTTGCCGAGAGAAAAAGCTTATGAAAAGCTGTCAGTACGTGTTCATTCAAAGCTCTGTTAAAACAAGAACCCAAACAAGAAGTTTGAAAAAAAGGTAATAAAAATTATAGCAAATTATTTTTAGCTTTGTTTCAAAGCAGAATTGATTGCGTTCTTATGTCAAAAATAATTAAAAACACAGAAAACAACAAAACTTTACTGATGCGTTCTAAAAACAGGTTTTAGGGGGAAAAAAATCAAGATTTCAATGGACAACAACAGTGAATGAATTATATGGAGTTAAAGTTACACAGTTATCACAAAGAGAAGGTTACTCTCTGGTATTTATGTATTTTTCAATTGGTCATGAAGAATTTAAAACAGCAAGAAAACGGTCCAGACAATAAAATATTCATTAATTTGCAATGCTGTTGCAAGATTTTTTTTTTTTATTTCCACCAGTGCATTCAAATCTGGCAACAGAAATGTAGATTCTTTAAACCAGTTTGTTGAATTCTGTTATCAAATTTGAACTTGCATCCCCAGATTTCTGCCGTTTGAGCCCACTGCTGCTGGGATCCGTCTGTATCAAACTGTAGCTTTATGCGTGCTGCATAAAAAATACAATCAAACTGCTGCCATAAGATACTTTGTCAAGAGAAAAATTGTAAAATTCCAGTAGGTGATATTTTGGTTGAATAGGAATCGCATTTTCGCTTTTCTAGCCCCCCAAAAATGTGACTTTTAGAACTTGTTTCAACATTTCATTAAAGGATATTAAAAACCAGTTTTATTCAACATGCCACTGATATAGACATAAATGAGAGAAATTTAAAGATTGAAAAAAAAAAACATTACACACCCTATAATTTATAAGACAGTAATATTCGGAAACATTACCAAAAATTATAAAATGCAAACCAAATGGCATCAAATAAAAGAAAAAAAAACAAAAGTTTTTATGGAGTCAGTGTTGAAGTCCAGGTTGGATCTCAATTTAACATGCTAAATCCGATCCACCCATATTATCTGAAGGTTTTACCACATTTATCTGGAATCATTTACAGAGAGGAAAGATTGGCTGCTTTATGAATGAGATATGTAATGGTCTGCCAGTTTTCAGCCAACTCTCTTCTCAAGAATATATGATAGCACTCCACTGCTGGAAAATAGGATGTGAGGACTATTTCTATGCAGATTTGATCAAATGATTCCTATATGTCTTCAAAGATACAGAAGTATGGAGAAACCAGCAAACGTTGAGTGGTTTAGAAGCACTGAGAAATTGACAGGAAGCAGAACAGAAAATGATGTCATCCTCTTTTGAAGTGACAAAGACAGAAAGGATCAGGAAGGAGTAGATCAGAAGGACTGCTTGTGTCAATCATTTTGTAGAGAAAGCCAGGGAAGTTGGATGGAGGAGGTTCAGACGTGTTGAGAGGGAGGATAAAAAAAATAAATATATCAGTCTGAGGATGCTGAGGCCAGAAGGAACAAGTCTGCAGAGGTATCATGCTGGATGTTGTGAAAGAGGATATGAAGATAGATACTGTTAGAAAAGTGATGCAGAGGATAGGATGAGACGGTGGCAGATGGTCACCTTAGAAACCACTGGAAGAAACAGCCAACTGAGGCAAAAAAAAAAAACAACGTTTTATAGTTTGACTCATGATGCTTTATGTTTAAGAAAGTGCTTTATCTTTTCATTGTTTTAAAATGCATCTAGTTTTGATATTCACGTTTTTGTTTTTTTACTTTATTGCCTCATTCTTATATGTAAAGTAAGAGGTGATTGTCTCCTGTAATGTTCCAGAATCCATCAGCAGTGTGGCGGAGTGGCTCATGTCTGAGTTGCCACCAGAAAGCCTCGTCAGCTTTGACCCCTTCCTCTTCTCTCTCGGTGAGACTTGGCTCCTCACCTGACAGCTCAGCTTAACATCACTAAAAATGTTGGAAAATTATTTATGGAGTTACCAGTTGATCAAGACACTATTTGTTTAAGGCGGACCTGTTGTGAGTCTGTGTAATCTTTTGCAATGTCCTCCATTAGAGAAGTATCAGAACTACGCCTCCTATTTGGAGTCAAACAGTCTCCTCTTCCGTCCTGTTGCTGTTAACCTGGTGGATGCAGTGTGGGAGGACAGACCTCCCCCCTCATCTGAAAGCCTCATCCGCCTACCTGACAGAGTTATAAGTATGCTTTTTTCTTTATTTATTTTAAAACTGTGCCTTTGTTTGTTTGTGTGCAGTCTGCCAGTCTCCATGTGTGGTGCCATTTATCTGTGTGCTGATAAATACCTGCAAACTTAACCAGGAGCCATAAGCAATGCACACAAACACAGCCATAAACCGTCTGTTCATGTTTTTACTGCTGATTGGCAGATTAAATACAAACTCGGAAAGACTGGAGCCAATTCCGCATGACAAGACTGTCTGCACAGACCCTTGCAGGTCCTAGCAGTCATAAGGACTGGAAAGTGCAAACACAACAAATGGAAAGCACCATAAACCTAACGATGTGTGTTAATTTGACTATTATCTGCTAAATAATACTGGGATTGAAGTGAGTCTTATATCAACGACTGCTTTTTGTCAATGACAGGAAATTGAAAAAAAAGGGAGCAATAAAAGTGTTTTGTTGTGCTTTTAGGGAGCAAAATGCAGAAAATGTACAAAAGCTACTGCCAGTTGAGTAACATCAGTTATTGTGCATTATAGTACGACCACTTTAATTCAACTTGCTGTTTTAATTAATATAAATTATCATATAGTTGCAGCAAAATTTACGAGCAAAGTCTAAGATTGGACCTCTTACAAGTCAGATATTATTCTGATAAAAGGGTTTAGCTGCTTTTCAGTCTCAGGAATACTTCCAATAACATTTATTATGTTTTAAATAATCTAAACTTTTAACAGGCAATGAAGTGTCACCATGTTTTCCAAAATCTTTGGGGTTTTTTTTCTAATTTATATATATATTAATGGTTTTCATCATAAATATTTTTCCTCATGGAAAACTACCATTGGCATGGATTTTCCCAAGTTAAATGACAGCATATTTTTACTGAGTCATGATAAAAAAAAATTTCAAGCATAGCCAAGAAACAGTAACGGTTAAGAAGCCTAAAAAAGTTTAACCAGAGATTAAATGAATAAATGCAATAAGAAAGATTTCGTTTTCTTTAAAAACGTTTTTTTTAAATTGATTGAAACATCTAAAATAATCACAAAATGCAGTATAACAATTTCTCATGTGAACCGATGTTTATTAGAAAAATATTTTTTTTTATTTACAGCGTTCCAAAACCATTCAAATATCCTATACATTCCTTCTTGAGTTTGGATATCCTGAACAAGATTTTTTTAAAATGTAAAAAAATTCTACATAAAATTATCAAGCCAACACATTTTTATAGTCGTGTCTTTATTTAGGATCCAGACTTTTTCAGTGTACAATCTGGATACTCGAGTAAAGGTAGTTTTTGTCTTAGTTGGGTTAAAGTCTTAGTTAAAATCCATGTTACAGTGGAAACAGGCTATAACTAGCAGCATTGGAGCAAATGTTTATTCAAGATTTCAGGGTTTGTAACAACACAAGTTTACCCTGAGGCAAATTTTAAAGTCTGAACATGGAGTCTTAATTGGAAAATTGTGTATCTATCTGTCTTTTTCTTTGTTTTGTCTCCTCACAAAAAACTTCTGGCCTGGTTGGTTTTAGTTTCAGGTCTGGTGCAGTAACACAGCAAATTAAACTCTACTCAATATTTCCCCTACTGACAGTAAAGGTGTTTTTTTAATTATTATATAAGATTGTACTTCACAGCATCACTATGAGGGTGTGCAATGCTTTTAATAATATCTAGATTTGTCATTGGACAATTCTTTTCAGAATTTAGTGTATTGCCCTGATAAAATGTGCAAAATTAACAAAGATTTAACAATAGGAAAAGCCCCACCTTCTCACACACTTTTTCCCTAAAAAACTTTGTACACAGTTGATTGTGAAAGACAAAAGTAAAAAAAGTTACCCAAGCTGGTCCTTGTGACTTCAAAACAGCACTATGCTAAGCAGTTGATGCAAGGTGTTTGTGTTATCAAATAACACCAAGTTTAATAGCTGTGGGTCAAAAAGGCGCTTTGTTTAACTGAAGGGAGAAAAGCATTTTTCAGGCAGTTCAATTAAGTCTATGAAGCTCCTCTGTGGAGCATTACAGGCCGGCCATCTGCTAATTCAAGGTTAAAACCAGCTCCATGTTATGAGAAACCATTCTGGTTTGTCTATTTCAACAGACATTTAGTCTAGAGGAACTTACCTAATGCGTGTTGTGATTACTATTTTATTTGCCACCAATGTGACAAAAATATTGAAGTTGCCGCCTCTTTTTCCATGACTCATTCTCCTTGACACGTTTGGTCACAGCAGTCAGTGTCATAGTTTAGGTTTGTTTTGGTGTCTTGTCATGGCAGGGAAGTGCAAAAACAGGATCAAGAAAACAGGGAACTTTCAAAGTAAGTAAAAAAAAATTGGTAGACTTTCAAAATGGACAAAGTTTGTAGCAGGTTGTCTGTAACAAATGCCCCCTGTTCTCCTTATCCTTCAGTCTGAAGTAGTCTTCCATTAAAAATCTTCCTCTAACGGTTATAGGAAGGAGTTTCCATTCTAAGTAGAAATGTGCTTGAGGTTTAAGGAACAATTACGCAGGAGATTGAAAAGAATATTGTCATTTCATTTCAGAATTGACAGCTTTTTAATAAAATGTATATTTACAGATAGATCCTGGCAGATCAAGGTGCAGGAAATCCGCAATTTGATGATGGAGAATCTGAACAGGCCAACAGCGCTTCTGCTTTCAGCTTTGGATGAAACAGCCTGTGAGTATGTATTCAGGAATTTTTTCCAATGAATCCATTAAAATATTTATTATTGACAATAAGAAGTCAAAGGTTCATTTACTAGGCTCTGTAGATTTTATAAACACTGATATTTTTAAAGAACCCATAGAACCCAGAATGTGAGTGTAATCATTTGAATCAGTAACATTTATCTTTCAAGTAGCAAAGTTTGCTCAAAGCATTGACTGTATATGAGAACTCGATCTTTTAACATAGTCTTAACAATCCTGAATGTATTTAATCATTTTTCTTTAGTGCAAGTTATTGAACTTATAAAGTGACCAATCAGATGCCTCAAAAAAATGATGTGGACTCACATTGAACGTTCAAAATGCTTGATTGACAGATTCTCCCAAGCACGCTTTCAGTGGTAGGGGTGTGGCCTTTCAACAAGCTCACTCCTGATTGGGGAGTCTGGTTGCCATAGAAACAATTACTCAGATCAACTCGGACCAGTCACTACACACTGATGATGTCTGGCTCCAACATGGCGGTGTCCGTATTGTAAAAAGATGGTGACTGAATTAACTTCATTTGGAAATAAGTCATTTTCTGTGGGTGGTGTCACGTTCTCATGTACAGCATATTTGCATCAATAGCGTCATAGCGTTAAAGGCGTGGTTTTTATAGGTAGGTGAGCTGACCGATGGGTGAGCTTGACAGATATTCAAGATATTCAATATATAATTGTGCAGTTGCAGTTTTCAGAACATTTTGCTGAGTTGGGTAGAGCAAACTCCAGTCAGGGGGGTTACAGTAATCTTATTTTCTTCTAATGTTGTTTTTTAGGGCTCTTTAATCTGCGTGGCAACGACATTCCCTACAACCCCTTCTTCTACTCTTACACTCTGCTCACACAGAATGAAATCTGGTAAGTCACCTGATGACAGAACAAAATGATTTTTTTTTATTAAAAAAAAAAAGAAAAGAAAAAAAACAGTATTGTGCATGAAGCCATGTAGCATCACAAATGCTTCTCATTTATATGAACTCCAGGCTTTTCGTCCATCCTGAGCGGGTGACTAAGGATTTGGAGGAGTACCTGAACGCACATTGTAGCGATCCTCTCTGTGTGCAGCTGAAGCCTTATGACTCTGTGCTTCAGCATCTGAGAACATATATAGGCCAGCCTGATATTAAAGTCTGGATCGGTACAGAATACACAAATTACGCACTTTATGAGATCATACCAAAGGTATGTAGGCTGAATGCTTACTGTACAGTTTTAGCTCTTTCAATTATGTTAAACCCATAAAAGTGATGGCTGAAAGTTTTGTGTTTGTGTTTTATGCTCTGAATGAATAAGGAAAAACTGATCACATCTACATACTCTCCTGTGCTGACATCTAAAGCCGTAAAAGACCAGACAGAGGAGAAAGTCCTGAGGGATGCTCATGTAGGTCCTCCTCTCATTTAAAGGCTTTAGTCCTAAAATGTAACAGGAAAATGAAATTTTTTATGTAGAGTTATAAACATTCTCCGTGAGAAAGTTAATGATTCATATTTGTCAGACAAATTGGATTTTTTGTGAATTCTTAAACTTTGTAATATTTCATGCACATGATTAAATAATCTGTTTTTGGGGTAAATTTATGGAGAAAAAGCCGGTTAGCATGACATTGTGTGTCTATGCAGGTGAGAGATGCAGTTGCTGTAATCCAGCTGCTGATGTGGCTGGAAAATGTTGTGCCTCAAGGTAATGAGACAGAGCTGAGTGCTGCTGACTATGTCAACAAATGTCGCAGGTGAGTCACCGTGAGCAGAAAAAAAAGGGTTTGGATGTGAGAGATGGACTCTAAACCGATTTGGACAGTTTCAGAGAATTTGGTGTTGCAGCTAAACTAAACTCATTACAGCAAGCAGAAGGACAGCAGAGGTCCAAGTTTTGAAACAATCTCTGCTAGCGGACCCAATGCTGCCCTCGCACATTACAGGTGAGATTATCAAATCAAAAACATTCTCTTATCAGATCTGATTTGCATGTTTAATCTGTTTGCATCATTTTGTGAATGAATCAGTGAAACTGCATATTAGCACATGCTAAATTCCATGAAAAAGTATACAAAAAGATATATATTTTAAATGCTTTTGTATTGAAAATGCATGTTAATTTTACACTAAGATCTAAATACATCTCTTACTGCCATATATTCCATTCAGCCGAGCCCAAACAAATCTGTGAGATCATAAACTGCCTAATGCATGACTGTCTGCATGTTGATCACCTGAACTGAGCGAGAAAAATACTGTCCATCCCATTCTTTTGTAGAGTTCATTTAAAGCTGATGACTTTTTTTCCAAAACAAACCTGAAATATTCTTTCAGAAATGTGGTTTCTGTGAGTTTTACGTTTTATTCTAAAACTGAACCACAGGATTTTGTTTGAGGGTGCATCATTTCCTGTTTTTCTGTGCTGCAGCCCTTCAGCAGAAACCAACAGGAGATTGACGGTTGATGAGATGTACCTGGTTGACTCTGGAGGCCAGTACTTGTGAGTAAAACTTTCTGCTCTCACACTCTTCCACTCTTTCACTTCTTGTTTACTGCAGTTAGAATGAGTCACTCTTTTCCTATCTACCATCAGAGATGGAACCACTGACATCACTCGGACAGTCCACTGGGGGACACCCACACAAATGCAAAAGGTACATAGAGCGGAGTTTGTCATTGATGCAGTAAAACGTGTTTTCATCAAGGTGGCTAAAAGGCACAGACTGACACTTGTTCCTCACTTTTTCACAGGAGGCCTTTACTCGAGTTCTCATGGGAAATATTGAGATTTCTCGAACCGTTTTTCCTTCAGGGACAAAAGGTGGGTGGAAATCCCACAGGCACAATTCAAACACCTCTATAATTTACATCTTTCACCACTAGAGAGCCCTCTCCCTCCAGGTTTCTATGAGTGGTTGCCCTGATATCTCTGCAACACCTTTCTGCTTTGTTTTGGCTTTTTGTTTCTCTTCAGGTATAAACATAGAGATGTTGGGTCGCCGGGCACTCTGGGAGGTGGGCCTAAACTATGGTCACGGCACCGGTCATGGTGTTGGAAACTACTTTGGAGTTCATGAGTGTATGGTTCAATTTCCTTTTTTTTCTATCATTTTACAGTGTGAAAGAATATTTCCTTCAAATTAACCTCCATTATTTTTATTCTGTATGCAATTCAGGACCTATCTTGAATAATTAGACAAAGGATTCCCCCAAAATCTGGAACAAAATCATTAATAAAAAAACCCAACACAAATATTAATGAGAATCTGACTTCATTGGAAAATTCAAATTCCTGGAAAATTTGACATCAAATGACATTAACTTTAATGCTGTTGAATAAAGTCTTTGTGTTGAATCAGTTTTATCTTCATATTTTCTGTTTTGTAAATGTATGCATTGTTAACATTTTTCACAGGGCCAGTTGGCTTTCAGACATATAATATTGCCTTCAGAGCTGGCATGTTTACATCTATAGGTGAGACATATTTTCCTCATCTTCTGAATAAAAAATACAACATAATTATCCCTGCAAGCCCTCTACAGTCTATTATAAGAGACCGTTTTTTTTCAAAGGATGTGTGATTGTTAAAGTTGACTGTAATTGAACTGCTATTGTGGTGACAATTAAACATTTTGACAGGTTTTATCATTAAAACTTAATCTTTTGCTGTCATATGTAAATTCCAGTTAATGATTAAGAAATGATACAAAGTTGAATTTGTGCCAGTTTGTTCGTTGCAGTTTATTCAGTCAGTCTGACTAAAACCAAAGACATTCTGGAGAAAATAACTTTTAAATTTGCTGTTTTGTTTCAGAACCTGGTTATTACAAGGAAAAGGATTTTGGGATCAGGATTGAGGACATTGCTGTGACAGTGCCTGCTCAAACTAAGGTGCAGACGAGAGCTTTTTTCTTGCTAGAATATGTTGCATTTCATGTGAAGGAGTCTCTTGTTTAATGTGCCATCCTGTTCCCTCAGTATGGCAACAACTACCTAACCTTTGACACGGTGTCCTTGGTTCCGTACGACAGGAAACTCATTGACATCTCTCTCCTCAACTCAGAACAGGTAAGAAACAGAACCTTAATTTAATTTCGGAAGAAATCTGACTTTTATGAAAATAAAACACTAATAGTGGGCAGGTTAAAGAAATGCCCTCAGAGAACGCTCTGTGTGTGCTGACTTCTCTGAAACTGCAAGCAGCTTCCTGTCTTTTTATGTTCTAAATACTGTCAACTGATAAGTGAGTGTGAAATCAAGCAGGTCTGGTCTCTTCCTGCAACATGAGGGCTGGCTTCCTCTTGAAAGTCCCTTTCATGCATGAGGTTAAACCTTCTCTGCAGCTCAAGGATTTGAAAAAAAACAATTAAAAAGAAAACAAAACCACGTGGATTCATCCTTTTTTTGTGTTTGGGTTCTCTTTTTTATGGTGAAACTGTGACATCTTGTTGCAGACATGAACCTTACTTATTTAATTTTATTATTGCACAATTTAATACAGTTGCATAGATTTTCTCCCTGAAAAAAATATTCTTTAACAAATGCAAATGTGTCCAAATGTTTGATGCAGCATTCGTTTCCTTTCAGCTTCGGTGGTTGAACAAATACTACTTGACGATACGGCAGCTGGTGGGTCCTGAGCTGGAGAAACAGGGGCTACATGAGGAGAACAACTGGATGTTAAAAAACACTGAACCCTTTCCTGAGTTGGGATCTTCAGCCTCCATCTGTTCTTCCTCCCTGACCCTCATTGCACTGGCTATCACTCTGCTCCACAGTGTTGCCTGAGCATCTACCCTCTCCATTTCACTGCAGACTCACAAATTAAACCTATGCAGTCTTCACTGAGCAACTCTCGGCTACCAGGATAACGGATGCACAGCAGTTTATTGTTTTTTTTATGTAAAATAAGTGGAATAATTTTATTTGTGTAATTGTTGTTGAAAGTTTGGATTCATCCTTTAATGTGACTTTTGGATGTGATGAGTTTTTAAACTGGACATCTGTATGACCAGCTAACATGATCTCTATTTTATTTTATTAAATACACTTTTCGTGCAGTGG
This sequence comes from Adrianichthys oophorus, assembly GCA_036245035.1. NCBI lineage: Eukaryota > Metazoa > Chordata > Actinopteri > Beloniformes > Adrianichthyidae > Adrianichthys > Adrianichthys oophorus. The sequence goes on from BSAI01000162.1 coordinate 4,492,359, forward strand.
TGTGGCTTTATGTTTTTGGACCGGTTGTTCCTTAGCTGTGTCATTTAGAAAATATATATATATATTAATTTAGTAAAAATAATGAAATTCTGTGCTGCCAAAATAAGTAAGTAAGCATTGTTTTTGTTGTGAGTTTTAATGAAAACTCACAGTGGTTGAGACCCAACATGATAAAAAGAAGGATGATATTTCTGTTTTGATGGTAAGAAACCAGCTACTGGCTCAACAGAGTTGGTTGCTAAGCAATGAGTGGAGAATCCTGGTTGTATTTTGGTACATTTCCCTGAAAATCCAATTAAAGAAAGATTAATTGTCACGTAAGTAAATTAGACAAAGCGATTTGAAATTTGGATCAAGTAAATTTACTTTAAAAACAAATTCAATAAACAGGCCTGGAGTAATATGTATTTTGTTATAATCAAATTATTTCTGCAAAGGTCAGAGACTTTTGCACCAATCACTGGTTCACTCCTCAGGAGCAAACTGCTCTGACTGTCTCAGGTTTGAGGGTTTCTTCTCCAGATGGCACATTTCATCCAGCCATCCATTTTCTAAACCCATTTTGTCACTGTTGGGGTCACTGGGCTGCCGGAGCCTAACCTGGCTACTTGTGAGCAAAGGAGAACACCTTGAACAGGTCACCAGTTTATCACAGGGCCCTAATCACACATCCATAGACAACTTAGAGTGACTAGTTAACCAATGATAAAGCACGTTTTTGGAGAGCAGGAGGAATCTGGAGTCCCCAGACTCTGAGAATGTGCAAACTCCCCACACCATCGGTGAAACTGTTTCAGGTCCCCCAGTTAGGATTTGAATTGAGGACCTTCTTGTTGTGAGGAAAGAGAGCTAACCACTGCGCCACCATGCATGTAAGGTTTTGGTGTCAAATCACATCATCCACTGTGTATGGGTTTCATGGGAGATGATAAAGGAGGAAACACAAATCACAAAAAAGTGAGACTTAATTTGTTCCAATGCACAATGATAAGCCACAAAGTTCCTTTGGTCAGATAAAACACAAATTGGTTTTGTTTTTTTGTTTTTTTTTACTGCAGTTCCTACAGAGTTCTGTGTTTTTAGATATGGAGCATACCAAAAACGGAAGACTGTCACCAGTGTACATTAGCGAGGAGGGCTGGCCATGGCTGCTTTGGTGCATCTAATGTTGGGTGTCATGAATTTGTGGAAGCTACAATGAGCTCTCACGACTATCAATGAGTTATGGAAGGGACAGGATAATGGCCCAAAACACAAACAGCTAAAATCACCCAAGAATAGCAAAGAACAAAACATTGCGCAACTCTGAACTGGTCTTCTAAGAGAAAGAACTGACTGACCACTGACTGTATATGAGAACTGGACTAAGTGACCCCTTCCCCTCTTGCATACCAAGCAAGAAGTACCCACTGGCTCCAAGAAGTCAAAATCCCATGAACTTCTAAGGAGAAACAAACAGCTATTACTCAGTCATTATATTTGTTAGAATAACCATTCTTGCTCTGATACCTTTTTATTAATATGGTCTTAATAATCCTTTTTGTTTCATTATATTTTTCTGTAGTGCAAGTCATTTAAATTATAAACTGACCAATCAGATGCCCCAATAAAAGTATCTGGTCTAATATCCAACGTTCAAAACATTTGATTGACAGATTCTCTCCAGCCTGCTTTCAATTGGTAGGGGGTTTGACTTCCAACAAGCTTACTTGTGATTGGTTGTCATAGAAATATACTCTTTCCAACTTGGCCCAATCACTGCCTACTGACAACATCTGGCTCCAACACGGCAACTGTCAGGGTTGACGTGTGAACACAGATGCAGACGACACTCGTAAATACGAAGTTCTCTCGTTTAATTGAGAAAGGTTCACAAGAAACTGAACACAAACTCATGAAGGTACAAAAGACAATCCGACAACCAGTGCAGGGGAGATGAAGACTTATAACAGGAGGAGGGGATGAGGTAAATGGAAACAGGTGTGCCAATAAGGAGGGAGAGAACACAGGAAGTAACAACCAGCAACAAAATAAAACAGGAAGTGGAACCCAACAAAAAAACAACAAATGTCCTGGGTCCATAACCCCACAGTACCCCCCCCTCAAGGTGCGCCGCCTGGCGCAGGGGAAAGCCTGTCCCGGTGCCACCGATTAAAGTCCCTGATGAGCTCAGGATCCAGAATCCGCGAAGCAGGCTCCCAGGACCTCTCCTCAGGCCCGTACCCCTCCCAGTCCACCAGGTACTGGAAACCACGTCCCCGTCGCCGAATGTCCAGCAGGCGACGGACTGTGTAGGCCGGCTGGCCATCAATGATGCGGGGAGGGGGTGGCGGAGAGGAAGGCCGCTGCAGGGGACTCGTAACATGCGGCTTCAGCTGAGATACATGAAAGACCGGGTGGATGCGCAAGGACCTGGGCAAACGCAGCCTGACCGCCACAGGATTGATGACCTTCAGGATCTCGAAAGGACCAATGTACCTGGGGGACAGCTTCTTGGATTCTGTCCGAAGCTTGATGTGTGAGGTGGACAGCATGACGGATTGGCCAGGTAGGTAAGTAGGTGCCGGAGTGCGTCGACGATCAGCCAGCCTCTTGTTGGTAGCCCCCGAACGCAACAGGGCCACCCGAGCCTCCCGCCAAACACGCCGACAGCGGCGGTATAGGTGCTGAACCGACGGAACGGCCACCTCCGTCTCCTGCTCGGGAAACAGGGGGGGTTGGTACCCCAGAGAGCACTCAAATGGGGACATACCAGAAGCAGACGAGGTGAGGGAGTTGTGCGCATATTCCACCCATGGCAACAAGGAGCTCCAGGAGGTCTGGCGTTGGGAACAGATACACCAGAGAGCGGCCTCCAAGTCTTGATTAGTCCGTTCCGCCTGACCATTAGTCTGTGGGTGAAAACCAGAAGACAGGCTGGCAGTAGTCCCGAAAGCCCCACAGAACGCCTTCCAGACTTGTGAGATGAACTGAGGACCACGATCCGACACCATGTCCGTGGGGATGCCATGCAGCCTGAAGACATGTTTTATCATCAATCTAGCCGTCTCTGCAGCAGAGGGGAGTTTGATCAGAGCCACAAAATGAGCTGCCTTAGAGAAATGGTCCACAATAGTCAGAATAACGGTTCTCCCGGCAGAAGGAGGTAGGCCGGTAACAAAGTCCAGAGCAATGTGTGACCAAGGCCGACCCGGGATGGACAATGGGTGTAAGAGTCCAGCAGGCGGGTGTGTGCTGACCTTGTTCTGGGCACAAACCAGACAACCTGAAACATAGTCCCGGACGTCCTTGGTCATACTGGGCCACCAGAAACGGCGACGCAGAAAAGAGCCAGTCCTGCGGATTCCTGGGTGGCAGGTGAGTCGCGTAGCATGAGCCCACTGGAGAACCTGGGACCTGAGTGAGCTGGGGACGAACAGTTTATTAGGAGGACCTCCTCCCGGGTCCAGCTCCTGAACTTGGGCATCCTTAATGTCCCTCTCCAGCTGCCAGGAGAGAGCGCCCAGCACACAGGAGGGAGGAAGAATAGAGGCTGGTTGGCCGTCTTGCACAGCCGATTCCTGTTGTCGGGAGAGGGCATCCGGTTTAATATTCTTAGAACCTGGACGATAGGACACCGCAAAGTTAAATTGGTTGAAAAATAGAGACCACCGTGCCTGCCTGGAGATCAACCGTTTGGCAGTCCGCAGATATGACAGGTTCTTATGATCTGTCCAGACAAGGAACGGTGTAGCTGACCCCTCCAACCAGTGCCTCCACTCCTCAAGAGCTAGCTTAATGGCTAGCAATTCTTTATCACCCACATCAAAATTACGCTCCGCCGGAGTAAGCCGGCGGGAGAAGAAAGCGCAAGGGCGCAGTTTACCATCCGACCTTAACATGGACACAGCAGATGCGGAGACTTTACGGGCACTATTCCGCCAGCAAGAGGAGCAGGTTGCTTGTTTTCGTCAAGGGTTGCTGGAGATGTCAAGCCGTCAGGAGCGACAATTTGCCGCGTTGGGTGAGCGTTTCGAACAACTGGCGGAGCGGGTCCAACATCCACCGTCTTTCCCCTCGCCACGCCCATCGCCTTCCATGCCGGTCCAGGGGACCTTGGATGGAGTTCCTGTCGCTCCTGCTGCACAGCTGGCCCGCCCAGAGAGGTTTTCCGGGGACTGCCGGGCCTTTATTACCCAGTGTGAGCTCCACTTCCAGTTACAGGCTCCTCACTATCCTACGGAACACGCCAAGGTGGCCTTCATTATTTCTCACCTTACCGGCAGAGCCGGAGCATGGGCTACCGCCGAGTGGCAGCGTGGAGCCCCTACCTGCGCATCTCTCTCGGCTTTCCTGGAGGCTTTCCAGCAGGTTTTCCATTATACCAAGCCAGGCAGAGAGGCAGCTCGTGCGCTTATGAGATTAAGCCAGCGGGACAGGAGGGCAGCTGACTATGCCATAGAGTTCCGGACCTTGGCCTCCACTAGTGGATGGGACACTACTGCGCTCACGGACGCTTTTGTGGAGGGACTGTCCGAGGAATTAAAGGACAGACTAATCTCGCTGGAGTTACCAGCCACCTTGGAACCTCTCATCGCCCTGGTTATCAAGATTGATAACCGTTTACGAAGACTTATAACAGGAGGAGGGGATGAGGTAAATGGAAACAGGTGTGCCAATAAGGAGGGAGAGAACACAGGAAGTAACAACCAGCAACAAAATAAAACAGGAAGTGGAACCCAACAAAAAAACAAAACAAATGTCCTGGGTCCATAACCCCACAGCAACGTTGCAAAAAATGGTGACTAAATTGATTTTTTTCCATTGGAACAGGAAGCATCATTTTCTATGAATGATTCAGTTCTCAATACAGCCACGTTTACACCGAACACAATGCATGTTAAATTTGTGTTGAACGCCTCTCTTTTGATGCGCAGTGAATGGTTGTTCGACACCTGTCCAGAAATGTGTGTAGCAGGAGCTGCCACCAATTGTTTTGGGCCTAATCGCTACATGTTTTTATCATTGTCTCAATGAAAAGAAGAAAACAATCATAAGGTTCAAGTGGTCTGAGTGGCTCTCTGTCTGTCCACCAGCTGGCTTCCAGGATGCCAGCATAGCAGACACGATCGTTCAAGCCCCATTAGCCCTGCGACAGACTGGCGGTCTATCCACCTGTACCCCACCTTCGCCCAACAGTGTCCAGGATGGGCACCAGCAACCCTGCAGCCCCAAAAGGGGTACATTAGGTGAAGAAGATGGATGGAAGTTTAGGACGAGAATGCTTGCATCAGTCTTCCATATTGAATTTGTATTCTACCCACTGATTGGTCTCTGAAAACGTCATGCTCCTAAACCTAAGTCCCAAATGGGTGGACGTTGCATGTCAACCTCTCCAAAGTTCGGATTTCTAAACTCTGGACACATTGCACCAGACGCCCAAATTGTGCCACAAGGCTTAGAACACTTTTCGGCCCAACCAACACACAGAGCCTGATGCACAAATTGTGCCACAAGGCTCAGAACACTTTTCGGCCCAACCAACACACAGAGCCTGATGCACAAATTGTGCCAGAGAACCTTCCGACACAGAAGTGCCTTTAAACTCTTTAAAAGTTGTTCTTGGTTCCTTGATAACCATTCATATAATCAATTTCTTCTATTTATCATCTGCTTTCTTCTTCCAGCCACATCCAGAGAGGTTGATTACAGGCCTGTGAACCTTAAACTTTTGTTTATGCGCTGCTGTAGTCACAGTAACAGCAAGCTGCTTGGAGATGGTCAATGGAAATCAAAAGAAAAGGCATTATTCAGTGTTGATAGATTACTACATCTATCAGTTTCAAGTTTTATTCTTCCATCAACAGAAAGCAATCAACAATTTTTCCTCATGGGTGTCTCATAAGAAGTTAAAAGTACAGTAAGCTCATTTTCAAAGCTTGGTCTAATACTTTTTCAGCTGCATGGAAAGTGTATGGAAGAATGGCATGTTGTCAGTGTAATTTCTGTCAATGCATTTTTAAGTAAGTCATCAATAATTTTGAATTTCAACAGACATAGAAAAGAAACTGAGGACAAATTTAATTTGGTTTCGATTAAAGCAACACAAAGCTGCAACTGCATTTGCATTTTAGCTTTAGGAACAAACGTATTGACAAAATACTGAAATAAGTTAGTAGCAGTTATCTGTTGGAGGTTCCCTAAGAAAGATAGAAGCAAATGTTTTTAAATAGTAACACCAAGAAGACAAAGTTCTTCAAACAGCAAGTTCACTATTAGAGGAACTTCCTTTAACAGTCAGCATTTTTATTGTAAAGAGAGATGGAAGTGTTTGAGTTTCTGGTTTGCTTCAGTGGCTCAGCTGAGAGTCAAAGTTCAAACAAATAATTTGTTGGGTTTTTTTTGCATCTTTTTGAGTCGTGAAATAAAAGGATAAATAAGAAAAAATGTGTTAAAGAGATCATTTTATACATCGGATAAACTTTTTTGAATAACTCACATTTGTGTGAACTATTCTCTTTATTGTTGTCATTAAGTGTATGAAACCTTTCACCAAGCATGCTTTAGCCAGACTGCCGAACGTTACACGCACATGGATGGAGAAACCTTTCACAACAGGTGAGATCTTGGAGGAGGCGTGGCCATCTTCCTGGACTGAGGAACAGAGGAACTGCAAGGATGAGATCACTGTCTTTGTAAACCAAAAGTTTCTTCTACTTTTATGCATTGTAAGGCTGGTGGTTGAGTGATGAAAGTTTTCCTTCCTCATTAACCACAGCAAACATGTTTCTTGACAAACTTCAGTTTTTTGTCCAAGATTGCTGCTTTAGTCCCATTTCTACTTGCTACTACTGCTTGTTTTTAATGAATTCAAAAGTGGACTTTTTGTTTGTTTCTCTGTTTTTCTCATGCCATGTCTGTGGTTTCACTACCAGGAGGCAATAACGAGTCTGCACATTTTTGTAAAAAACTTGCATTAGTTCTTGATACCATCCATCCTTTTGGTGTCATGGGGTAGCTGGACAACCCATAGGGTGAAGGAGCAGTACACCCTGCAGGTCGCCAATCTGTCGCAGGGCCACACAACCAAACACACACCTATGTACAATAGAACCATCAACCAAGCATGTTTTTGGACTGTGAAGGCAAGTGCCCGGAGAAAACCCATACAAACACAGAAAGAACACGCAAATTCACACAGAAAGGTCCCAGACGGAATTTGAACCTTCTTGCCTTCTCGCTGTGAGTGTTGCAGTGTGTGAGTGGTAACCACTGCACCCCCACGCCATCGTTCTTGTTTATGTTCCAATATTGTTTCTGGGATCTTAAAGTTTTAAGTTACCGATCTCTAAGTTTTACAACAGACTATGATAAGCTGAATTTTATCTTTTTTTTAAACAAACATATAACTTTAATTTATGCTTTCAGATATCATTCTTTTTAGGTTTGTCAACTTGCTTGCTTTTATTTTTAGTATTCTCCTAAATTTCACCATTGTTGCCTAATATTTACCTTCCTGTAAGCTCTACAGATCATGACATTGCTGCCAACTTTTATTCAAGTGACAGGAAGCTGAAGTAGGGCACACACTTCTTATGTGGGTTTTTTCTTTTTTTTTTTTACAAAAAAAAAAGCTCTACTCTTTGTAAGTCGCTCTCCATTGTCTACAGGTTCTTTGCACGTGTCTTGGAATTAAGTGTATGCATTTTTGTGAACTTTTTTTTCCTAATTTTTCCAAATTGTTTTGGATGTTTTAAAAGCATAACTTGCGTCATCCTGAGATGTTTGTGTTTGCGCTGAATATTAATCTTTGATGAAACACATCAGTCTGGACTAGCTGGAACGTCTGAGAAACAGATTTGCTTCTGTTTTGACTGTTGAAAGATGCAGCTGCACGGCCACTATGGAGTTTCTATTTATGTCATCTTTTCTTGTCTTTCACTTCCACACTCCAACTCACTATGACTACAACTGTTCAACCTGAGAGGAAAACTGGAACTCTGCAACACTGTCACTCTGAACTGGATGCAAACTCCAATGGCTTTATACTTGATCAATCAATCAATCAATCTTTATTTGTATAGCACCTTTCATATGAATCATAACACAAAGTGCTTGATGAAGAAGAACCTTCTATCTTCACAGACATTAACCTTTTTTAAAAGAACTGATCCTCAGTTGATTGAATCTGTTTTATTTAAGCAGAAGTTTCCAATTTCACATTTAAAAAAGCGTCAAACTTTATGATTCTGTTGAGGTTATGGGCAGAGAGTTCACAGCACATTATCATGATTGACATACATAACCAAGCCATAAGCCTTTGTGTGGTTTAGCACCAATACAGGGTTTGCCTTTACAGTTTCTGCACGGTCATGTGACTTCCTGCTTTGTGCGCTTCATTCGGCTGCAGCAGTGTGCATCTCAGTCCTTCTGTGATCTGACTGTGACAGCACAGTGACACTGATACTTGCGCACAAAAAAGAGGGCCGCTTTCTCAGCGTTTTGTCCGGAGAGATCTGAGGATCACCGAGGAAGAGGATGCTGAGACGAAAGCCCTCAAATGCCTCAGAGAAGGAACAGGTGCAGAAGAAGAAGGTGAGCTTTTATTTGACACATTCTGACAGCACAGTTTATGCAGAAAAAGTAAACTTTTAGCCAGTGTAATGGCTGCTAAGGTGAACAATTTCTTCATAACTTCCCAGTCAGTTTGTGTTTTGTGCAAATGTTGTCAACCTGTCATCTTAAATTAATGCTCTGGATATAAAAAGTTATTTTTTACTTTTCTGCAACAACTCGTGCTCTTTGAGTTCCTCTATTCTGGTTGGATGATTCATTGCTGCACTTGGGTTTTTGAGTCACGTCAGGCTTCGGTTGCACTTGTCTCCAGCCGGCATGAGCCTCCTACACAAAACATCAGAGGCCTTTTTTTCCATCCACATATCTTCTTTTGTGGTCTAATTCTTACCATCACACTTGTTGCTGCTTTTTCTTTTCCTTTTTTTGTCTTATCCCTACAAACACAACCGTCACAGAAAAGCAGTTGAGTTTGAAGAAAAATCCGTCGCTTCTTCATCTGTGTGCTCTGACAGAAAAACAAAACTCAACATTGACCTGCAGGTGTTGGCACATTCCAAGTATATGCCGATCAGGGTGCACTGGTGGTTGAAGCTTGAGCTTTTCACACAGCGACAGCCACAGGGGTGATGGATGCTTGCATTGATTGGCTGGCAGCAGTTGCTGCAGCTTTGCCCAGTTCCTGTGGTTTCAACAAAGACAGAGTTTTGCAGAGTGACTTGGTTTAAATGGAAAATTCTCAAATGCACTAACCTTAACCTTTCCTGCACAATTCCTCTCAAGAAAACTGCTCGTGGAAAATCATGCAAAAGATAGAAAACTAGCTTTTCCAGCTCAAAATAGCTGTTTTTGACTGCTTAGTCAAAACATTAACCTTATTTGTAAAAGCTGGTAAGTTTTTCCTGCTATTTGGTTTGTGGTGAGAAAATATGAAAAATTAAATAAAATGATTTACAAAAACTTTGATTTCCTTTATTTTCATGTTTACACTAGACAAAATCCTATTTTGGTGCTGCCAGAGTTCACTTTACATGAAAAGACGGCTTTTCTAACAAAATCTATTCATTAGTTGTGAGATTAGTTAGTTTTAACTTTTTAAAAGAATACTTCAAAATAAATAACTGCAGAAAAACTAAGTTTATCTTCCAGGCTTTAGCTTTCATAAATTTGTAGTCATTGATTTTGGTGCATCTTTCTGTACAAAACAGCTGCAAATCATTGTAGTTTCTCAAGAACAGTTTTTGACGTGTCACTGTAACATTTCGGCTGAGACGGGATCTTTATTTTAAAAGGCCTCCACCAAACCCGATTCTTTTCTTTGTCAGTCACTCTGACATGACTCCACTGGTAGCAAAAGAAACCCACATTATCACACCCACCCCACCATGCTGAGCAGGTGTTTTCAGGCATTCATCATGGCCTGTTTTGTGGATTATAAACAAACATTTAAGGATTGCTCTTCTGTCTGTAAAATACCTTTTCCATCGTGTTATTCAACTTAGTTTTGAAGGTGGGACTTTCCTTAAAACAATCCAAACACTTTTTCTTCTTTATAAACATTTTCCACACCAACTGAAGGGTAACCTGCTAGTTTATTGCACATTAAAGCCTGAACTGAATGTTTTTCCTTACATGAATAAGCCTCGAGGCTCCAGATATTGACAAAGTTTGCAGACTTAGAACATCATGGTGGATATTTTTCTACTGTAATACTGTTAAAACAAACCTAAATGGTGTCCCAGCAAAAAAAAAAAAAGTCCTAGATGTGCCCAGTGAAGACAGCAAGTTCATCAAGTGCATACGATCATGTCATTGTACCCTCTTGTGGGCTGCTCAGTTGTTGGTTTCCTGCTTCAGTGTATTTTCTTAGATTTGTGCATGAAAAGGTGTGATCTCTCATGTGCTGCGGTCCATAAAGTCACATTTAGACTTAATTCACTCACTTTTTCAATAATTTCAAAACATGTTTGTCTCTGCAAGACTTGCATTGTTCAGACTTGTCAATTCATAGATGTTTTGGTAAAAACAAGTTGTTGTTGCTTCTGAGAAAGCCTACTGCAGATTCATTGTGTTCACACATTTGCAAGAGATAAGTTCTTTATCAGCATTGCACCAAAAACCACTAAACAACAGAAAGGCATGTGTTTCACATGTCTCCTATTGTTTATACTGGCCTTCTTTTGTTCAAGTTGGTCTCATGTTTTTGTGCTTGCAGCTCACCTTGCAGAGGTCCAGCAGCTTCAAGGACTTCATCAAAAACAAACCCACATCTCCTGTTTCAGCAGACAAGGAGTTCACCTTAGAAGAGAGTGTGAGTTCCACCCAAACACAGAAACGATGCAGAAGAACAATACTAGATGTAGATGTGTGGCGTTCGAAGTGATCCTTTCTACACATATTACATCATCCAGTTCCTCTTTCAATGCCATAAACCGTTCATCCACCTTGTAGCATGACACCATACAAGACAGAGAATGATTGTCAGCCACGGTTACTACAGAAGTGCCGTTCTCCTGCTTCCTATTTTAACACACTGCAGCAGGTGCCAGCAGATGTCAGGACTTCAGAGTTCAGGGAGCATATTTGTCCTTTGTCAACAACATTCGGCAAGCTGAGTGGAAGTTAGTGCCGAAATACTGAAACAGAGAGGAAGTAAGAACGAGAAGCGCCGTGCAGAGCACCGATGACTGTAGCGTGCAGACAGGATGTCCTCTGGTGAAAAGTAGTCATGCAGAGAGCATTTGTGTAAGACAGACTGAGCAGAAGTCTGTAGAGGCACCCAGGAGAATTGAAGACCCTCCAATCCCTGACATCAAAATACATTTTGAGAAATTGAATGTTATATCTCTACTGTCTTTACTGTAACCCCTAGTTTTTATTGTTAGAATCGGTTTAAAAAAAACAGTTTTGTCGACAAAAATAAAAACCATATAATTGCAAAAAAGTATTTTTAAAAGAGATCAAGAACTTTATCATAGTTGTGACTATCTGCTTTACAGAACTAGAGAAAATGCTTCTTTTCATGAACAGGAACTTAGCCTGTATGTATTGTTTTGTAACTACACTTTCAAGCAGCCAGCCACATTAGAGTGCAGCTGTTGGTGTGTGACTTTGTGGCTCCCTGCAGTATGTGTGTAAAAAACCCCATTACCACAACCCTGCCAACCTACAAGTTTATGAGAAGTAAACACTTGAAGGCCATAATAGATCCTGATTTCTGTTTCAGCTTGAATTAAATGTATAGTTACTGTTTCTTTTCCTTCAACAACCTGAGTCGTCTTCATTAACCTGTCCACACTCTTCTGTCAGGTGGCAGAAAATGGGACGGCAGAAGAATCAGTGAAAAGCGGCAGCAAACTGGGGAAGAAATGGCGCAACGTGATCTCACGCACAATGACTCGCAAAACATCCAAGATGGTTCAGAAGGCTCTGGCTGAGGAGGGGGTAAAGAAGCTTCTCACAAAGCCCAACACACAAACATGAATTATGTGGATGATGCACACATTTTCAAATATCCTTTTAACTACAAAAGAAAAAAATGTCCAGTCAACCTGTTTTTTCAATCCACCAGAAACTACAATTCCCAGAGTCCCACCCATTGACACTTGGTATCAGTAAAAAACGACAAATATTCTCTACATTCATGTATGCAGTAGGTGGGATATATTCAGGTTTATAAATGCCTTCGAAGGAGAACAAATTTGTATTGCTGCTAGTCAGGGCAGGAAGACATGATTCAATTTGTCACAGAAGTAAACTAAAAAATAAAATGTCGCCATCTGGTGGAAAAAATTCTACACTGCATGTCAGAACATGAACTCGTAGCTTAATCTAAAAAAAAATCGATGGCACTTTTATTGTATTATATATTTAAATATATATAGAAAATGTCCGCAATAAAAACACCCACAATATCATAACTAAAATATTACTCGCAGCATCAAGTTGTGCAAGATAATAGAATATTTTATTGCATTTCTGCTGGTTTCTGCTGCAAAATATGCTTTTACGCCAATAATGTTTGTAATCTTTACTTGAATTTTTGGACTTTTTTGTGCTCTAAAAGTTTTATGACACGTAGGTAAAATAAACTGACTGCTTGTACCACTTATAATCACTGCAACCATTACAGTTGAAAATTTCACTGATTTACAAAGTCACAAACCTGAAAAACAGTAATATTGTTAAATCATTTTATGTACAAGGTGAAAAAAATTACATAAAATTGCTTTCAAACTCGTTTGTCAGTATAAGGAGGAAAAGTTCTGCAAAAGAGGTTGCAAGTAGGAAAAGGCAAAAAAATTAATAACAAAGAACACCATAAAATGAATTAAAAAATCATTAACAGATACATTTGATAAGAAACTATTTGAATCTTGTCATTGAATGCATTTATTCTCCATTCATTCATTCATTCATTTTCCAATCCGCTTTATCCCTTTCGGGGTCACGGGGTTGCCGGAGCCTAACCCGGCTACTCATGGGCGAAGGCAGGGAACACCCCTGGACTGGTCGCCAGTCTGTCGCAGGGGCACATTTATTCTCCAAGTTGTGTAAATAATTGAAGTTGGTTGTTGTGTTGTTTTTTTTAATTTTTGTTTTGTATTTTGTAAAAAGTACGTTTAAATAAGAATAAGAATGAGAAACATATTCTAACCTAAAAACAATAGATGATGGATTAACTAAGAAGGTTGACCTTATTGTTCGCAGGGGGAGAGCGGTGAGGAACTGTCCCCCGTCTCCACTGACTGGCTCCCAGATCTGTGTGCAGGACAGAGGACCTCTGTTTGCTCGACAGGTTCAGAGGACACCACACCCAGCCCCATCAGCCGCCAGCTCTCTGCCAGTAAGCCCCATGCTGGAACCCAACTGTTCTTCTATAAAGCATCTCCTGTCACATCTGTGTGCAGACATGACACCTAACCTTATTCTTATAAGGTTAAGCTTATTTTTAAAAGCTGCCGTTTCCAGAGAAAAAACAGGTAAATCTCCAAACTATGTGGAGGTATTTTTGTGCCATTATTCCAAGTACAACGCTCACTGTTTTCAGAGTAAAACTTTAAACATTTTGTGTGTTAAAAGAAATATTTTGCACTTGAAACGGAAAACTTGAAATGCAGAAATATGTATAATCAAATAATATTGCTAGTATGTGTAATTGAAGCAATTTTCACTCCAGATAAATTCTTTCTCTTCTGCTCTCGAAACAGAGAAAGACAGCATCACAAATGTGCCATAAAAGCCAGCTAATCACTCTTCCAATCTGCTCGTAGACTAATGGGCACGAATTTGAACCCAGACTTGTTTACCATTTGAACCGTCAGCAGCTGTTATCCAGAGGAAATCAGTGAATTGCTGATAAAGTTTGTAAAGTCAGTGCCACACAGTAACAAATTCAGCTTAATTTACCTACAAAATATACTGTTATTTTATGAATAATCTCAACAATACCTACAATAAACCATTTGGAAAAAGATTAATGATAACATTGGAGTTGCTCAAGTCCCTGAATCCACTTTGGGCAGCTTTCCTTTTATCTTAAATTCTTAATCTAAGAAAATGAAAAAACAAGAGAATCAAGTCAAGTTATTTAGAGTTCAAACTAAAATGCCTTTTGTTGCCTATTTCCATCTTTACTTTCTTAGGAGGCTAAAAATTAACTTGCGTTACAAAAAAAGTGACTTAACAGAATTACTGTGAAGCTATTTTAGTCAAATATATCTCTAGGACGGATTTTTGTAGCCATTCGTTAAGATTTTGTTAAGATTTATGGAGATGACTGCAGAAAGAAGTTAGGGTTTTTTGTTTTTAGAATCTGGCCCTCATTACAAAAAAAAAATCATAAACCATAAAAAATCCTAATTAAAAAAGAAAAGATGGTCTCAATTTGTGGTTCAAAAGTGTCAGAGTGGAGGTATAGACGGATCATTGCACGGACACCATTCACGGTCTTTGGAAGATTTCCTTTCAGCTGGATCTGAGTTTGCTTCCTGTCTCTTCAGGCAGTGACAGACAGAGTCTGGACAGTGGTTACAGTCAGAGGGACAGCATGAGACTGGAGGAGAATGGCGTCTCCTACAACGGCCCGTTCTGTGGCCGCGCTGTGGTCCACACTGACTTCACGCCGAGCCCCTACGATGTGGAGTCTCTCAAACTCCAAGTGAGTGCAGAAGAAGCTCTCATCTGCTGCATGTCCTGTCTGGCATTGCCACCCTCTGGGGAACTTGTGAAACTTTGCAGAAAGATTTGAATCTGCAGATCTGTCTGCACATTACTGGACAGCAACACCCATAAAAATGCATTTGTTGTTAAAAAAGAGGACGATAAAAAGGATAATATATGTCTGCTCTCATACAGAAAGGAGACATCATCCACATCATAGACAAACCTCCCGTGGGCACCTGGACCGGGAAGCTCAACAACAAAGTGGGCTCATTTAAGTTCATCTACGTCACACTCATCTCAGATGAAAGCCCTCAGGCCAGGAAGAGATGCAACAAAAGCCAGAAATTCAAAACCAAACCCAAAACCCTGGAGGAAGTCCTGGTCACCATCGGCCTGACGGTGAGGAAACACTCTTCACCTTTAAAATACAACCTCAGTGTTTTAGTTAGTCAATCTACAGAGAAACCAGTCCAGTCATCAAAATCCAGTTTAAGTCAAATCAAACTAGATCAACGGAATTAGATTTGGCTGTAATTTGATTTATTACTCGCTTTAAAATGTGTCAGAAAAAAACAAACACCTATAATATATAGATTTAACAAGACAGGAAGGTACTAGAATTCTTTAAAATGAGGAAAGTGAAGCAGATTTCAAGAAGAGAGATCTAAGGAATGTGAGTAATAAAGGTTTACTTATGATACAAAAATGTGCATGAAATAGTCCATAGTCTAGACTACCTCTACTAGAGGCTAGACTCTGATGGCGGTGGAGAGCCAGTCCATGGCATGGTAATGGTCCAGGTGGAGAATGCAGTGGAGGAGGGCCGGCAGAGAGATAAACATCCATGAATTTAAAAGCAGAGATAAGTTTGTAATTGGTCTAAGGTTTAAATGATGAGTGGCGTGGTGAGTGACGCAGGAACCCAACTTACTTGGAAGTAAGGTTTTTCTCATTGAAAGTGCACAATCATACGCACAGGGATTCAAAATCCATCCATCCATCCATTTTCTTCCGCTCATCCGGGACCGGGTCGCGGGGGCAGCAGTCTCAGTAAAGATGCCCAGACTTCCCGCTCCCCGGCCACTTCCTCCAGCTCCTCTGGGGGGACCCCGAGTCGTTCCCAGGCCAGTCGAGAGACATAGTCGCTCCAGCGTGTCCTGGGTCTTCCCCGGGGCCTCCTCCCCAGTGGGACATGCCCGGAACACCTCTCTAGGGAGGCGTCCAGGGGGCATCCGAACCAAATGCCCGAGCCACCTCAACTGGCTCCTCTCGATGTGGAGGAGAAGCGGCTCGACTCCGAGCTCCTCCCGGGTGACCGAGCTTCTCACCCTATCTCTGAGTGAGCGCCCAGCCACCCTACAGAGGAAGCTCATTTCAGCCGCTTGGAACCGGGACCTTGTTCTTTCGGTCATAACCCAGAGCTCTTGACCATAGGTGAGTATTGGGGCGTAGATCGACCGGTAAATTGAGAGCCTTGCTTTCTGGCTTAGCTCTCTCTTCACCACGACGGACCGGTACAGCGACCACATGACGGTGGACGCAGCACCAATCCGCCTGTCGATCTCACGCTCCGATCTTCCCTCACTCGTGAACAAGACCCCAAGATACTTAAACTCCTCCACTTGGGGAAGGAGCACTCCACCCACCCAGAGAGGGCAAACCACCTTTCTCCGGTCGAGAACCATGGCCTCAGACTTAGCGGTGCTGATCCTCATCCCTGCCGCTTCACACTTGGCTGCAAACCATTCCAATGCATGCTGGAGGTCCTGGCTCAATGAAGCCAACAGGACAACATCATCTGCAAAGAGCAGAGAGGAAATCCTGTGGTTCCACCCCCTCCGGACCCTGGCTGCACCTAGAAATTCTGTCCATAAAGACTATGAACAGAGCCGGTGAAAAAGGGCAGCCCTGCTGGAGTCCAACATGCACCGGGAACAGGTCTGACTTAGTGCCAGCTATGCGGACCAAGCTCCTGCTCTGGTCATACAGAGACCGGACAGCCCTGAGTAAGGCTCCCCGGACCCCATACTCCCAAAGTACCCTCCACAGGACACCACGGGGCACACGGTCGAACGCCTTCTCCGAATCCACAAAACACATATGGACAGGATGAGCGAACTCCCACAAACCCTCCAGCACCCTGGACAGGGTGTAGAGCTGATCCATAGTTCCACGACCAGGACGGAAACCGCATTGTTGTTCTTCGATCTGAGGTTCGACTATCGGCCGGACTCTCCTCTCCAGTACCCTGGCATAGACTTTCCCAGGGAGGCTGAGGAGTGTGATTCCCCGGTAGTTGTAACACACCCTCCGGTCCCCCTTCTTGAAAAGGGGAACCACCACCCCTGTCTGCCAGTCCAGTGGTACTGTTCCTGACTGCCACGCGATGCTGCAGAGACGTGTTAACCAAGACACTCCCACAGCATCCAGAGACTTGAGGTACTCAGGGCGGACTTCATCCACTCCCGCTGCCTTGCCACCAAGGAGCTTGTTGACTACCTCGGTGACTTCAGCTTGGGTAATGGACAGCCCCACCCCAAGGCTCTCAGCCTCTGCTTCCTCAAGAGAAGGCGTGTCAGCAGGCTTGAGGAGATCCTCAAAGTATTCCTTCCACCGCCCGACAATGTCCCCAGTCGAAGTCAACAGCTCCCCACCTGCACTGAAAACTGTGCCTGCAGAAAACTGTTTCCCCCTCCTGAGGCGCCGGACGGTTTGCCAGAACCTCTTCGAGGCCAACCGATAGTCCTTCTCCATGGCCTCACCGAACTCCTCCCAGGACTGAGTTTTTGCCTCTACTACAGCCTGAGCCGCAGCTCGCTTAGACTGCCGATACCTGTCAGCTGCCTCTGGAGTCCCACAAGTCAGCCAGACCTGATAGGACTCCTTCTTCAGCTTGACGGCGTCCCTTACTTCCGGTGTCCACCAACGGGTTCGGGGGTTGCCGCCACGACAGGCACCAGAGACCTTGCGACCACAGCTCCGAACAGCAGCAGAGACAATGGAGGTGGAGAACATGGTCCATTCAGACTCAATGTTACCAGCCTCCCTTGGTACCTGTTTGAAGTTCTCCCGGATGTGGGAGTTAAAGACTTCCCTGACGGAGGGCTCAGCCAGACGTTCCCAGCAGACCCTCACAGTAGGTTTGGGTCTGCCAAGTCTTTCCGGCCTCCTTCCCCGCCAACGAATCCAACTCACCACCAGGTAGTGATCAGTGGACAGCTCTGCCCCTCTCTTTACCCGAGTGTCCAAGACACATGGCCGAAGATCGCCTGAAACGACAACAAAGTCGATCATTGATCCCCTGCCGAGGGTGTCCTGATGCCACGTGTATTGATGGACACCCTTGTGCTGAGGAAACCAATCAGAATGTACAAAATCTTCTAAGCTTCTAACACACTCTTGTGTTTCAGGAACTGAGTTCGGTCCTGTCCATGCACGGTTTCCAGACCTTGGAAGACTTTGCCGGACTGAGGGAGTCCCACCTGAATGAGTTGAACATCACAGACCCAGACAAGTGCTCCAAGATCCTAAACACCATCGATATGCTCAGAGACTGTAAGTCCACAGACTGTGGCACTGCAGACCCCATAACACAATTTCTGCTTTGCATTTGGTAATTTAAAAAATGTCATGTTGCAGTTATTTCATCGTTTAGTTTAGGGAACAGCTCACCCGCAGACTATCACACTCTGAGTTGACAGTCCCATTCACTTTGCTGCAAAAAATAAACTTCTGTTTCATTTATCAGCACTTTTTCAAATTTCCATCTTGTTTGGTTTTCACTTAAACTATAATGCAAAGAAACAGTTAATTTTCTTTATTGTTGTAGATTTCAGAGGCAATGAGCAGACTGTCTTTGTTTTTGCACAGAACAACGGTTCTGTTTTTCATTAACATTCATTAGTCTAGACCTCCAGGTTAAGTGACCTTTCATGTATTCTGCAGGAACTAATTTAAATCCAGACACTAAATGTGTAAAACACAAAGTTTAAAATTGTTTTTAATAAAAAATCTTTAAAAGTTTATATATATATATATATATATATATATATAAAACCTATCTATCAAACAACTGGATTTTTTAGTTGAGTTAAATAATTTTCTGTTATTTCTAAATTAGATCATGATGCCTTAAAATCAACTAGTGCTTTTTTTATGAAATTGCATCACGTTGACTCAATCCCACATTTGTGTTTTTTGTAAGTCACGGACATCATACGCATCAGCTGAGGTTTATGATGACTTTATGATCACTTTGAAATGCCTAAAAATGTGTTTTGTCTAACTCAGCTGAAGAGGAGTCAGAGCCAGATGAGGATAAGGAAGAGGAAAAGGACAAATCCAGGGAGGAACCAAGGGATTCAGGCTGCTTTGAGAGTTCTGAGAACCTAGAGGGAGGACGAGAGGATCCAAAAGCAGAGGAGAAGATGGATCAGGAAACTGGAAAACATGAGCAGGAGTCAGAGGAAAAGGAGAGTCAGAGTCAAGAGGTAGATACTGTGCAGGAGCAGCTCCAAGAGCTCACAGTGGATGAAGGACAATGAGAGGCAATGGAAGAAGGCTCCTCCTTCACTCCTTTCAAAGACTGTGGGCTCCTTTTCATGAAGTATATAGGCTGAACAAGCGCAATGGTGCAACTGTCTTGTTCTGTTTTTTTTAAACAAATTTGTTCTCAAAAACAATGCTTTTCTTTTGAAAGGCACAACTTCAACATTTGAGGATTTGTCTGGTGTATGCAGCTTAGTCCTGTATTTCAATACTTAATAAAAGAATGTAAAATATTTTTATGTTTCTCATGTAACTTGAATAAGCCGTGTTAACTGGATGTCTATTTGTCATTGTGAAGAAGTGTTGTAAATACATGTTCGAATAAAAAGAATTGAGTAAAATGTTGAGAACATAGTTTTTAATGGTCTGAGCTTTTAATTGATTAGTATTGTGTTATTGTTTTTCAGTAAATAGCAAAATATTTTTTAAACTAAATGATTGGATAAGAAATTTAAACAAAATACAATTTAAAAAATTTGCAGGGTAAGTTGAGAACATTCCTCAAAATTAAAGAGATTGTTGAGACTTTTATTTTTCATGCATCTATCCATTTTCTTGACCTGCTATACATAGAGTATATATCCACGTCCCCTTACAGGGTCATTGGGTTGCTGGAGCCTATACCAGCAACTGTTGGGAAAACACACCCTGGACAGGTGTCCACTCTGTCTGGGCAAACAGTCACTTCCACATGCACACCTAGGACACTCTAAAGTCACCAAGTAACCTATGCCATTAGGTATGTTTCTGAACTGTGAGAGGAAGCAGGATAAAACCAACGCATGCACAGGGCGAACATGCAAACTTATACAGAAAGGTCCCAGCCGGGATTCAAACCAGGGTCATCTTGATGTGCTGTGTGAGCGCTAACCACTGTTCCACCGTGCAGCCCTGACTTTTATTGTTTTGAGTGATAAATGAGAAGTGTTTCTCTCAGGTGTTTTTTACCCTGAAGTAAGACTGCTGTCCGGCTCTGCAGTAGATAAATATTGTATCTTGTGTTGCTGGTTCATTTGATGTGCCAGCAGATGGCGATGTGATTCCGACTTATTTCTCAGCAGTTCTCTTGTCAGAGTTTTTTCTGAGTGCTTTTATTCTGTGAAGCAATACTGCTGACATCTGGGATTTTTTTTTAGAAAGTTACCTTAAGCATATAAGAATTGTAAACAGTTATTTTCCTTTTCACAGTCAATTCTAACAAAGAAATTGTCCTGTTTTCTGGTAGCTGTTATGCTTGTGAAAGAGCAGACACAGTTGTGTCATGAAGTGCCTCTATGTGTGTTTTTTAAGTATGGTACAGGTACAGTGACAATAAGTGTCAGCTGAACCCTCATTCTAATTATAAAAGTTTGATTTAGTCTTGCAAAGAATAAACACGTCATCTCTAATGAGTACAGGCTGCATCTTCTTAAAATAAAGTTTTCCATCTTTTTTCAAGATGTATCATGAGATTGCTGTGTTTGTGTTCAGAAAATATGATACAGTTCCTTTTCCCCAAATCTGAACACATATAAGGGCGGGGCTTGTTTGACAACAGATCTGGAGTGAAAATAGTGAAGATCACGTAGAAATGCTGAGATGGTCAAACATATCTGTTGCCCACCTGCACAAACTTCTAGTCAAAAAATTCCAAATCTAGTTGCATAATATAAGGCTTATACAGGATGTGTCAGTTTATCAGTATCTGCACCAAAATACCCAGATGAGGAATTACACAGAATGAGAGGAAGTCTCTTTTTCTAAAGAAAAGGGAAGTTTTAGATGCATTTGTGCCATATTTAACTTGCATGTTGTGAGTTCCTCAAGTTTTTAGACCTTTGGGTATTTTCTATAAGACACGAGGAATTCTTCAAGAAATATTTACAAATTGACTAACCCATTTCAGATTATTTAGTGCAAAATGGCACTGAAGCTGTTACACAGTCCATCAAAATATCAATGAAGACAAAGGGGTGGCAACAGGCCAGGAAATATATTTTCTTATAGACCTAAAAAGGATTCTTTCTTCCTGTTGTAATTCATTTTGGCTTGTTGGAAATAAATTGCTCTGCCAACAAATCATGGTCAAGAACAATGATTTGAAGAACTTCTAAGTCATTTTCTGAATTTGAGTTTAATGGCTCCTAAACAATTTACCACAAAAAAATGTGTTTCTGAGCATTGCATGTGACAGGGAACTATTTGAAACTCTCAGAAAATGTGCTTTCCCACAATAGGCATTAAATCCCCCAAATTATTAGAAATGAATGTGTTCCTGTTTTAAATTCAACCCTGGAACGGTACAATCTGACTTCTGTATGATTATCCAAAAAAAAGCTTGCTATTGCTGGCTATAACTATTTGTTTTAATAATCGATGAAAAAGTCAGTGGGGATATGCTCATGTGGCTGACCTCCATGCCTCTGCAACCCATTAATTCATACATTCATTCATTTTCCAATCCGCTTTATCCCTTTCGGGGTCACGGGGTTGCCGGAGCCTAACCCGGCTACTCATGGGCGAAGGCAGGGGATACCCCTGGACTGGTCGCCAGGCTGTCGCAGGGGTGCAACCCATTAAATGTTTCTAAATATAATTTTCAAAATACATTTGTGTGCGATAATGCAGAGATATATTGATCTTTTTATTTCTTGTTCAAAAGTGCATATTGTGGTTTACTCTAATATGAAAATCTTGTGTGGGACACAAAGTGTTCTGTTTCTTGAGAATCACCCTTCTAAAGTAAATGGACTTCAAGTGGTTTGTCATAATCCAAGGACACTTCTTAAAAACACTATTGCTCATCAACACTTTTGGCACTGAGTATCACAAAGAAATGTCAGTTTCACTTCATAATAAGACAACATTGTTTTATTTACCAGATACATTAATCATGTAAAAAGAAGTGAACAAAATCAAATGAAGTACATGTAATCACAGTGTTGATACTGAACAAAGCCAACATAAATAAGCATTCCATCCATGTACTGTATTAGCATACATGATGCAATGTAACAGGATAATCAGAGCATTCAGATCTGATTGTGGTTTTTATTACAGAATTCATAAATACAAGAGCTCTGCAAACTGCCAGAAGAAAGTTAAAACGTCCCGTTAACGTGTGCTTAGGCAACACAGACCTCCATCTGATTCAATATTAACAGCATGTGTTCTTGCAAAGTGATGAAAACAAACCGAATCCAGTCATGGTTGGAAAGAAATTCTGTTTTCAAAAAAATACTCTAAACCTATTACATCCACTTGGAATTTTTTTCTTTTCTCTGAACATTTTTAAGCAAATTTACACACAAGTAATACTGAATCACAGCTTTATCATCTCCCATTAAACAATTGATCTAACAAGAAATCAACATACAACATAAGTAAAGGCCATTATCTTTATTATTTTTTCAAAGTTTTATCATTTACTGAATTTATTTAGTAAATTATATTTGAGAGTTTGTGCTAATTTAATTAAACTTCTTGCTTTAAAACAAAATCCAATTATAACAAAAAATATGCTTACAGGGGAGTTTGGCTTCATTTATTTTCTTAAAGGTGTCTGACGTTGCTCTAGAATGTTAAATGCCTTCACAAAAAATACGATCTCAAGAGTTGAAATCTTCTCCACCTTCTAAATGTTTAGGAGATTTAGACTCATGTCGGTCAGATTTGTCAGATATAAAAATTATCTACATGGGTAAGATTCACAAACACAAACTCAGTCTTGCATATGACACAATCACAAGTACAAACTCTCCCTATCACCTAACATTGTCTAAAAGCTATCTTTGAGTCAGACCTTTTCTAATTTCCTTCTCTTTGAGGACGCTCAAGCAAACTCTGTGATCAAAATAAGAATGGGAAGACAGAAGCTCCTTTCTGCATTGTGATAATGAGCCTGTCAGTCAACTGCACTGCAGGAGCAAGCCAGGTGACAGAAGAGGAAGAGCTGAATTTAGAGGCAAAATACTGCAAGAAAAGAAGGAATAATAGAGGAAATATCACCTTCCTCTTGTGCACTTTACACGATCCTGTCTTACACCTTTACCTATTTACACCAGCAATAACTTTGTAGAAAGAAAATCAGTTTTGGTGTGGAAAAAGATTAGAATTTGCTAATATTTGTCTTTATTGTGACATTCAATTTTTTTAAGAATGCCTC
The DNA here is from genome assembly GCA_036245035.1 of Adrianichthys oophorus. NCBI lineage: Eukaryota > Metazoa > Chordata > Actinopteri > Beloniformes > Adrianichthyidae > Adrianichthys > Adrianichthys oophorus. Next base: position 4,515,769 of record BSAI01000162.1, read on the forward strand.
TCTACAGATTTGCTTCTGAATGAGGTAAAATTGATGAGCTTAGTGTCACTTTATTCAATAAAAGGTAAAAATGTTTGCTTAGCATAGCATTGGAAATGGGGGAGACGCTTCAGGTTACAGGTCAAAGTAAAGAAAACAGGCCACGGCTTACAATTAATGAGATGCCTATTGTTTCTTTTCAAAACAAATGTAAATTCATTATACTTAATTTTTATGGCTACGGATGCTAACAGCTCCCCATTGATTTCATTTTGTCAAGCCAAGACTGTGAGCTGCTTCAAGCTTTATTTTCAGATTTAGTGTAGGTGAACATACATCTTTCCCATAAAGCAGATTATTTAAATATTTATGACTCACATGATTCATTTTATTCCAACTTTAACACTGAGGGTCTTCTTAGCTGCTTCTGAGGCAGCTTTTTCAATAAGGCACTATCACTACGAGTGTCTTTGCCCGTCGGGCCTTTTCTGTCTCACATCCTGGGGCTTAAAGGCGCAGAGAACCTGCAAATATTTTTATCACCCTTTTATATCACACTACATCCTTGATTACACATTGGAAGGGTAGACGTTGATCCGGTTGACATCATTTTACAAAAAATAAAAAGATTTGGTGCACATCTGTGACACCTGAACTGAATCAGAAGAGAGAGTAGACTTTGTGTGGAAGCAGCCTGCAGTATTTCTTAGTGTCTTTTTTAGTCACTTTCCGCCTTAACATCGTGTGAACTAAGTACGGTTTTATCTTCATCCACACCCTTCAAAGCTGCTTGTCCAGCCTTCCTGTAGTTTGCATAGGGCAGGTAATGTATGCACAAGAGTGATGACAGTACTGTGTTTCACATCTGTTCAAAAGTCATTCCACTTTTGTCCGTCAGATGCTTGGTGTATATAACATGAACTGGCCTCTCACATTAATGTTACAATACAGTTTTAATAAGGATCAAATGTCTCGTCAGAGTAAGAGCAGAGATTTTTCTGCCGATGCCGCAGCATTTTCTCCCTTGCACAGATTTCCAGTGCAGTCTTCAGGAGACATGCTGCTGACCTCTTATTGAATCACTCCTCCTCCTCCTCCAGGAGCAAAGTGTCAATCAAACATCTCTGCAATGAATGCTGGGAAGAGGAGCCACGAGGCAGCAGAAGATCCACTCTTCAGGGAATCAGGGACAAGAGTTGGGAATAACTGAGTCTCCTGTCCGGTATACAGACATAAACTATTAACAGTCCAGTTTGCAAAGAGAAAGGTTGCTAAAGGAGGAGCTCGAGGACGAGCTGCCAAAACCCATGCAACTAATAGGTCTTATCCTTGGAAATGTACGTCTCTGCGTCGGTCTCGGGTGAAGCCAGAGGTGGAACCTTTGGTGCTGGAGGCTGCTCCTCTTTATCGGAGGGGCTCTTGGCTTTGTGGGAAGAGACTTTTTCTGCTGAGGCAGCGATGCTTGGTTTAGCATCATCTGGGGTATGTTCATTGGGGATGAGAGGAGCTGTAGTTTTCTGTAAAAAAAAAAAAAAGAAACAGAAATGAAGATAATGGTAAGATAAGATAATCAACTAATCTCAGTTAATCTATTATAGGTTCATTTGAATGGTAGACATTTATAACACAATTTTGTGTTGGGAACATTAAAAGAAAAAGAATTAACTACTGTATGAAAGGAAACATCCTAACACTTTGTTCAAGTTCTGTTTATGTGACAACTCTGTGTTGCTCGGTCTTGCAGCTCTGAGGAGGAGTATTTGCATGTGGAGGCTTACGTGCGTGCTCACCGTGGTTTGTGGCGCTAGGATGCTGGTGGAAGAAAGAGCAAAACTGGTCATAGCATTGGACGAATCCTCCTGCATCAGTCCTCTTTTGTCCAACACACTAAGCAAAGAGACGAGTCTGTCAGCCGATCTCCAAAACCGCATCAGAGACTGCAGAGCAGAGGCACTTACCTCGGGTACGCTGGCCCACAAAGAACCTCGCAGCAGTTTTTGATGATGTTCTTGTGGCTGTAAGGGTTCTGGATTCTGTTCTTTCCTGACCACGATCCTTTTATCTAAGAAAAGACAACACGTTCATGTTACAGGGTTAGTTCTAAAAAAGAATCTCTTTAATTATACCTTGTTTAAAAGACGGAATCAGATTTTTAGAAGTTTTTTTCACTTGTTTAGATTTTACCTCCCTAAATGTCTTCTAAAACACAGAAAAGTAGTCATCTTTTATAATAACAATGAATGAAACATTTCATTTACTCAGATAATTTATGCTGTGCAGCTTTAAAGGTGCAACCTTTCTTTGATTTTTCAGCAAAACGTTAAGTAAAGCTTTAAATGCATTTTAGACAGTAAATTCCCAATTGTGTTTATAAATTATACTTTTTTATTTTCATTTCATGGAGCAGAGAATGTAATTTACAGCCATGCTGCAGACATCTGTGCCTCCTTCAGCTTGGTTTGCAGCAGTGAGTGTTCTCATGTCAGCTTTAAGAGCCTCTTAAACCCAGGTTTGCATCTCATACAAAAATGAAAGCAGTTTTTATGTTTAGGGCCAGATGCTAAAAGACAAAAAAAATACCTGTGTTTCTAGAAGAAGAATTTGATGTTAACGCCACAAAGTAATTAAAAAAAGAGCTTCACTTGGATTAAAAATATGAGTGTTAGTTATAGGAAGAGTCATGAAATTATTACCATATTTTACAAGCGTAAACACATGAAATAAAGGCGAGGTCTATTTTTGTGCTAGTAAACTAAGCAGAAACAGTAGAATAAAACTGAATCGTAGTAAGTTTTATGACCTCTGCATTTTTCAGGAACCAGCATGAACTGACTGAACCTCCTTTGAGACAGAAAGCATCTCTGGATGGGAATGTAGGTCACCAGCCTCCACAAGGCCCCAGTGCTGCATGCCTCCATGCATCTGCAGGGCTGAGTGAGTGAGACACAGCTGAAAGAGCATGTGTCATGCATGAGACCAGAGCAGCATTGAAACTCGAGGTGTCTTCCTTTGCCCGCCCTCACTACTGCCTTCGTTCCCTCCTCTGCTCCTCTAACGCTCTCCTCCTCTCTGCTGGATCGGTGCTTCTGGCTGCGTTCCCAGCCCCTGCAGGTATCAATGCATCTATTATTAGGTCGATCACACACTGAAATGGCTGGGCAGACAGCCATCATTTCGGTGCCTGCAGCGACGTTGCAGGTGTACGATGCAAGGCTTTATTACCAATAAAATGAAAGAAAGAAAAATTAGGCCAGCAGTCTCGCTGGAAAAAAAGGCTTGTTTAAATTAATCATTACAACAAAGCATGAGTGCACCACTTTGCTTTTAGTGATCTTGAAGGCTCCAACTCCCATCATCATCGGTGTTCTGCTTCTTATCAGAGAACACTCAGTCAGATCTGGGTTAGCGAGCCTCTACCACACACAGAGAAAGCTCTGCATGAAGACCTGTCATAAACTCATCCAACTGCATCACTCGGTTTGCAGAAACATCTGCATAACAATTTTTTTTAAAAAAAGGGAATTTTTAAATAAGAGAACTGAAAACATACAGAACACGCAGAACATCTTGGCTTTGAATCACAAAAAAATGTGTGCAGCTTTGATCATCTCCCCACTTCCCATCACCCATCTGTTTACGCTCTCTCCCGCTAGCTTACAGCCCCTCACATAGCCAACCTTACATTACCAGTGCAAAAAATACAGTGAGCAATATCGCAGCTATCCAGCCATACAGTTTGGAACCAGATGCCAGCTCAAACAAGGAAAACAAAGACGTACATGGATTAAGTCGTCTACAAGTGAGTGGATCAGAATGGAGCCGTGCAGGGAGCTTGTGGCCTGCCAATTGTGGATTTTATGCAACATCTACAAGCTTTTTCCAACATTTTATCTGATTTACCACAATTTGAATAAATAAATACTCAGAAATGCCATTTTAAGCAAAATTTTCTTTATAAATGTCTTCAATCATCAGAAAAATACCACAAGAACATGTTAAAAAAAAACATCAAAAAATCAATATTCAAATTAAGAAATTAGAAATTCTCCTCAATCTGTGTTTTAAGATTAATCTAAATCCAGCTTTGTTGCTTTCTCAGTTTTATTTCCTTTGGGTTACAATATAATAAGCTTGTTTAACAAGATGCTATTTATCAGGGCTCTGTCCATCAAAATAAAATTCGCATCCTTCTGAAACATTTTTCAAATATGGTTCTAAACATTTTTCTCCAGTCTACATGTGCATCACAAGTCTCCAGATAAAATCCCTTCTTCTGCAGAAGCTTCCTGCTGTTAAAAGCTAAAAGAGTTTAGTCTTCTTGTATTTTTGAACTCACTAAACAGCTTTTGTAGAAACATTTTCAAGATCTGAGCAGCAGTTTTAAATGCGGCTCAGGAAAACCTCCAGATTGTTGTATTTCACTTTCAAGACATGTATGTTTATGCTGCTGAGTAAAGATGAAGACTGACAGTGGAGACTTACCCTCCAGCAGAAGGTACACATGCACTCAACGAAGCCAGCTCACATCCAAACAAGGAGGTTGTGTAGACACAACACAGGAACGCCGTGGAGCACCACCGTATCTTTACAGCTACGTCTGTGCTCCCAGTAAACGTTTGTTTACTTTAAGCGACCTGGAAACAGGGCTGCCCCTCTAGGGGGAAAACCGCCTTTACAAGGTTCAGGAGCGCTCAGGCGCTCGGACTATAAGGTGCAGCAAACAGGCAGAAAAACTGGAAAAGTGAGAGGGTGGAGCTCTAAGAGCCCCTGTTACATGGCTAATGCAAATTCTGCATTGGTGTAAAAGGATTACCGGCTGTAGTTATTATCCAGGCACAGTGGTAAATAAAAAAGGACTTTGAGGTCTGTTTTTGTCTTAATTTATGTGGAAGTTGAACAAATAGTAACAAACAAAAATGAAAATGATCATATTTCTGGAGTGACGAGAGTGAACTCTCTTTTCCAAGGACACTTTTTTCACATTCACAGTTTCATAATCTTATTTGGGAGCTGCCCAACCCCTCCAGATACACCTGTGGCTACCGAGCAGCTCCACAGGCACAATTTGGGTCAAGGACAGCACAGTGGTGTAATGAGGGTGAAGCAAACATTGCAGGGCATCTGCAACAACCAGCTTTAATTCTGTAAGAAGTGAAATTTAAGCCAGCAAATCTCCAACAGGAGTTCCATGTGACTAACCATCAAGTGAAATTAGTTATACTGGGGATTGATGTTTGTGGTTTAGCCAATATTCATAAGTCAGGAGCTTTGGTCCTAAAAAAAACAGAATCTTAAGAAAATCTATTGTTTTGGGAAAAAAAAAATATTTTCTGTCTTATCAACAAAAATGTTCAATAGCAAAAATAATTTTAGTTTAAGAAAACATGTTTTCTTGGTGAGACCCTTCTTCTTATCCCATTGGAATTTTTGTATTGGCTTATTTAAAGAAAATCCGCCAATGGGGTTAGAATGTTTGACTCATTTCTAGTGGCCATGTTTTTGCAGTGGGTTAGGGGAAAAGGTCTTTCAAACTGGTAAAACAAAGTCAAAATCAGATTTTGACTGCTCAGATTCATTAGAGTTAGGCTGTTCCTCTGCTTTAAAGCACAAGGCAACATGACCCAAATACAGCTGCATTGGTGGTACTGCCCTGTGTCTTTTAGAACTGCATTGGTTGTTTTAAATGCGCAACTGGCCAAGCTAGCCAGTACCTGACAAAGCTTCCTTCCAGAAGGCTTATGGAAATGCAAGGTTTCCTTAAACTGGACTCATTGGACCAGTCTTTCGTGGGATTTAAATAGTCAACCTCCCCTCTTACAATTTTCATATCCTGCAAATTAGGCTGTCAATTTTTTGGGGGGGTTTATTTGTCTTTTTAAAATTGCAATCTTTAATATCCTGATATCAATTGTTTGTCTTCTTTAAGGTAATTAAATGAAGCCACTGGATTTACATCTTAATCTGGCTCATTTACTAAAATACGCAGCATTCTTTTGCACCACAGTAAGCGTGTCTGTTTGATGTGATTGTTGCTGCGAGGAGTCAGATGTAGCTCCAGGAGGAACAAAGAGTAATGGAAGACAGTATTTTAAATTCAGTCATCTTTCATTCCTGTAGTGTTTTTTTTTTTTTTATCAAAAGATTTTCTAACAGAAAACAAGTTGTTCACCAAAAAATGTTTATTGATGTGGAGAACATAAGACTTGGGAGAATTGGAATATTAAATAAACAAGCAGGATTTATGTATCAGCTGCACTGAATAGTTCACATTCCTTTGAACATTTTTTTTAACGTTTTGACATTTTTATAACTGGATGTAATCATCAATTTTACCTCTGGCTGCCCAAAAAAGTGAAATACATTATCTTAACGGCAGCGCAAAATGATCTTGTTGCTTAGACTTGAATGATTATATGGTTTTTAAATAAAATTCAGATGTTCAGTCACAGTAAACAGAGGCAGATTTGAAATCAGATGAGCTGAACAGTCATGTGAGATTTTCAAAAAGTACATTTACTTCTACATTTTTTTATGTGTAATATTTAATAAATGTTACCTTTCTCGTTTTAACAGACTTGCCCATGTGTTTTATATTTTTGTGGCGTTATGAGTAGAAATTAAATAAGTATTTAATGTAAATTGTTTTGTTTTCAGCATCTTCAAACTACATTAAAATCCGTAGCGGGCTGCACTTTGGTTATGAATAAACATATTTTTTAAAGCCTCATTTAATAGTTACTCCCTAACCCATTTTGCTCGCAAAATGAACCTTTTTTATGCGTTTGTCCATAAATGACAGAAAATTAGAACACCAGAGATTCTGACAGACAACTGAAATGATTCAGAAGAGCACACACTAACTGCATTCATGCAAGTTTGGTGAGTGTGGTGTACTTACATCCTCATTGGTGGTCTGGTTGAGAGAGATCAGGTAAGTGTGGAAGCCAGTCAACCCCACGACGGACCAGAGGGTGAAGAAACATACCAGAACCTCCAGCACAGTGAAATCCGGTTAAGGAATAGTACGACGTTTCTCTGCAGCTTAACCTTCCACTTGTTGTTTGCCTTTTTTAACCATTCCTGTTTTTATTTTTACAGATATTGATTTAAATTTCCTGAAAGTTATTTTTCATTACGGTCAAACTTAGATTTAACAATGTCAAAGTTTTATGTTACTGAGCAAATCAGAGATTTCACTACAAAACATAGTGTTCATGTTTGTACCCTCATCTATATCAAAAAATAATAACATTAGAATTCCAACAAGAAAACTTCAAAAGACAGAAATAGTATTTATTTTATTTTTATTGTATTTTTATAACACTTATTTTTGTAATTGATCCACAGAGACGTGCTATTTATAACCAAAGTTGTTTAAACGCTCCTTGAAATGTTGTTGTTTTGTTTTGTTGTAGTTTTCTCTCACAAAAAGTAAAATTTGAATATTTTAACATAAATACTAACAACACTGTACATTTGATCAATTTCATTCATTTTAAAAGTATTAATTACATGAGATTAGATTCCTGTTATTGTTAAATGAAATTATGAAAGCATATTTGCTGAGGATAATCAGTAAGCACTTTTTTTATTACTTGACAAAATCTGCACTTAAGCTGATAAGAACCGAATTATGAAAACTATGCTAAAATTTAAAATGAAAAAACTCAGTAAGGCTTGGATTATGGAAGTTTGCTTCGTTCCACTCCTTTTCAAGCAATAAATCAAACTTGACTTTAGTTAATAATCACTATATTTATGCAATCTAATGTGACCTGGGTGAATTGGTAAATCATTGCAAAAATCTCTATGATTGGGAGTAATTACACTGTTATTTTCTTCTTGCATTTACTCTAAATTTTCTTTGTTCTTTTGGATCAATGCATTTTTTATTTCTGAAATGAGTTTGATATTTCTGTTTAATTTTTTTGCATTGTTCTAAGGTAAAGCTTGAAATAAACCAATGAATCAAATCAAACTCAGACATGATTTTTTAATATTTGCTCTTTTTATTGGTTTGTTAGTTTGCTGTCACCTTGGTGCTTTTGTTTTCTTTCCTGTAATGTGATTTGACTTTACCATCAATCTAAGCAAATCAAAGCTAAAAATTATTTCAATTAATTTTTAACTTACAAGAATAAAAGAGATGGGTGGCTTTGTTAGTTCTGCATACTCATTGAACAATGTTTTAATATATTATTCAACATAGTATAAACACAAAAGCCTAATCTTTGGTATGATATAATGAAGCTTTCAGTCAAATAAGATTTAATCAGGAGTTACTGAGTCACTAGGGGCAGTAAAGAGCAGTTTTCACCTGAAGTGCCACATAAACCAGAAACCTTTGGACCCAAACAACAAAGAAATGAGTCTGAGCTTTGAGCTACAGCTGCACTGAGGCGGGACGACAGCACAGTGCCAACTGTTTCATGACAGCTCTCAAACACACTCAAAGGATATGTTCCAGGTGTTTCCTGTAAAGTGTTTAGAAAGCCTTTATCCACTGAACCTGTGTGAGAGAACACAGACGAGAAGTCAGAACTCGGCTTTTGCAAGTTTGATGAGGCTGTGCAGACATTGACATGCCAAACAGGAGTCTCTGTTGAGCTCGTGTCACAGCTCGCTCTTCCTGTTTCGCCACATTGCCTGTAACTGTCGTTTCCATAAAAGGGATACTCACGCATGACCACGTGGACAATGTCAAAGGCAAAAATGTAGATGGTGAGCAGGGAGAGGGAAAGGGTGAACAGGTAGAAGTATCTGTAGTTCCTTTTGCCCACGCAGTTTCCAACCCAAGGACAGTGGTGATCAAAACGGTCTGAAAGGGAGAAGGAAATGTTTTAGAACTCAGTTGGGTTAAAAATAGATGCGTTTTAGAAAGAGAACTGTGTCAGCTCCTGCACATCTGTGGTATAAATATAGCAAACACAGCGTCTTCACTTCTTCCTGTCCAATTTGCTCGACTGGAGCAGGGCAGAGGTGAAAGGTCAACTCAGATAAATAGAACAGTATCTTCTCCTTGCCTGAAAGGAGTTAACAGTAACATACATTAACATGGAAAGAAAATATGTAACGGCACGAAGAAATCAAAACACTAACTAAACGTTAGTGAACCATTTTAGTCCTTTTCCTGGAGGAATTGACAGAAACGTTCGGGATAATTTAGATTATTCCCAAAGGATGAAACCTAAAATCCTAAAAGGAATTAAATTTCCACTTAACCATAAGTTCATTAATAAATCCTCTAAAACCTCTGGTGGACAAGAGCACTTTTCTATTTACAGCTTATAAACAAAACAGAAAAGTAGAAGAGTGTCATTCAGGAACGATGAAAAATGTAGGAATAAATATGATTAGATCTAACCAGAGGGAAGAATTGAACATTTTAAAAGGTAATGGTCAACATGAACTTTTACTGTCATTTAACTATGTGCAGGACTTCATAAAAATATCAGAAACCCCCCCCAAAAATGTAAAAATTGTTTAATTTCTTAAAATCAACCTTTATCTTCCAGGATTATAGAAAAAAATTGATCATCTGTGCGTTCTTTTAAAATACTGTCGCTTTTAGAAGCCTTTTTCCCTGTACATGCAAACTCACATACACGTTCCTCACACCATTCAAGAGCCCTGAACTTCTGATTCTCATTTTCTCACTCTCACTGGACATTTTTACAGGCCAGTTTATTTGTCTATCACATTTCATGTACAAAGACAAGAGCTTTACATAACACATTAACAGAAACATTAAAAATAAATATTAAAGGTGTGATCAATAAAATATATTTTTTTAAAAGGTAAAAAGAGTTGAATGACCATCATGTAATGCTGTAGAATCTCTTTCAATTTGTTGACCAAATCACAGTGCAGTGAGATTTAATGGTCTAGCAATGCAAAAAAAAAAAAAAGAATGAAGCTGTTTTTCTCTCTGAGGATTGGTATAGGATAGATTCTACCTCAGAGCAGTAAAAGCATTGATCCCCTGCACTGACATGATGCACTACAGGCCGCATCCAAATGAAACAGTATCTTCTCTTAAGTGGGATAGTTGGTATTCATGATCCCTGATGTCACAAAACTCAGCAAGGCCTCAAAGTCCATGTATCCTAAAATAATAACTGAAAAGTAACTTTGATTTGACTTGATTAGAAACTAAGCTCAACTAAATATTTGATATCATATTTGTCTGTGTATTGTTGCAAGCTTAAATCTGTGGTTTGAAAGTACAGTTGGCCTGGCATACATGTGTGTAAGGAGGACACAGGCAACGCAGTGTTTACCGTGACTGAGCATGGATTCCTCACTGAGGTGCCTCTGTCTGCTCTCATATCAGCCATGACTCAAACACATTCCTCGGGCATCAGGAACGACAATACTGCAATACTGCAGGGTTTGGAGATGACAATGCAACACACACAGCTACAAGTCATCGCTCCTTCAAAACTTAAAGCATCTAGAGAAAAAAATACTCCTTCAAAAGGTTTTTATGTCATTCAGTTTGCAATTTTCAAGCTTACCTTTGGGTCTATTTATAAGAACTATTTGAATGATTGCATAACTTCGACAAAAGACATAATGAAAGTTATTTTTTTTCTGTCAAACCTCACTCCCCTTTCTATTTCTGTGAATCTTAAAGAAGTTATCTGGTCATCTTTTTTTGTTTTTGTGAAGTTTTTTGTGTGACTTCTGGCAGGGGATCAGAGGAGAAGTCGTACCGACGCAGTTGTCACAGATGCTGCAGTGAGACGCTCGTGGTGGCCGGAAGATCTTGCACGTGTAACAGTACTTGAGCTTGACGATCTGGTTGTTGATCTGGACGTTACGGATTCGAGGTGGGGGTCGTTGTCCAGCAGGGACGTTCCCATTGGCAGCTTCTATAAAAAAAAAAAAAAAAAAAAGAGGATCATGATAACTGATTATAAATAACACCAAAACATCACAGGATGGATGTCCTGTTGCACTAACCTGCACTTTTTTTCCATTTTTCTAATACATAATGGCCTCATGCAATATATTTTCAGAAAAATGTTCAGTTTTGAAATGGCTTTAGAAGCATTAAGACATCTAAAATACCCCAGCCAACTCTCTAAGCTCTTCCTTCCTTGACAAAGTTAATGCAATAGAGCTTTCATAAGAACAGATTTATGCAGAATCTCTGCTAGCGCAGTATTTTAAAACTATTTTACATCACTTTTAGTTGTACTTGGGCTTTTCCTGAATGCCTCAACACAACCATATTTCAGATTCAGATCCTCAAACAACTCAGTATCCAATTTATGATCTGAGATTTTCTGTTGATAGTTCAGATTTCACACATTTATTCACTTTCATCCAGTTCAGTATCATATTCCAGCTCATCATCATTGGAGATGCAGGACTCACACTGGACTGATTTCCAGGACAGATTAGAATGAGCAGCCAACTCAACATGCATATGAAAATTCTTACATGACCTGGCAGAATCAAGCCATAGCTGTGATTCATGCCAAACCTTCCTGGTGTAAAGCAACAGTTCTAACCACACCATCATGAAATCCCATCTGAGACTTTTCCGATTATGTTACACTGCAGGAGCTGGAAGAAAGGCTAACGATCACGGCGTTGCTGACTAGGATTTCTCAGGGGAGTGACGGCAGTGCAGATTTCCCAATAACAGGCTGCAGTCAGCGAGCATCATCGTAGAGTTAATGGAAAAGAGCAGGCGTGCTCATTGGATTATCTGGGGATGCATTAAGATAAAAAAAAGATGTGGTTTTTGTGGAAATCAAATTAGTTAGGGTGTGGAAAGTGTTCAGAGAGGACAGGAGCAAATTTTAATTTTTCTAAAATGCATTCGTGATTATTATAAAGCTCTCAGTTATCCAAAATGTGGTCATTTAAGCACAAATAAAGCCAGCAGATTGTCTTTCTTAATCAAACCATTTGCAAAAGAAGAACCAGACATGTCTTTGTCAATGGTACAAAAATGTTAGAATTGTGCAGCAACAAGGTGTGGGATTAGTGGCCTTCAGGATACACCAGCGGACAATAAATTCATGAGTCATCACTCTTGGGAAATGATGTCAGTCCCTCAGGTAAAACAGCTCAATCTGTTAGTGGCTTTTCTGTGTATCTCTAAGAGGTTACATTTTTCCATATTAAGTTTCCCTCTCGGGGATATTCACTAACTGTATGAGGTGACTGATCATTGGGGCTGAAGCAGATGCATCAACATGCTCCTCTTCCAGGTTTCAGAAAACCCAATCCTCACCACAATGATCATGATATAGAGCATACTGTATAACAAAGGCATGTCCAAAGTCCGGCATGTGGGGCTGCATTTAAATTCTCCTGCTCACCTGATTTAAAATTAGAAGTTTACAGTGACCAAATAATCGTGAATAATATGTAACATTTCACATGAACCCAGATTTGTTGTTGACGAAAGTTTTTTTTTCAGACATTCTTTTTCTTTTTTTTAATATCTGGTCTACAAATATGAAATTCAATTTAAGCAAAATGTATTTAGATGGGTTCCTGTTTAATGCAAAGTAATGAAAGCATCCATTGCAATAAAATGTACATTAAATTGTTCATTTGCATTCAATTTTATTAGAAGGGTCTAAAGAATGTTGGCCGATTGGTTGTCCCTTCACACATTTTCACCTCACTATATCTGCTGCTTTTTGCTAAAAGTTTAGAAACCCCTGGTATGCCAGCTATACCTGTGAAATCAGCTGTCAAAAATTATACAACAAATATCACAGGAGTTTCACTTGGTGTAAAAAACTTTGTTTAGACTTAAATATCTTGTTGTGGCTAAAATATTGTAAAATCTTTTGTGTTTAGGTCATAAAAACATACCAACTTTGTACTTGGATAGACAGAGAATGTGTGATACCATCCTTTGGTTTTTTTTTTTTTTTTTGGCCCATTTGAAGACATTTCCTTTAGCTCCACGTTCGCTATTACCTTGGCAGAATACGACCTCAATATATTCCAACATTTTCAAAAGTGGGCACATAGATGGGCCAAACAAGCCCAATGGGTCTTTGAAGTGTGCTCAGTAACACTGTTTTTAAGATGAAAACTGACCAGTCGTGTCAACCAAAAGTCCACTCCTTTATTGAATGCAGTTTTGATTTTAAACATGATTAAAACATAAATATAAAATATAAACAGAGACCAACATGCTTGTGAAATAAGTAGTGCTGTCAATCAATTTAAAAAATGTGTCAGATTAATCCCACTTTTGGGTTGTGATTAGTCACGATTAATCACAAAGTTTTTCAAGTTAAATTTCATATGACAAAATGCAGCTTTTGAACAAAAAAAGGCCAGAAATATTTTTTTTCCTTTGTTTCTATTGTCTGATATGTTAACATTTATAAAGTGTTAACTCAGAAGTTTAATTTGTGTGCACAAAACACATCAACAGTAAGATAATCAGAACTGTGAAGACTTTAATGTCTGCAGCATTACTCCAAGAAAACAAAGATGCTGATATACAGCCAGAACAAACCGTGTGTTTCTGCACTTTAAATGGTCCGAGTGAACATTCTATTCCGATTGGCTGGACAAACCAACAGGAAGTCAAAATGTCGCTCTTCTCCTTCCCTTACTTTGCATTCTATGGTCCATTAAAATAGTTGTCAATGATGCAATTACTAACTTTATAACTTATTCACCAAATGCTTGCTTTGTGTTGTTGTATGTCTCATTCCTGACTTTTCTATCCATTATACTGCGTTCAAGCTGCCCTCGACAACACGTTTTTAAGTGACCACTTCCGATGAAAAGTAAATGCAAAAGCACATTTGGGATTCCGCAATCAAAACTCTAGCATTTACCCATTGCTATACAAGTTTTTGAGACCATTTTTGGGCTCGTTTGGGCCAGTTGACCTTTAGCCCTTTAGGAACTCCAATTTGGTAGTGGCGTATGGATGGCGTCCTTTTTAATAAATGGAAGTGGCAACCATTTGAAAATTGATCATGGAGGGGAATTAATAGTTCCCTCTTTAAATTGTGAGTACATGCACTAGTATCAGGTAGCGACAGTCCAGTGTGAACACTGTATGCTAACAGTGCATTCAAGAATCCACAATCAGCGTGTTCTTGAACGTATGTCAAATGTCCGCTGTGTATGTAGCATTACCCTTCTTAGCTGTTGCTGGACTTTACCTATTTAGTGGGTGTTCTTTTCTCCATGTTGGTCCAGTAGGTCAGTAGGTTAGTTAAAAAATGATGTTACATTCATACTATGAATTGAATTTACCGCACACACAGAAACAAAAGGTTCTTTTGTTTTCTTTTTAAAAACTGGACTTTTACAGATAAACAATCCTGTTCGAGCACCGATGAAAATGAACAACCGCAAAAGCATGTAACTTAAATAAACAGGAATGGTTCTGCTGTCTCATTTGAGATCCAATACACTGAAAAATTTATTCTTTCTAAATACTTAAATTCAAACTGTTTTTCACCTCATTTAACATTCATGGAAGTCGCTTCATGCGGATGTCACTCTACATGGTGCAACAACACAAACCAAGAACCACCAGCCCAGTCATTGACTTCACATTTGAATCGATGCATAAAAAAACTGGTATGAGTGGTTTTATCAGGCCTCGCTGCAAAAAGTAGTTATAGAACAGGCACTGTCACTTTCAAAAGATGAGGCCTCCTAAATACCCCAGAAGAATCTGTTCAGGGTAGCAGCACATCATCAAGGTGAAGTATAGGAGCCATTAAAGCGAAGCCAGTTTATCATACAAAAACACGCCTGACATTTTTTCTACATATTGTTAAAAAATAAGAAGCCTGTGTGGCTGTTTACACTTCCAGCACTGATGGACCAATCAAACAGATGATTTAGGGACCCGTTTGTGTTTAACTGTAGGTTAAACAACAGAAAGAACAATTTAAATAAATAAAATAAAACAAAATAAAAATGTCCAATGACTTAATATTTTAATGTATTAGGAAGTTTATTTTTTTTTCTCAATCTATTACTTTATTAAAAATTCTAACCTACCAGATGCAGATAAAATGGCTTGATCACCCATTTGGAGAGAGAGTGAAAATCAAAGGTTTTTCAGAGAGAAATATGAATACTTCAAAGAAACATGGGTCATTTTCCTGTTGCAACCAAGAAAAACATAATGAAAGAAATTCAGATAACCAGGATAGACAGTAAATCCTTTATAAATGAGCAAAACGCCAGATTCTATCGCATTTTTTACATTCGTGTAGTTCTCTTTCCTTATGCCATTGAGCAAAGCTTTTCTTTGAGGAGTGGCCCACATTTAGCATTGAGCCAGAGCCTTTCAATCAACTCTGATCAAACTGCAACCCAAAGTCAAGATCATTGATATAAACTGCTTAAATGTTTTAAAATATTTATACTACTTATTCTGAAAGACTTGAAGGCAATTAAAACACACAGTCTAGTTATATCAATGAATCCTTTCGTGTAACTTACCAATTTCCATTTCGATAAATGCGGCCTCCTCTGGAAGAGCCCTGGGCAGAACACCAGGATCACTGAAGCTGGTTCTCAGCAGCATGGCCATAACAAACAGGAAGAGCACAGCAGCAAAAACTGGGATGGCAGGGGACAGATGGACAGCCAGGTATGGACATCTGTAAAAGGAGAGGTCAAACTTTGGTCAAAGTCATCTTAAAGGCAGATGTTCTGTGTAACAGCAGGTAAGATGCTTCAAGCTTCTAAATGACTAAGAAATTACTGTATGCAAGATAGAAAGTGGTCATGTGACTTTATTGTGCTGATTTGTAGCTGGTTTTCTAGTTGCTGTTGCCATTCTGAGCACCAAACTTTCTCAAATAATGTCAAAGCGAAAAAGGCCTGTAGTAGAACAGAAGTAGACCATTCTAAAGCTAAGAGTCAGTCAGCTTTTGTGCAAAAGGCTCCAACCTCATTTTCTTTTTAATTTAGATCACAAAATAAAGAAAGAAAAAAAAACAAAATAACACAGTGCAGTTGTCATGGAAACTAAACTTAATCATAAAAGAAAAAAAAGGTTTGTTGAACCACTATTCAATTGTTATCATTTGTGCTGCGAGGTCAGATTACTTTACACTAAAATAAAGAGGGAGAGACTTACTAAACTTTGTGAACTGACCTAGCTCCAAATATTTTTGTCTTTAAATTGGCCCTTAAAAATGTTGTGAATGTGTTGTCTCTTCATCACTAAGTGTTATACGTCTCTATGGTGACATTTTCATTTGTTTAAAACCCTTTATGATGCAGCATCATATTCTACATTTTCTATGTAAGATTTTTTTTACACTTCTTTTTTAATATGAAGAAATAATTAATGTTGGTTGGGGGACTCCCACCCAGAAAACTTGAGCCCCAGACCCAGAAAATCTTCAGAAGTGCCCCTGATCATTGGGTAATGTGTGCCGTTTTTCCAAAAATCCAAAGAACCTTTCTCCTCTGTCATCTCCAGTTTGATTTTTCTGTCTTTTTGCTTCATTTTGTATGATATCACAATGTGATATGACATCCTGAACTTCTGGTTACAAAACAAGAAATCTGATACCTCAGATCCAGCGAGATGTGAGAAGCTTTAAGTTTCTGCATCGCAGCAAGACACGATGACAGAAGACACAGAAATATGAGAGCTCTCTGCGAGTGTGTCTGTGTGTGCAAGGCACGCTATGACAATACCATAGATTTTCCTCGCTGCTGTTTTGAATATGAGGTCATGCACTGTGAGAGCTGCCCTTTCTCTGGAAGTCCTAAACAAAACTGGGCCAACGAATGGAAAGGCATTAACTGTATTCCAGGCCGTTGTGCTCAGAGCCAGCAGGGCTCCTTCAAAACCGCCTGCTGCTCAGTGACAGATGTGAGCTGCAGTGTAAACTGCTGCGACAGCCTGCAGCAACAGCAACAAGGATTTTTGCATCCTCTTATTAATACATAAACTGCTTCGTCTCCCTAAAATGACGATTAGATCATGTATTCAGAATGCAACAATGATGCTGTGGTACACGTTGGGACCAGATGTAGCCTCTACCTGTACAACAATAACTTATCCCTCTTACACATACTAATTCATCTGTGAATCCTCGTGCATTAATCTCTGACAAAATGCAAAAGCAAAACTAGAAAGTCAGAAATTATTGGTGGTTTTTTAAGCATAGGCAACAAAAGCTTGACTTACTGTAACACTATTAGCTTTTTTTAATACGAAACAATATCAGTGGTTTGACAAATACACTCACAGGTCACTTTATTAGTTATACCTTGCTAGTACTGGGTTAGACCCCCTTTTGCCTTCAGAACTGCCTTAATCTTTGGTGGAATAGATGCAACAAGGTACTGGAAACATTCCTCAGAGAGTTTGGTCCATATTGACATGATAACATCACACAGTTGCTGCAGATTTGTCAGCTGCACATCCATGATGCCGATCTCCTGTTCCACCACATCCCAAAGGCCCAAAGTGTGAAAAGAAAATAATTCCCACACCAGTACACCACCACCACCAACCTGAACTGTTGATACAAGGCAGAATGCATTCATGTTTTCAAGTTGTTGATGCCAAATTCTGACTCTACCATCTGAATGTTGCAAAAGAAATGGAGACTCATCAGAAAGACAAAGTTTTTCCAATCTTCTACTGTCCATTTTTGGTGATCCTGTGTGAATTGTAGCCTCAGTTTCCTGATCTTAGCTGATAGAAGCACCACCCGGTGTGTTCTTCTGTTGCTTTCCACCTGCCTCAAAGTTAGTCGTGTTGTGTGTTCAGAGATGTTCTTCTGCAGACCTCAGTTGTAACCAGTGGTTATTTGAGTTTCAGTTGCCTTTCTATCAGCTGGAACCAGTAAGGCCATTCTCCTCTGACCACTGGCATTAACAAGGCATGTATGCCCACAGAACTGCTGCTTACTGGATATTTTCTTTTTTTTTGTACCATTCTCTGTAAACCCTAGAGATGGTTGTGGGTGAAAATCCCTGTAAATCAGCAGTTTCAGAAACACTCAGACCAGCTCATCTGGCACCAACAACCATGCCACGTTCAAAGTCACTCCAATCACCTGTCTTCCCCGTTCTGATTTCAGTTTGAACTGCAGCAGATCGTCTTGACCATGTCTACATGCCTAAATGCATTGAGATGCTGCCATGTTATTGAATGATTAGAAATTTGCATTAATGAGCAGTTGGTCAGGTGTGCCTAAGAAAGTGGCCGGTGAGTATAATAAGTAAAGTTCCAAGAGTTTTTTTTTCCTACCAAGCATTTCTGCACTGATAACATTAATGCTTTTAGTGATCCAAACAGAGCCAACGTCTATTAGGAGATTTTTTCGTAACAGCCAATAGCCTAAAAATAAAGTGGCATCTGCTATGATAAAGTGAGAAATTTCTCAATCTTAATTTAATGTTCAACCTGATTGTGTTCTATATCATTTCTATTATTCTATCATTTTTGGTCCCATGAATACCACAGAGACTTCTATCTATTAGCAGCGGCTGTGTTTAGTCTTGTCAGGGCTCACTCTTGTCAAACACACAGTTGTGTGTTTGACTGAAAGGATGTTTAAAAGACCAGGCTGAGTAAACAAGTGCTAGTCAGCATGGCATAAAAGAGGACAAAGTCTATCAGTAACAGGTATATCAGCATACCTGCGCAATACTGACATCCAGAAAACAGCAGTGTGCCTGGCTGAAGGAGTTTTTCTGCTCCGTCTACTTCTTACTAATGGAAACGTGGCGCAGAGTTCAGATCAATAGGAGTTTCCACGAAAAAGCTGCTGCTTTGCTGGCTGCAGAGACAGCACAGAGCAGGAATCAGGCAGAGGAAACGAGGCCTGTCCATGGAAGCAATTCTCATAATCACTGGAAGGTTTCTGAGCCACACTATCATCACTTCCCATCAAACTCCCCCGATGGTCACGTCCTTCCTGGGTATGAACCATTTCCTGGTTAAGGAGTGATTCTGTGTGTTCATTTTAAAAAGCTGGATTTAATTGGTCTCTGTGTTACAAGGAAAAAATATTCTCATCCACGGGGCAATGAGATAAAACTCACTCATGCACTGGGTTTATTTTTTTCTGTTTTGTTTTTCTTTGTTTTTAAAGAACTGGCTGCCTCAATAATCCACTGCTCTGCACTTGCAATATATTCTCGATAAATGAGTTGCATCTTTATCTCCTCTCTGTGCCCATCTTAAGCTTGGTCTGCAGGTTGGTGTGAAGAAGTATGATGGAACAATTAACACTAATTTCCTGGAACTCCTTTAAGGATCTTTCAAGTGGTTGCTAGGCAGATTTTCTGCAGGCTGAATATTTAACAAACAAATATGTTTAATTTGCTTTAATCTCTTACCATAAAATCAATGTTAATTTTTCATAATAAAGCAGGTTATGAACCAATTCTGACAGACTTCACCTTAAACACACAGACCTCACTATTGTTTTACAGATAATGAATTTGAATGAGGACTTTTAATTATAATTTTACCAAAAATTTTCTTTGACCAAATCAGGGAAGGAACTATCTAGAATGAACGCCATAAAGGGAATAGATGTAAAGCTATATTAACATGAAACTCAGTAATGCATGTTCCAAGAGACCATTTCCAATGAAGAGTCTATGTGAACACACATAAATGCATGTTCCAGGCTTCCGCATTCAAAGCTCTTGCATTCATGTGTTCCAGCTAGTTTCTACGACTGTTTGGGGGCTGTGCATACAAAATGCACGGCCACTGAACACATGTTGACAGTTAAACCAGGTTTAACTTTGACCAATCAAGGACTCGGATTTGGTAGTGACAAATAGATGGCGTCCCCTTCAACTCACAGACGTGCCAACAATTTAAAAATGGATCATAGAGAAGAAATTAAGAGTTGTTGTTTGTGCCCGGATGGAATTACACCCAGTCTTTCATAAATGGAATAGATTTATGAAAGAAAAGCCTGGAGCAAGGTCTGCAAGATTTGCAACGCTTCGACATTTCGCATCAAGCCTCTTCCAACTGTAGGTGGCGGACATGCGCTAGTAAACAGTAGAGAAAAAGAAAAAGAGGAAGAAGCCCCTCCTTGCTTGACTAGTGTGAATACCATAAACTACATTTGCATTCACACGCCTGGTGAGTCCACAGCTTTACAATAATTGACTAATGCATTCTCAAAATAAAATCTAACTCCTTTTAACATTGTACAACAATGGGTAAGTTGATCCATTTCTCTAGAAGTAAAAACAGACACAGAAATGATCAAATAAATGTATTTTTAAGTGACTAAAAAAGTTGAACCAAGAAAAAAGAATAGTTGTGATGAGGATTTGAATGTCTGCTGAAATCTCAGAGACAGACGACAAATTGATCTTTGTTAAGCTTGGTTTAATATTAAAGATTGACTGTCAGATACGTATAAGGTGTAGGAATATATTGACAGTGTAGGATATCAGCAAAAATAATTGGTTACATGAGTAAGAGCCTTGTTGCTGCATAAGATTTTTTTATTTTGCATTTTATTCTAAATTGGATTTAAACTTGTGTTAATGTATATTCGTATGAGTTTATTGCCTGATTTTATAAGTTTCAAACACTTAATCAAACACGTACGAACAAACCTTTTAGTTGAGTAGTTTAAGTTGTTTTTGTCTTTAATTCCAACTCAAGTTAAGTTCTGAATAACTTCATCACTTTTTCCTTACTTGACTGGTCTTCTTGCTTGTGTAAAATTATACTTCAATATTTTTTTTTAAATTAAAGGTTATGCTTTCCAAGCGCAGTTTAAATGCAACATTTGGAAATTAAAAAATCTCTGATGTGTTTTTTTTTTGTTTAAAATCTCCCACTTTTCTTTGTAGCAGAGAACTGACAGCATAATAAAAGCACATACAACCCAAACAAACATGACTTATACTAATCCAGAAATTCTATGATTCCCCTGGTATGCAAATTGTGCCCAATCAACATCACGGTTTGAAATCTGCTGTCCTGTTTTTTTGAATTGGTCTTCCTTCTTATGCAACATTTAAATGCCATATGAGAGGCGGAACATTAAAGCCAGGGTCACAGACCTTCCGTTGGGATTAAAGCTTTGATCGCAGCTGTTGCATCAAAGAATATTCTTGGGGGGGAAAAAGCAAAGGCCAGTGTTTTAATAGAATGATCAAAGAGGCATCCGTCACTTTTTATTTTCTAGAGAGGAGCATCTTCCTCAAATCAGGCAAGCAGAACGTGAACATATGAAGCGCCCCTCCCTGTGTGGAACAGGATGTGGATGAACATGCACTCTCCTCCTGGCAGGCAAGCTTCCAGAGAACAAAACACAAAGATTGCTGTTACTGTAAATGGAGCATGTGCTCTGCGCTGAACATAAATCATGTTATTGCTCATTTAGCCTCAGTTGGATACTGCCCCCTGATTGGCTAAGAAGGTAGACAGGGTGGGGTTGGAGGCTAATAGATCGGATGCGAGATCTCCTCAGACCGCAATCACTCTCTCTGTGCAAGCCCAGCTCAACAATTCTGCCGCATCTTTACAACAGAGGACAAGAGCACGTTTGACTGAACACATCACCTTCTGTATGGAAGCAGGCTCAGCTCTGATTAGAATGATCATCCGTCTCTCAACATGCACATATGCTTTGCTTGATGTCCTGCTGTGGACAGACAAATAACACGTTGTCTCTCCGGGTTCTGGTTTCTTTATCCCAGCTTCATATCTGGTCTTAAACATACAAATCCAAACATAGTGGGTAAAAAGAATACCCAACTGATCCAGGTACCACTAAGTAAAGAGTAAACCAAATAGAAACATTTAAAAACCCTCTCTCTGCCGGTTAACAAAAGGATTAAGGGATCAGTGAACGATGCAGGACAACAGCAGGGCTGGGCACACCTCCACAGTGACATAGTTTTAAATAGACTTTGCATTTGTCGGCTCTGCACCGCTTGCCCACAGTTTGAAGCACAGTGAGCTTGACTTGCAGCAGCTACAGACAGGTGGAAATACAGTAAAGACGTGAGCTCTGCTGCTGATGCTGCAATGCATCAAGCAGTACAGCTGCACGTGAGAGGACCGAAACCTGCAGGTCTGCTCAGTGTAAAAGATGCCAAAGGCAGACCTAAAATTAGAAATATTGTGTTTTGAAATAAAATATTAGTTTAGTCTTTTGCATTTATACTAACCATGATCTAAAAAAGAAACTCCAGATTTGTTGTTCTTTGAAACTTAACTTGCAATCAAGCCCCACCCCCATCCCAAATGGCTTTTTTAATTTGACACCCATTCTATGCAGGATGTTCTGAAGCCATAATGTCTGGAGATTACCAATAACCAATAGTAGGCAAGCCCCTGCGACAGACTGGCGACCAGTCCAGGGGTGTACCCTGCCTTCGCCCATGAGTAGCCGGGTTAGGCTCCGGCAGCCCCGTGACCCCAAAAGGGATAAAGCGGATTGGAAAATGAATGAATGAATGAATAGTAGGCTACTGACTGACTCTGCAGACATGGAGTGCAGCAGCACACAAAAGGGTTGGTTGTCACACTATTGGCTCAGTGCAACTCCTAAGTGTTTCTATTGTGCTGCTTAGAAAGAGTACAATTTTTTAATATTTTCAAGAACTGTGATTTTTTTTTTAATGTGGAGGATGGCAGAACAATTGCAATAATAAACTCAGAATGAAGCTTCATTTTGCTTCAAACTGCTTCCTAAAAGTAAGAGAGGGTTTTAACTGGCCAGTAGTCTGCTGAATTCAACTGGTTAGTCACTTCTATATTTGTATAAAAAAAGCAAGCATAGACCTGTTTGATACGAGGGGATGATACGGGGGATCAATCTGCTTTTCTGACAACTGATGCACCATTTCCGTTTCCCCACAATTTGGGTCAGCATAAGATTCAATTTTAAACCTAGAATTGTGGCATCTCTGGTTTATTTTACATTTCTACAATACTTTAAACCAAAACTTAATTCATAATTTGATAAATCCGTGCTTTTACTTTAAGTCTGAAAAAAAGTTCATGCTGTGCTCCTCTACCAATTCTGGACAAAGATGAATTTTAAATGTGACACTCCAACTCCTGCAAGGCCGATACAAGTTTGACTATCAGCTTTCAGGGAAGATCAAAAATGTAAAAATACATCTCTGATGACAAACTTTGCATACAGATTGCGTGCAGTCAGATGACAACTATGAGTGAGTGCTCCAGTGGGTCATCATCCAGACACAAAGAACAAATGTTGAAAACCCACTTCCATAAAAATTGTGGTTTGGGTGTTTTTAACATGCTCTTGTGGCATTTTCTGACATTTGTAAAGAAAATTAGGCTTAAAATTGCATTGCTGATTATTTCTATTCAAATTGTTGTGAATCAGGAGCAGACGTTTAAAAAAGAGCTTATTTGTGACATCGCAAATACAATGGATGGGCTACGAGCTCCCCGCTCCGCTCCATTCCGATGCATCTACTTATAACTATGCAAGTACTCGTTTCTCTCTGAGCTGGCCTCTGGCTCAAAACTGTACGGCAGCATAGCTCCAATCTGGATTGACTTTTTTTTGCACGAATAATGTTAGACTGAAAATCTGAGGGGCTGTAAGCTAGCGCGAGAGAATGTAAACAGATAGATGAGAGGAAAGGGGTGGGCTTGCTCCATCACCGTGCCAACAGCCCTGCCAACTCAGAGGTGAATTTCTAACGAACTCCTCCCGCTCCGCAGAACCTATGTCCAAGAAAACGACACCGGTTTTTAGATTTAGCCTAAAACTTAATAGTTAAAATTAAAAGACCACTGGGAACGCTTTTAAAAACAAAGCAAAAAATGATCGCAGTGGGTCTTTAACACAAATCCATTGCCCTGAGTGTTATTTATGGAAAAATCCCAAACCAAGATACAATCCTGTACACTCTGCACATTTGAATCAAAGCTAGAAGTAGCTGCTCACCGCTGCTCGCTTCATGCATTTGTTAGTGATCAATTATTCCAATGCCTTTATTTTTCCAGGTGCTCCTGATTAAATACCCCTGGTTAACTAATCATCACGACATGATCAGCTCCACAAAAGAGGGATCTCTGCTTTAGGAAGTTTCGCCCATTCAGGTGTATACAACACTGGCACTGAGAAAGCATTTTGCAGTGACCACACAGAAACTGTTTCCATTTGAGTCATTTATCAGTCAAACAAGTTTTTATAAACAGGAAGCGTTTAAAAACCTCCTCCCCAGCTACAAGGTGACTAAGCAAGTTTAGCAGCTTAGAAACAAAAGTATGAAACAACATTGCATAAAACTGTTTTCACATGTTCTCTCATTTACATCCAGTGCAGTCTGTGTTTTTATGTAAACAAGCTTAAAGGATTCACTAAAGGAGAATATTTTTTCCTGAAACTACAGAGAAAACAACATACCCACCCTTTGTCTGTTTACAGATCTGCTCTCCATCTGTTCTATGCATTCTTTGTATTTTGGTGTGTTGAGGAGTCGGTGGGTTCAATCCCAAAACAATGAGCTAATTAAAAGACAGCCCATACAAAGGAGAGTACTTCCTGTTGTAGTTCAATCCAAACCTCATTAAACCTGGTCTATAAGCAGACAGAACATCACTAAAACGCTTCATGTTGGAGGACACGCAGGAGGAGCAAATTGAATCCGTTTCCGTTAAGTTTAAATGTTTTGATCCAAACCAAAAATCAAAGCTGGTGCACGTTTTTAGGATCCTACAACCCTAATGCATTACGATAAGTGCTTCATGTTCAAGTGGTGGTGTGGTGGTTCACGCTGTCATCTCACAACAGTCACAAAGACTTGGTCTCATGTAAGGATCTGGTTTCAAACCCTGGAAGTGGGAAGTTTCTATGTTCTTCTGGTGAACTTGTTGCTTTTTTGCAGAAAGTCTGGCTTTCTACCATCTAAAAACATGTTTACAGGTTTATGGGTAACCGTTAGGTTGCTTTTCAAATGGGTGGGGAAGGAAAATGTCTTTGAGGTCTAAGTCTGGTTTGGCTTTAAGGGAAGCATGGACTTACAAGTCCCACTCTGATCCTCTTTTGTTCTATTGTAAAAGTGTTCCCAGTGGTCTAGAGTTTTCTAGGATATAATTTCAGCAGACCAGCAGTAGTTCATTGGAAGCGCCACTTTGAGTTGTGAGCAAGTCCGCCCCCAACTCCCGTTACCCATCTGTTTACATGTCTTCCTGCTAGCTTACAACCTCTCTCACCCCCAGCCTAACATTAGCTGTGCAAAACAATGACGATCAATAATGGAGCTATCCAGCTATATAGCTTTGTGCCAGATGCCAGCTCAGACAAGGAAAACAAACGGCATTTTTTTTTCACCCAAAATTTACAACAATTTGAATAAAGAAATACTCAGAAATTCGGTTTTAAGCCTAATTTTCTTTATAAATATCCTCAATCGTCTAAAAAATGCCACAAGAGCATGCTAAAAACACAATGTTCAATGACATTGTTCACTTGGGGAGCTGTGTTGTCTGACTGTCAGGGACAAAAAACCCAGAAAAGGCAACAAGTCCTGCTAATCCTATAACTTTTTCATATTAATACCAGCATATGCCACCTCACTACACCATGTTCTCACTCTTTAACATTTTCCAGCATTTTTGGGATTCTTCAGCATTAATCTGTAGGTCTGTTTTTCTCTCATCCTCAAGAGAACCAAGACTATTGTTCTGAAACGGACTGGTTTGCAGTCTCAGTCTCCATCATGATCGGACTCAGGATGAGCAGCTGAGCTGAAAATAAAGGATGGATTCACCTTTTAAAAATACAAAATTAAAAGTTTAAGATTTTCCATTTTTTAAGACGAGAAGTCAGGACTTGACCACAGCTTTTTTGTAGCAGCCCAAACTCCAACAAAGGTTTCAGACCTATTTGCAAAGCAATGGTGAGCGTGACAGTCATCCCAATGCAGCCTAACAGTCCTAATCTAAACTTTAATATCCCTCCGCCTATACACCGTAATTAGGTTCCACTGTTT
The DNA here is from genome assembly GCA_036245035.1 of Adrianichthys oophorus. Taxonomy (NCBI): domain Eukaryota; kingdom Metazoa; phylum Chordata; class Actinopteri; order Beloniformes; family Adrianichthyidae; genus Adrianichthys; species Adrianichthys oophorus. Next base: position 4,541,710 of record BSAI01000162.1, read on the forward strand.
TATGAACATGGAGGAAAACGACTCTCGAGCAATTACCACAAAGCTTTTTCAGAGCTCTTGATGCTCAGCATGAACATTATCATCTCTCTCCCGCTTCCAGTCAGACAACAGCTTCTTCTGTCCGGCCTCTAAGGAAAGCAAGAGGCCATTAACGTGCAGAGCAAACAAATGAGATGGTCCAGCCCTGTTTTAAGAGCAGCTCCCTCTCTGTAATGCTCAGAATGTCTTGATGGCTACATGCACGTGCAAAAATTAAGAAAGAAAACTGTTTCACTTTTGTGCCAAAGCACAGAACCTGCAGAACTGCACCCAGGAAAAGTCAATAAAGAGCAAATGGATCAGCCCTTTGCAGTTTGTGATATAAAACATGGGTTCCCATGATGCATCTGGGCAGGTGGGTCGTGTTTGCTGGAATAATGAGACAGCCACAACTGCTGATGCAACAAAAAAGGCAGAGGTTCAATCTCACAAGTCAGAACACTCAGATTATTAAATATTGAACACTCAGTACAGTCATCAATTAGGAATCGTGCTTTCTGTCACAAAAAAGAAGTATCCAGATTGGCTTGAAGCAAAAATCCTAGTAAAACGCAGTGAAATTACATGAATAACAAAGAAAAAAGGGATTCAAAAAAGCCTTTAAAATAAAGTTACTTAGACCACTTTGACTTCCTTATTCTGATTTGTTTGAAAAATATCAAGACGTTTCTCATTATGAAGATCAGGATTAGGATACTTGTTTAGATTATAGGACAAAAGCGATGGAGTTATGAAAACTACATTTCAACCACTTCTGCAGTCGGATGAATGCCCATGCCACTAACCTTTAAAACCATGCAATACATTAATAGACCCCGTAGCAACGTCTTTAAATAGCAAGTTACCGAAATCTTGAGGGTTCTTTGATAGTAACCAGAACAGAAAAGAGGCTGCGAATCAAATTTCTATTGATTAATCGATTGGTTGGGTTCCTGTCAGCCACAGCTCGCAGACTGGGTTCATAAAGGGGGGGCAAGGCCAGATACAGGCATGGACAGAAATGGGGAATGTTCCTCTAAAATGCTATGACGGCCCCCAAAAATCCAAACTGAACTAAAGAAATGAACTGAAAAACACACACACAAATAAAAAAATAAACAAAAAAATGCACAAAAATACAACAAAAATTTAAAAAAATGACCAAAAAAAAAAAAAACTAAAGATGGACGGACAAATTGACAGACAAAAAAGAGCAAAGAAAAGATAAATGCAGTCTCAGCCGAGCAAACAGTGTCCTGCTCGTGTCTGTCCCAACCCCGGTAAATGCAGAGGCTATAGTGTCTGGAAGAGCTTTCAGGGGCGGACTTACCCTTAGGCAAAGGTAGGCAACACTGTGGGGGGGGCAAGCAAAGTGAAAACATTTGGACATATGGAAAACATTGATGCAGTCTAAAAGTGATGTTATAACCTAGGCAAAAACTTTTTAAAAAGTAATAATAATAGTGCAACAAAAGGGCCCCGTGTTATTGTTCGCCATGGGGCCCCCAAAGTGTTAAGTCTGTCACTGAGAGCATTCAACAGAAAACTTATGAGACGGCTCATATAGAACAGAGGTGAAGATAGCTTTATGATTGATGAACTGGTATTTTGATATGGTTTTCTAAGCATATGGGAGCTCGGAGGGATATGACACCCCAAACTCTGAGCACACCCGGACTTGCCCCACCTCTGATATTCTACCTGCACTCCACAGTGGGGCTGGCTAAATCCGGGCCTGTGACTAATGTGTCATAAAAGTGAAATACTCACTCGAAAGCAAAGAAGAGAGAGCAGGTCCCCACGATGAGGAACATGGTCAGATAGAAGACCCCCTTCTGCCGGGCCATCATCACCCGCCCGTCGCAGCAGAAGGTGTTCTTCCCCGGGAGCCTCTCCCATTTTCGCACCTTTCTGGTGATCATCACCGCAGACATGGTTCCTGCTTATGATCGGACCTTTGTTGCGCTTTACTCTCACGGGTCCAATAACCAGTCAAAAGCAGAGTGATGAATAACACTTGCGCGCAAACAGACGAGTGGAAATCATTTTGGGAGGTTTAAAGTGTCGCAGTCTCATCATCGGGGCTCTCTAATCCACTCCTCCGCGTGCGCGCAGCCGCGTGTCCCCGAGCCCTTTTTTTTTTTTTAATCCACTCACGGTCCGTTCGGAGCTGTTAGAAATCCAGCCGAACCACTGCGACAGATGTTTCCAGGCCAAATGATCCCGCTCCTGCTGCGGCGGCGCGCACAGCGGACCTTGACCGCCTGACATTCATATCAGCTGGGGAATCATAAAGCGCGTCCACGGCGGCTGGAACAGCTGATCAATCAACATGAAATACAGATGAATACCTCTGGATTTCCAGCTTAAGATCCGCCTGTGCGGCTGCTGCTTTTCCCCCCTGTTCTACTGCAGATGCCAGCTCTGTTTTAGTCAATGGAAGCAGGAAACACGCCTAGATTGAAATGTCTCATCTTAAAGGGGCAGGACAGGTGGAGGAGCTCCGACGAACAAAGGACAGATCCTACACCTCACAGGACCATGATGCTGACACCGAAGAATGAGGAGGAATCTATTTGAAACCAAACGGTTTTATTTTTCGATTTCTTTTCATCTCCACGTCGGTTCCCTTTTTGCGCATGACCTGACTATTTAGGAAACATCTATTTATAGTGTTTATTTCCTACAGTTGGATGTTTTTCCTAAAAGAGAAACAAAAGAAAATATCTTATAAAATGGGTTCAGTAGGCTCACTAAAGGAGAGAACTCTTTTTTTCTAACATGGAAATTAAAAGAACAGCACGAAAATTACACTTGATTCTATTGCTGTTTTCATGAAGTTTTTTTTTACACATTACACATTAATTTTGTCAGTGGTGCAGGATTTCTGCTTGAAAAATATTCATAACTATACTAGAAATATTTTTGTATGTTTGTTTGTTTTCTTGCTTGTTTGTTTTATATTTCAGTGTACCTTATAACTGTAAAACATTAAAATAAAAAACTATCTTTGAAACCACAATGGAAAATACATTTTTGTCACAGATTCAACTCAAAGGAGCAAAAGAAACACTTTATCAAGCTATGATATTGACAACACAGACAGAAACAAGCCCACTCTTCTGTAAATCAAAGCCATTAGTAAAGTCCTGCTGTCAGGACCCTTTATTTTTGTATTTGTTTTTATCATATTATTATCACGTTTTACATCGTATGACATAAAAATATGTCAGAACATTTTCCTCAAGCAAATCAAAGAATAAAACAGTTTAACATACTCTTTTAACAAAATAATCAACCCAACATAAAACAATGGAATGACCGGAACCGGAAGTAATAAAGTTAAACACTTCAAATAGTGTAATTGTTTTGATAACTTCCGATAACATGTTTTTATTTTGTCCAGAGACAAACTATATTTTTAAATCTGTTTCTTTAAAATTATTTAATAAGAGGACTTCTCACCGGGACCCTTCATGTCTCCTTCAAATATTATTATTATTATTGTTGTTGTTTTCTGTCAATCACGTGATGATTTGAAGAGATAAGAATTATTATGACAATTATTACAATGTTTGCGTCTCATCAAGCTTAATGACTTGCTGAGCTGCTGTCACCCACCTACACCACTCTCTGCCTCCCTCTAGTGGTAGCTCCAAGTAAATTCACAATTACGAAAAACAATGACCGTAACAATAATTTGAGAATTCCTGTGAGCAAGAAATGTAACATTTATGACTATATTGTTTTTCTATATGTTTTTATTTCATTGAATAAAAATTAAAACTCAAAATAAGCTTTCATTTGATTACACGAATGTCAATTGAACCATGAGTCCGTTCAGAATAATAATCCGACTAGAAACAAGGGTAAAAGAAATAGCTGGATAACTAGGATTAGTCCTCCTCTGTCTATAGTTTTTTTTTTTCTTCTTGATGTTTTTAGACGGCCGTTGACCTCGTTTGCCTTTAAATGGACGGCGTTCCTTGTCTTCGTGTGCCGGGTTGTCACGCTCAGGAGTTGAAGTAATCACAGTAATAATTTGTTGCTTAGCATTAGCATCATACAAGTATCCACTGTAGTCAAAAACTTGAAGCATGTTCGGTTTTCTTTTCTTTTAAACATGTTTGAGGTTTACTTTAATACTTGTGACATTGTATTTATCTTAAAGGAGAAGTCTACAGTCCAGAGGATTTCTTGATCGGAATGTTTGCTTAGTAAAAGATTCGGATGGGACAGTCCTGTTGCCCATTTTACACTCCAGCCTGGTGCACCTTGATATCCAGCCCCCTGCAAATCCCAGTGTTGGCGAAATAGTCTGGAGGAAGGTAAGAGAAGCCGAGGGTGGAAGGATACTGCTGTTACAGTCATTGCATGAATCTTGCTCTCCTGGTTTCATTGCAGTGTCCTGTGCAGTCAAAGAAAGCCAGAGGGAGGACAGAAGGGAAGTTGGAGAAAATCCTGGAGGAGCTTTTGGAGTCACATGGTGAATTGTTTACTGAGGAGCTGAGGAGGGACCTTCCTCGAAGCTTCCAGCAGCATGGAGATCTTGTCATATTGGGGGACCGTTGCTTTATATTACCAGTGTGGAGGAAGATGGGTACAGCTCTCACACTTCAATTTACCTAAGCTCTGTTTTCTTTGACATTTCCACATAAAGGTTTTTGCTTTTTACTCATTTAGAAGCTCAGTTATGGAATGCAGTGAGCAGTGCATTAGGGGTGAAGCGACTGGCAAAGATGGGTAGAATATCCAAAAATGGATTCAGATCACCTGTGGTGACGATGCTGTTGGGGGAGCACAGCTGGGTCACTCATGTGGACAATGGAATCAGGTAAGTCCAGGTAAAACAAAAAACAGCACATCCTTTATATTCAGAGATGGTTATAATTACCCTTCATTTTTTACAATTTTGTTTCAGGTATGAGTTTGATGTTACCAAGTGCATGTTTTCAGCAGGAAACATAACAGAAAAGCTCAGAGTGGCGGCTCTGGACTGCACAGGAGAGACCATTGTGGATTTGTATGCAGGTCAGGAAGCCATATCTTGCATTTAAATTTTTTGTTCCTCTCTCGTGCTCATAAACTTATCAAAAAGATCGCTTTTTGTTAAATAATTTCTACCAAATTGTTTTATTTCTACCATTTAAAAAAAAGTATTGTTAGGCTTCAATGCTGAGAAAATACATTTTTGATCACACAAAACAAGCTGAATTTTACTGCATACAAATCACTTAAGTCATACTTTCATGCTTACACAAACTTTTTTCAATTATAGGTTAAAAAAAACTGTAGAGCAGTCTTTCCTTTGGGAACACTATCCTGCATGTTTTCCATGTTGTCCTGCTTAAGCACACCTAACTCAGCTCATCACAGCCTCTGCAGAGGCCTGATTGTGGCAGTAATCAAAGGCAAATGTGCTTTAGCAAGGTAGGATTGAGGAAAAAAAGTAGGACAGTGTTCCCAGAGGATCAGAGTTGGGAAAAGCTGCTCTAAAGTGTCCCATTGGATTTTGTTTCAGGCATTGGTTACTTCACTCTTCCATATCTTGTTCATGCAAAGGCCAGTCACGTTCACGCCTGCGAGTGGAACCCAGATGCTGTGGAAGCTTTACAGAAAAACCTCCTGGCAAACAGAGTGTCAGAACGTTGCACCATTCATCAAGGAGACAATCGCCAAGTAAAGTGCCCTGTACTTCCCATTTTTCCTCATTTGTTCTAGGTTTTAGATTTGCTGGCCATCTGCAGACAAGCTTGTATGCATGGCATTGATTGATCTCTCCTGGGCTCCAGAGCCACATACGGCTCATTTAAATCTTCATTGTGGTTCTTTGGCTTTTAAAGAACAAAGCTAATGGTTTGATGAAATAATTGACATTTAGTTTAGGTTCATTTTTATATTTATAGTTTTAAACTGAGGTGATCTAATAATAGTAAAATAAACTACATGGGTTTTTCTTTTTAGACGTCACACTAAATCAGGAAGTGCTGTGTGTTTTATCACTCCTCCAAAATGTGCACATGAGATAACAGCAAAATGATTGTAAAAGGTTTAACTTACTGTCAGATTTTTTACTGTGAGAGTAAGTTTAAAGCACATATTTTCATTTCCTGACGCACAGCAGTGTCATTACCCGTCTAATTCAGACGTAAAGTTCTTAATGTACGCAATTTATAGATTTTTAAATGTATTAATATATTTCCTAAACCACTATTGTCATGTTTCTATTTGATATTAAGAAACTAAAAAAGATAAGAGTGCAACAGAGTAGATTTAATGAAAGAAAATGCCATTTTTGACTTTGCTTTTTCACATCTTTCATTTGATCATTTGCTGCAGCAGGATGATCTTGTCAGGGTTTTTTTCTTTTGAAAAGATTATGTGCTGCTTTCAAAAGTAAAGGAAATTACAATTGTTACATATAACAAACATGATAACTTGATATTGTAAAAAGTGTAAAATAGTATATTTATCTAAGCTGTGAAGTGAGGCACAAACAGAAGAAAAACTTTGATTATCCACATTTATTGAAGTGGTATTTATAACAAAGGAAAAAGGTTCTCCAAACCAAAAGACATTAAAATATCCGTAGCTTCATTATTTTACTCTGTAATTACAAAAGAAAATATTTTTGGAACTAAAACAAGGAGAAATATGTTGAGTAAAAGCAAAAGATGTACCTCAACATGCTGCGTTAAAGCTAAATCATTTATAAAATCTCCTTGGCCAACAACATACAACCATGAAAAAAAGATTATCTAAACTCTAAAAAAAAAAAAAAAATCATCCTCTTTCCTTATACCTTTCTTGTTAGGAAAATACATGGGGCAAAGGAGAAGAAATTTGGTTCCCCCTTTTCTACAGCTATTTCCTTATCATGATAGACGTCTCAGTTCACAAGAAAAATATCCAATATAGAACCAAAATAGATCAAAAACCTTTATAAATCTTGAGTCCGATCACTTTACTAGGCTTAGATTTGCATTTTTACAACCATTCATGTACAAAAGCTGCTAAATGTATCCAAAGAACACAATGGTTTTTAAAACTTGGATTTACTGCTTAGAAGCCATCCATAAGCATGTGTCTTTAATGCTTTCACACTTCTCAACTTGAAGAGGAAACAATCAGGTGTTGCCTCTTTTTTAGGTGTCTCTGCTTCCAAAAGCAGTTACTACAGAGAGACTTCACTCAATAAGGATGCTTCCTTCTCAAAAGGGCCAGACTTTATATTTTTCTACAGATATTTTAAACTTGAAGTTGTCATAAGTGTGAATTTATCAGGTCCCAAAACTTGTTTTTATTTTAGATTGTTTAAAAACATAAAAAAAACAGACATAAAGAAATTATTGGAATTGTCAAATTAAATACAGCTCAGAAGTCAGAACTCTGGCATTAAAATTAGATTGTTTTTTTCCCCCTAAAAAAAATCTAACTTTGAAATAAGGAACAATAGGAGACAAAAAGTCAACTTTTTTTAAAGAATTCTAGGGACTAACTGAGGGACAAAAAGTCAAAATTATAACATTAAAATTAAAAATCTTGAAATTAAAGCCAGACGTTTGAAAGAATAAAAAAAACAGGATTTCTTATTCTTAGCTTTTTAGCTCCTTTGCTTCACTATGTTGGGCTCATGGCTCATGGAAAACCTTCTCCTCCTCTGTGTCCAGCTGCAGTTGAGTGACGTCGCAGACCGCGTCAACCTGGGTCTGATCCCGAGCTCAGAGGATGGTTGGCCCGTTGCCTGCATGCTGCTGAAGAAAAAGACCGGCGGCATCTTACACATCCACCACAATGTCACCTCGCCGTTACAGTCCACTGCTGCAGATGATGTCATTCAGAGGGATTCTGGAAAGAAAGCTGACAAAGTGGCGTGGCAGGCGTGGGCTGATCACGCAGCAAACCGCATAGCTTCTCTCTTAAGGGACCTCACCGGTGCAACATGGCGGACAAACATCCAGCACATAGCACACGTGAAGTCGTACGCGCCTCACGTTCACCACGTTGTGTTGGACTTGGAGTGCAGACCATCCTGAGACAGAGCTGTGAATTAAAACTATAAAATAAAGTTATGGAAGCCGTGAATCACAGCACAAGCTGGGCAGGTTGGAAATGCAGCCACATAAAACTTTATTTATTCAGGGCAGGTTGACTGAGCACAAATATGGTCTCAGGCTGTTCTGTCCACATCAGTCCAGGTCAGCCTCTGCTGCAGCCTCCTGTGTTCAACCAATGAACATACCAATATGTCTGCGGCAAACAGAGATGTGCCAACGGTAACTTTTCTCCGCCTGCAGGATGTTTGCGGTTTAGTTACAAATCTAATTCCTGCAGGAAATAACTTGATAGGAAAAATCTAAATAAAAGAAAAGTATGGCAGTAGTAGTCTGTGTGCTATAAATGACTTCAGAGATCTTTGTTTGATTTCTGACTCACAGCCTGATGACACAGGAGAGGGAAAACCTGAATAAGGAGGAGGAGATGCCGGATGTGGATACTCGCTTGCTGAACACTTTCATTATGGCGGCCTGCACTTGCTTGACAGGGTTTGAAAGACTTTCAACCAAATAAGAGGAAAAAATCTGGAAGAATGAGGTTCATGTGTCCAGTCAAGTTTCATGCCAAGAAGTAATTAAGCATTTCTTGCAAACTGTAATAGTCCAAGATGTTCTCTTCACTCCTCATTTGGATCCACTGTGAGTTTTGAACTTCTACTCTAAACACTCTTATTAATCGGAACACACATTTTTGATAATTCTAGATTCTATTAAAGTATGAAAGTACTGGTTGACCTGGGCCACAAACCACAGTACTGTGCTATCCTATAACCCCAATATTAATGATACATTAATGAATATTAATGATGCAATATTTATAGATGTAGACACTCCCATTTAAGATTCAAGGATACAAATTCTGTATTCAAATAGGATTTTCTTGGACATCGTTTCTGCAGAGCTTCAGAAGTTCATTAGAAATTCACCTCTGAGTTGTGGGGGGACCAATGGCACGGAGTAAGTCTGCCCACATTTCCCATCATCCCTTTGGTTACTGTCTCTAGCTTACAGCCTCTCAAATGCCCAACCTAACATTACTGGTGCAACAAAAATGCAGAACAATTCGTACAGATTTGAGTCACATGTCAGTTCAAACGAGGAAAATGAATGGATGGATCTAGTTGTTTGCAAGTGGATGCATCAGAATGGAGCGAAGCAGGGGGCTTGTGACCTGCCGACTGTAGCTTCTACGTCACAGCTGCAAGCTTTTTCCAATGACATTTTTTCATCTGCTCCTGATTCACAACAATATGAATAAAAAAATACTCGGAAATGCAATTTTCATTTTCATTATATTTGTCCTCCATCATCAGAAAATAGACTGTCTGGTGGCATGTTTCTGAAATTGTGTGAAAATCTATAAAAGAACAACAAATTGTGCAGTATTCACTTTATGGCGTGTTAGTCCCCTTTTAACACGTTTCAACAACAAATAATGGCACCCTACACAGAGCTGGCCGCTGGATGAATGGGCTGTTCTTATTTTATTTTTATTTATTTATTTTAAGAAAAGAAATAAAACACATTTAAACTCTTGTTTGTTCTGGATTGACCCATTTTTAAGATAAAAGATAAATGTTTTCCAAGTTTGGTGCAACTTAAAAGGGGGAGTGATAAAAACGAATCAAGCTGGTGTTCATGACTTTTCCACATTCTGTGGAAAACCGTGAAGGAAATGCGTCTGTCATGGAAAAGCGCTCGCGCCCGGCTCCTGTTGGAAACTTTCCCCTTCATCTTCCGGTAGTTGTTGGGACTCCTGCCGCGCGCGCCGAACTCCCCTCCAGGAGACGAGGAGACAACCTGGCTGGAAGGAGGTATGGTTATAAAGGAGGAGGAGCAGCGCCGTGCTGAAGTTTGCTGTAGCTACACGACAGTTTAGTGCAGGATTAGCATGCGCGCGCGCCGCGGTTCGCTGCTGTTTCTGTCGCTCGCGGTGAAGCAGCCGCGTGAAGGAGGGCCGTCGAGCTCCACGCAGGTGCGTGTTTCCTCTCAGTTAGCCTCAGTGTTGACTCATTCACGTGGCGACAGGATTGGAGTCCGCGGCGGAGCCCTAAAGCGACCGTCTTGAAGAAAAACCGTAGGCTGTCAACTACATTTGATGTGTTTCGTCGACGTTTAGCAACAGCTACTCGTTTAAAATGACTCCAAAAGATGATAATCATGTGTCACTATTTGAACAATTTAAGTTTTAATTGGTGTTATTTTTAAAGGCAACTATTAGCAAACATTTGTCACTTTTAGTTGAAAATCTGACACTTTCAGACAAAGCGTCTCCCGTTTATTTAAGCGTTATTTCCTGTTAAATTGTAATGTTTTGCATAAGTATACCTCTTCCTGCAGGTACATTTCTTTTTGTGTGGCTCAGGTATTGAAAAAAATAAGGAAAAAGCTCTTTACTTTTCAGTCTTTGCTTATTCTGTGTCAGGCTCTTTTATTATGTATCTATATGAGTTTCAAATGGCACCATAACAGATGATCAGTGTCAGATGAAGATTAAATAAATAAGCTGCTGGATTCCACCCAGTCATCCTTCTGCTGGAGGGTGGGAACCAGTCATGAAGTTCATGTTGTTTTATTTTGGTTGACTTAAACAACCTCTAACCCTGTCAGAGTAGCTCTAGTGGATTTAGATGCTCTTGTATACTGAATCCTCACCCACCAGGGAGTAGTTTTTTGGTCATGAAGTTTGATTTGTAGCTGCAGATTTGTGTTAAACATCATGTGAAACTGTTAGTTTCTTTGCAAACATTGGGTTTAACTTTTAAAGGGGGAGAACTTGAATATGTGATCTTATGCTTATGTATTTGTTTAATTTGGTTTTGTTGCGGTTCATCTTTTACTGTCCTCGCAAACTGTTACCTCTTCTTCTTGGATCTTGTTTCAGTGGAACACCTTTAGGATTGAACCCATTCACCCACGCGGGTCTTGATTGAAGCCACGATGGCTCTGGAAATAATCAACCTCAGCTTCTTGTCCGACTTGGAGCGGCAGAAGATCATGGAAGTGCTGAAACGGGATGAGGAACTGAGGCTTATTGAGGACAAGCGTGTACGGTAAGAAAATAACTTCTCTTATTGTTAGTTTTTACATTTTGCTATAATGGGAAATTTAACAAGTGTGATTATTTCAAGGCATTGAGTATCACTCAAAATACTGAACTGATTTGATATTGATTCAAATACTTTTGATTTAATTTCTGATTTGATTAAATGTTTTGAATTTGATTTTATTTTCCACTTAAAACCTAATTTTGTTTGGTTATTAAAAATATGTTTTCACATAACAAGGGATATAAACTGAACAAATGTGTAACTTTCCTTACTGAAAAGATGCATTATCATATTGAAAAATATTTGGAAGAATTTATTTTTGCAGAAAAACAAACGTAAGAAATAATTTTAAAAGAAAATCAATTGAGTTTAATGGATAATTGGTGCTTTTCTAAGTAAAGATCAATTTGGGGTTGATTAACAAATATTTTCTTTAACCCTGCAGTCCTTGACTTTGCTAGAACATTTTGCTTTTTTGAAGTTTGTCGTTTCACCTGTAAAAGAAGGAGTTGTTCGTGTAACTGGAAATAGTCTTTTTCATCCTGGATAAATGGCTCCTTTAAGACTTCAGGGGTTGTACTACTATCAAGACTTGGGGCTTAACCAAACTCCACCTTAGTGTTTCGGCTACAATAATATGATTCACCTGTTCTTACCAGGGTATATCACTTTGGTAACTTCTGTTGTACACATACTCTGCTCTAACCGCGGCTGTGGGCATGTTCAGAGTGAAGCAATAAGCACATTTAAATGGAGGAGTGCCTCCTCATTAACTTCTCTTGTGGGCTACAGATGTAGAAATTATCTGGGTTTTAACTGGATTGCATTTTGAAATTCTTCAAATTTGCTTGAAAATTTGTTGTACTTGTTTCAAATATATATATTTGCCATTAAACAAAAAAGAGAACCCATAAAAGTTTCAAGATGTTCCATGAGTGGGGTCATGGAGCAGTAGCATTTATGTTTTTAAAGATCCTCTTTAATCATCTTTTTTGTTCCCAGTGGTCTTTTAATTTTGAATGTCATTTTTAACCAAAATAAAAAAAACTGCAGAGCTGCAGTAGTTTATTAGAAATTCCCCTCTGATTTATAGGTGGGACCGTTTGCATGGAGCAACCCCGCCCCCCCTTCCTGTCAACCCTTAGCTGAGCTATCTGTTTATGCACTCTGTCCTGCTAGTTTACAGCCCCTCACTTTTTTTTTTTTTTATCTGCTCCTGATTCACAACAATTTGAATAAAGAAATACTCGGGAATAAAAATTTAAGCTGAATTTTCTTGTATAAATGTCCTCTATCATCAACAAAAATCAACAAGAACATGTTAAAACATCAAAACACAATCTTTAACAGAATGGGTTTTTAAACTAAAAGATTAAATGTATTTTTGTGGGGTTTTTTTTATCTTTCTCTAAAGAATGTTGACATTTATGTCTGTAAGACATGTCTGCAAAACTCTTTGTATGTCAACAGTGCTGTTATCTGTGTTTCTGGCCTCAGGAAGCTGAAGACTGAGCTGTTGGAAGTGAAGAGGAAAGGGGCCAAACGTAGCAGTGTAAATTACAGCGAGCGCAGCTGCGGCAGATGCCAAGAACCTCTAAGTCGGCTGGCAGTTTTTCCCAGCCAGTGCAAGATGTGCAAACACAACGTGTGCCGCAACTGCCAAGCAGTCCTGCCCGATGGATCGTGGCTCTGCAGCGTGTGTGTCAAAGAATCGTAAGATTAATCTCCCCAAATTTCATATCGTTGTTGACTCATTTAAAAGTACTTTTCTTTTTTCTGCTCAGTTCTCTACAAGTGTGGGTTTATGGCAGCTGTTGGCAGAACAGTTGGTATTTTCACCAACAAAATTGTCAAATCCTTAACAAAGCACCTTTTGATTGCACAAATTAAATCAAATATGATATATTGAATTAAATGTCGACTCAATTTGAAAAGTAGCAGTCTGCTTTAATTTCATAATGCCATTTTATATATCGTTATATCCATGGTTTGTGCTGAATTGGATTAACTGGGACCGTTTTTTAATCTGTCTGCATTTTGTTACTATAACTTCTCTGAAATCTTCTAATAGTAAAATAGAGGTAAACCTAATAAAAAAAAAAAACACTTGAAAGGGCTGGCACGTTTAGTGAGCTAGCAACTGTTTCTGTCAAATTAGTTTTGGTCAGAAGTATTTCCAATAAATAAATGGGACCCTTTCATGGTGTGGTTATTTTGCTTTCTGCTGTCAGATAAATCTATTTATGTCTTTTGCATACTTGCATCAGGGCATTTTTTTGTCTCATGCACTTGTTGGACTTCACAAATAATGCCTACAGTGTTTTTGCAGTCATCAAACTGGTTTTCTGACTGATACTGCACCGAGGATGGCATGTGGAATGCATTTCTTTGTTTTGGTATCTGTACTCAAAACTGTAAACCTGTGGTATGAAAAGTGCGAAATCTTTCATAATTTATCTCATATCTGAACACTTTGTTGTCACAGAAATCTATTAGTGCTCCCTTGTCTTGTAGAAGGAATTTGTGGATCAACAAAAACGATGTAAACACTTTTTACTGGTACAGGTAGATGCAGGTGGATAAAATGCTGTTCAGAGTTCATTCTTTACAGATTTTAACAAGTGGAAAAACAGCTCAAACTCTCCTCAATGTTACCTTTTCTTTTTTTAATTGAACACCAAGTATTTCTACCTTTTGATTTGATTGTTTCTCAGTGACCTTTCAATTATACAGCAATGTCTGCAGCATCTCAAGTTTGATACCATCTTTGTTGATTGTGGATCTTTTTACTCATTCCAGGGATGTGAAGAAAAGGACAGGTGACTGGTTTTATGATCAAAGGGTCAATCGCTTTACCATGACTCCTGCACATGACCTCGTGAGAGCTTCCCTGAGAAAGAGGCCGCCATGTGAGTTCAGGAGCAGGAAGTGCATGCCAGCTCCGTCTCTGCCCATTGTTATTAAAGCATGTGGTAAAGTGATAGATTTATTCAACTTTTTAAAAATATGATTGTGAACATTTGTTGTTTGTTGCTATTTGTTGTCATAGTTAAAAAGCGTGTTACGACTGGGGAAGTGCTTCTAGAAATTACTGACAAGAATCTGGATCCACCCAAACCCGTTCCTGTGCCAAGACAGAAGAAGATGATCAGTAAAAGGTGCTTTTTCATGGGAATCATCGTCAGGCTCTCTAGAACAAATCTCGTTTCAACTTTCATGTTCTCTTTCACAGCAATTCAAATGAGACGCTTGGATCCATGGCTTCCAGGGAGTCGAGTGAATCAAAGACCAGCGTTTCGTCAAGGACGAGCTTTTCTTCTAAGCTAACTCGCAGTGACACGGAGTCTGCAGAAAACCGCAGTGTAACCAGCATCAGAACTAATACAGAACCTAGCTGTGTGACCCCTGAGGAGACTGGGTAAACTCAGATTTACTAGCAACGTCCAGCCTTTTAATCACATGTCACTGTAATTACAATTTTTGTTTTTAGCCTTCCACTAATATTTGGTTTGGATTAAAGCCAAGAGACTTCATCTTAAGACCCAAACAAACTCTCCTGAGATGTCTCATGTTTGAATGTGTGATGCTTATGAATCCAAACAGTACTTTTATTTCATTAAATCATTTCTGAAACTCTCAGATAATTATGGCAGAGCTAGTTAAAAAAAAAACGTTCAATCTTTTTAAACAAGTTAATAAATATACAACTATTTTGTATATATGTTGTATATATTTTTTTTATTTCATTATTCTGTAATCAGAGAACTACAGCGTTCCAACTCCTCCAGCCCAACACCATCCAGTGCTCCCAGTTTGTCTGTCCCAGTTAAAGCAGATGTTGTCAGCACCAACAGCAGCAACTCCAATTCCATAGCTGTGAGAAAACTTTTCTGTTTACATTTTTTTTTGTTTATTATCTACTGTAGTCATTGCACTTTCCCTGTAATTGTAGGTGGTTGAAGAAAAACCAGTCAGTCTGAGCCCTGAGCTGGATGTTGAAAAACTCTTCAAGAAGAGCATCAGACGATCTCAAAAACCTGCAGGTTAGTATGTTCTATGTCAACATGTTTGGCTGAATAATACAATGCATCTTTTTTTGATTGAGGATCTTTCTGTTTAAGAGTTTGTGTCAACAATGGACCTTCGGGATGGATGTCACTCATCAGAGCCCTCAATGGGAAACAGGAGCCGCTCTGTTCCAGGCTTAGATATACAGGTGGATATGCAGGAAAAGGAACAATATATTTCTTAAACTTTTTCTTGGCACTTCTTCAGGCTGCCATTTTAAGTAGTTTTTTTAAGTAGTTTTCAATTTTTCTAAACATACTTTTTGTTTGGGTAAAAGTCCTACGTTATTAATTTAGTTTGTTTCCACCGGAGGATGAAGAGGAGGAAGAAGATATTGATACCTTGGTACACTTTCACAAAAGCCAAATGACTAAAAGTCAGTCCAACCTCTACAACTCAAAGGTAATGCCACTTACATTTTCCCCAGCTTGTAGAGATTTACAAAGTACTAAGTAATCTGTTGACATTGTTTATTTTGAAAGCTTAAAAGTCAGCGTCCCGTCTGTTTTTAACAGTTTGTGACCTTTACAAAAGTTTTTAGCGAACCAGTTGTTTGTTATTAATTACTTTTTCAACTGGTTAACAATTTGTCACATTGGATGCAATTCCTTCATTTAATCTCTAAGTATTGTATTAAGTTTTCTTTTAAATTAGAGTATAAAGGTGAAAACACAGCCCAGATTTAATGATTCACATTTAACTTTTTCAGTTTTGGAGTCTATTAATCAGAAACTAATAAACAAAGTCCAGCCTCTTTAGATATTAGATATTCTTAGATATTAGATATTCTTTAGACATAGTTTACATTTGTTTGTAAAGACTTCCACTTGAAACAATGAGTTTTGACTGAACTAGATGGCATCACACTGAGTTTGGTAACATTAAATTCACATAAGATAAAGACAACAAGATGCAGTCCTTAGATAAAAACTGCTATGCATGGTGGTGGTGAGGTGATAAAAACAATGAGCCTCCATTTAGTCTATGGCTTGTTTGCATGTAGACTAACAGAAAACTTTCAGTCTGAATAAAGTTGCGTTGCTGAAAGCTGTTCATGCAAAAGCATCAAGTACACAAATCTAAACTTGTATGCAGACCAATATTCAGAAAACGATTTATTCAGGTTTCGCTTAAGTCGGTTCTGCAGAATGCATGCTATAATTTTCACATGTCAGTTTTACATTTTTCAGTTTTTATGAAGGAAACGAGCATCAGTACTCTGATTATGATCTGTTTTTTTATGAATATCTGACAAAACCGTATAGACTTTAAAGATGATGTAAAATATGTCACTTTTTATTAGGGCTGTCAACATTAACGCGGTAACACACTTGATTAATTTAAAAAAATTAACGCGTTAATATTTATTAACGCAGTTTAATTACACGTCATAAGGGACCATCTTCTGCTTTGCGTCAGACAGCTCAAGGTTACACAGTGTGTGTCAATTTCTGAAAATACACACTTCGTCGGCCATTATCCCACTTATAACATTGTCACTTAAAAAAAAAAAAATTCAATCAATTTTTAGTACTTTATTCTTGTTACTTTTTTAGTTTAGATCGCTGTTTCACAAAAAGCGGACTATTTGATTGGTGTTGTGGCCTATTATCACGCTGAAATGAGAACGCATCATTGGGCCAGCAGACCTCGACTGCAGTGTCAATGGAAAACAATATAAAATCGTCATGATAGGTTCAATAAAGCATCAGTTCAGAGAGAAAGTTCACCTCTTACCACTTGTTTTTGTCCAGAAGATAAAGCAGAAGTTTATTTTTAAAAAGCCTGCGCAGTGGGATAGAACATTTGGGCTATGTGACCAGAACTAGTTTTTTAGGTGCGCATCAACATCTAGCAGCCAATCAGGTCTGAGTATTCACCCCGACCATTTAAAGTGCAGAAATACAATATTTGTTTCTTATGGCTGTATATCAGCATCTTTTGTTTTCTTGGAGCAATACTGCAGACATTAATGTCTTTAGAGTTCTGCTTATCTTAATGCTTATGTGTTTTGTGCACACTAATTACATTTTGGGGATACCTGAGTTAACATTTTACAAATGTAAACATTTCAGACAGTAGTAATCAAAGGAAACTTTTTCTCTCTTTTTTTGTTAAAAAAATGTTATATTATCATATAAAATATACCTAGGAAAAAATTGTGAGAAATAATAGCTATAGTGAACTTTTGCAAAACTGTAAGAAGACTCATAAAAATAGGAGTTTACTTCTGATTAATTTTTTAAATCGATTGACAGCACTACTTTTTATATGACTGTAATCAACGTTTGGACTAGATGTTGATGGAACTTCATCTTTTTTGTTCTCTTTGAACGCTTTTTTGTCTTTGTGCTTGGATTGTTATTAATTTATTTTCTAACAAAAGTCTGCCCAAGTCTTAGCATTGAGCAAGATGGTTCTCGTTCTGTTTGCACAGAGCACACTAGGCAGCACGATGAGTATTTACAGTGATGCAGGAGACTATGGCACCGTGGAGGTGAGAGGGCAGGTTGTCTTCTCTCTGCGATTCGACGAGCACACCCAGAGCTTGCAAGTTTTCATCAAGGGGTGCCAGGGTCTGGCTTACGGCGACGCCTCACGGAAGCTGTCCAACCCGTAAATATTCTACTCTGTTCAAATAGCTCCAACAGAAAGCTTCAGAATGTCTAAAACAAACTTGACTTGAGCTGAGATTTTCCACATTATGTTGCTGTGCGGGTTGTGTGTTTTATAAAGAAAAAAGCCACACATTTTCAAGTAAAAACACACCCCCAAGTGATGTTAGCACAGCTTTGATCAGTGCTGATAAGAGGCTGTGTTTACAGTCTATATACTTGCATCCCAGGGGTGATTAGCAAAGCTTCACAGGAAGTTGAACGTCAACAGAAATTCTTTCTCAGCATTTGGTCAGGAAATGCTGTGAGAGATTAGCAGTCATGTTTAGGAGAAGCTTTCTTTGACCTGCTCTCTTTGTGTGTGTGTGTGTGTTTCAGTTATGTAAAATGTTATCTGCTCCACGACAAAACTCGCCAAAGCAAGAAGAAGACCACCATCAAGAGAAACACCATCCACCCTGTTTTCAGCGAAACCTTAAAGGTGATTCTCCAACCCTGACCTAATGAAAAAAGTGAAAATGGGAGTCAATGGAAAGTGAAACCATTCTCTAAAAAGTTTTAATCCAAGTCCTGATTTTTTTAAAACTGGTTTTGTTTGAGCTTTTAATCAGGGATGTCTTTGTCTTTTTCAACCAGTACTCCATCAGCCGCTCTGAACTGCTAAACCAATCTGTGTCAATATCTGTTTGGCATCATGGTCGCCTAAGCCGTAACGTCTTCCTGGGGGAGGTGGTAATTCCCTTGGACAGCAGGAACCTGGACAATCCTCATGAAGAATGTTGGCACCTCACAGGGAAGGTGAGTCAGACTCTGCAGGTTTATTATTAAACGGGTTGGTTTTAACTTTTAATATGTAATCTATGCTAATGGAGTTGTGATTCTCCCCCTCCACTCCTAATGTTCAGAGTATTAAAAAGGCAGTAAGAGTTTTTCCCAATCTCATCTAAAATACAGTGGTCCCTCTCTATAATGTGGTTCGCCCTTTGCAGCGTTCTGCACCCTCACTGGCTGTGAATCAGTCTCCTGTATGATTCAGAATATGTTCAGCATGCAAAGATGATCTTTGTGTTACTGGACTTATTTTTTTAATGAAGGTTTGAATTTTGAGAGTTTAAACAAAAAGTGTGATAATCTGTCTGAGAAAAGGGTGTAAGTGCGACATGGTGGGTTTTACAGTCTTAAAACATCTAAAATTATTGTAAACAATACAGTTGACAACTTTATTGGTTTTACCTGTTGCGGGTTACTTTTGTAATGTAACTCCCACGATAAATGAGAGACCGCTGTATTTGTCATTTTAATTATAAAGGCATTTTTTAAAACCGTTGAAACAGAAATGCTTTCATCTGGAATAAACTTTTACTCAGTAAGGAGTTTATCTGTCTGTATTTTGTGCATAAATCAAAGGTGTGTGAGACAACAAATGTATTATATGAAAGTTTAAAACTTTAATTCAGTTAAAGCTTGATTGTAAAGAGGAACATTGATGTTCCCTAAATAACTGCCTCAGTTTGTTTCAGGGATGAGTATTTTACAGACCAGATCAGATTATATCAAAGCTTTTATTACCATAAGAATTTCAAATATATAAGATTCAAGGGTTCAATGTGTGATTCAATGCAATAGCTGATCTGTGTAACTAAATTAATCCAAAATCACACAAGTAAATGAGTTGTAATAAAATATTACATCTGGGATTTAGAAAAGTTAATTATTTTTACTTTGTAGAAGAAACTGTTTCTTCTGACCAGCATTGGGGAGAATGTGTTATGGTGTCATTCAATTGGCAGTGTCTCAGTGATCCTTTGATGGTCCAATCTAAGCAGTTTGTCACCATTCTGTTTCTTCTGCTCCATCAGATGAGCTCTGATGTGCCAGCTACAGCATTCGAACAGTACAGTGGAGAGTTGATCATCTCGCTGAAGTACGTCACTCCTAACAAGACGACCGCTGAAAAAGTCAAAGGTATGCAAAAATATTTATTTTGCGTGTTTTATTAATTAAAGCTTTTAATTATTTTCGAAGTATTTACTTTTCCTTTAGGCAAAAAAGCTGCACAAGTCAAAGGAGGAGAGCTGCATGTTCTCATCAAGGAGGCAAAAAATCTGAAGTCAGGAAAATCTGGAAGGATATCAGACAGTTTTGTTAAAGGGTAAAAGATGGTCTGCTTTGGCACGCCTTTTTTAAATTTGTTGTTTAACTAACATGGTGTCTGTGGCTTTACAGCCACTTGTTTCCTTCAAAGGCAAAGATCACAAAGATGAAGACGCCAGTGGTGAAGAAGAACCTGAACCCCCACTATGATACCATATTTGTGTATAAGGAGCTGACTCTGGAGCAGCTGAAGGAGATGTGTTTGGAGCTGACGGTGTGGGACAAGGAGGCTGTGCTGAACAATGAATTACTGGGAGGTGTTCGCCTCAGCTCTGGCAACGGTACGAATGTAATATTCTCTAATCGTCCCAACAAGGATAAAGTTTGATGAAACACCACAGAAACTTTTCATAGACAGCATTTCAGCAAATGCAAAGATAAGGATAGATCACCTTTGGTTCCTGCTTTGTGGATATTAAAGGTTTTCCAGTTCCAATCATTTCCCTTTGTGACCACAAGATTTGAAAATGCATTGATTCAACATCATAACTTTCTTTTCTGCAGGAGCTATCAAAGTAGGGAAAGAGGAGATAGAGTTGGACTCTGTTGGAGAGGAGGTTAACCTGTGGCAGAAAATGATGCAGTACCCTGACTCGTGGGCAGAGGGTACTCTTCCACTGCGCTCCACCATGGCAAAGATGGCAAAGATTTGAACGCTAAAGAATCCAGACACTAAAGTGATAAGAAGTACAGAAGCTGAGACCAACTTGATGCTGTGGCTTTATTCCAGCTTTCATGCTAACCAGACCTAAAACTACAGAGGAGCATCACTGTTTGATATGTAAAGACCTACCTCCCTGTGTGAAGTCCATCTTAGGTTCCCCGACTTCAGACTGTTGAGAATTGTGCCAAAGCATCACCACACTAAGGTCATTTTTGTTTTTAAAGCCTTTAGATCCACTTTGTCTCACTGTTTCTTTTTATTGCATACAGAATACAGAACAGTTCTTTCTCTATGCTGTAACAGAACTGTGCCTTTGTTCAATCCAACACAACTGCACTTTAGGACTGATGTGGATGATCTGTGTATATAAATAAGTTGAATTAAAAGCCAGTAAATGAAAGTCTTGATTTTAAATGTATATTTGATCTCTTAAGCTCTTCTTTTACAGTGTAACGGCGGTCACGCTAACCTCAAACATTGAATATTTTGTTCACCCAATAAAAGTGACACAGCAAAAGCACTTGCAGAGCCATGTTCACTCCCACCTGAAAATGTTTGTCCTCTTCTATCTTTTTGTTGGATTCTGAAGAATTCATCGCTGGAGGATTGTAATAAAAAATGAGCGTATTTGCATATTTAATCACTCATTGAGTGTAATTCATCATAAAAATGTATTATCAGCATATCTTTGCTTTTATGTGAATCACTTTCCACGCCCCCAGTACTTGCTCTTCTGTGTTGTGATCACATTTAACCAGGAGAACCTGTTTGTTCTTTAAATATTCCTTGAAAATCTCTCTTTGGACCTGGGTTTTAGTTGTCAGTCCGCCTCATCTGTCTCTGACACTTCTGTGATACAAATCTCTGATTTTAGTCGCAGAAGTCTCTGTGGAGCTCCAGCCTCTCGCGTTCCTCCTCATCCAGCAGGAAGCTGTCGATGTAGGAGAACAGCTCCTCCTGAGATACGGGAGTAATGAAGCGTTCACGGTCCAGCCCCAGCTCATCCAGCAGCACCATGCTGAAGTAGGTTCTGGAGATTCTAAAGGCCTGCCTGAAGAGAAAACAAGCAGTTTTGAAATGAAATGCTTTTACTTCGATTCAAAAAAAAAAAAGCTGAAAACCTCTCAGCTGTGAAACTCTTGTTTCCAATTCCAAACATCTGGCAAATAAACAGGAAATTTCATTTCCAAAGAGCCAGATTTCAGTAAAGATCTGTTTGGGAGGAGGAAGTTTGTTGCAACTGAACAGCAGGGTTTTATTGAAGAGGTTTGTGGAAGTACATCTTTTTAAAAGCAGAAGATTTGGTATCAAGATGATCAAATAGTTAACATTCATGCAATCTACACTGAGATGGTTTATGAAAGTGGAGGGACCTCTGAGATTTTTCCCAAAAAGAAGGCAAATCACAAAGAGATCAGACAGATTTCTGCTTCAAAACCTCGTTGGTGTTACTATCGGTTGTGTTGTTAGGCAGATTACTGAACTGCTGTAATGTTCATGGGAGAAATAAAAAGACAGCCCTGCTTCCAGCAGGCAATGTGTCCAAAAAAGGATATGAAAGTTAAAACTTACAGATGATGATTGCAGCATCAAAAACGATCAAAACAGATCTTTTAGGGGCTTTTTTAAATATATATTTTGTGTGTAACCTCTTAATGCCTAAATTCAGATTAAATCTAAATCTTTTCTTTGTCAATCTTTGCTATTTTTGAGCTGTTTCTTTCATCCAATCATCAGTAAAGATAACTTGGCAAAGTGGGAGTTTTTGTAAGTCTGGAAATGCTGAGCAGATCTTTTACCCAGAGTTCACAGCAAGGGTGAAGAATTTGCTGAGAGAAAACCCTTGGTGGCTCTTCTCAGAAAATAATAAAAGTTTGGAGGTTAGAGCAAAATGAGAATACCAAAGAACTGCAAAAAAGTTGCCTATTCATGCAGATTCGTGCCGAGATTTGAGTGCTGCTTTTAAGAACACTTTTACATTTTCTTTTTTTCCTTTAATCATTTTTTCCCCTCAGAATGAGCCCCAAACTATCAGAGTAACTTGAAAGACTCGTCTTGTCACCTCAGACCCTCGATGACGTCAGACTGAAGCAGATTCTCTTTGATGCGGCCCGTCTCCTGAGGCGGAGAACCCAGGAGCTCGATGACTGTTACATGTCGCAGGTCTAACCCACAATCGGATTTCTGATATAAGAAGAGAGAAAAACGTTGTAAGGGTTGAGGGTTGCCTCACTATAGAAACTCTGAGAGCAGAGAAGTCAGCCTACTTGAATCATGAGGTTCTGCAGCTGGTAATCGGGGTCAGAAATGTTGGGTGCAGATACGATCAGCAGCCGCCTCTTTTTGTAGAACTGATCCAGGAGCGCAGAACTGGTGTTCACGTCAGACTTCAACTCCATGGCTACAAACACAAGATTACATAGTGTCACACACGCATCAAAATAAAACTTAATAGGGTTATATCTGTGAAACTTCAGATTCATCATATGTTTATGCAATTCAGTATTTTTTATTGATTGCAGCTTATGAAAATCCTGGACTCTGAATGTCAGAGAACCAGAATATTTTGAAAAGGCTTGGTTTTTAAGGAATCCTGTGCAGAAAACTGCAGATCTGATAGATGTCTAGAAGACTATCACTGAGTTTGTGCAAGGTCAGAGTGTGACACAAAGGGTTGTGGCAGAACAAGCTGGCCACAGTTATGGGAAGTTGAAGGGAAGCATGCAAACAGAAATGACTGCAACTCTAATTCTGAAAGAAAGCTTGTTTATGAATTTGCGAGAGAACTATTTGAAGTGGAGAAAACAAACAGTTGATTTTGCCCACTTAAAATAGTCTGTCTTTCATATTGTAGGTTCATGTGAACAGTGAGATATAGATTTTCACAAAGAAAACAAGTTGAAATCATTTATACAGATTTATTTGCATTTCATTGGGGGAAATAAGTCTTTCCGGAAAGACTTTGTGGGCAAACCCTTATCAGCAGTTCGGAGGACAGATGTTTCCTGTTGTTGATGATCAGGTTTCTGCACATATCAGGAGGATTTTTGGTCCACTCTTTTTTGCAAATGACTATTAAATCATTCATATTCTGTGGCTGTCGCTTGGTAACGCTGAGCTTCTACTCTCTCCATAGATTTTCAATAGGATCAAGGTTCTTCCACTGTAGCTGCTGGAGTCAAAAGTCAGATGTGTTTCACCTGGACTGAGGAGAAAACCTGAAAGATTTCCCTGAATAGGTAAATTTCACAAAGAAACTTTTCACAAAACTTTTTTTCACACCATGACTCAGTACTTACGGGTGCACTCAGAGGGAGCCCCGCTCCAGCTTTGGTTGGACTGGCAGATGCGGGTGAACACCCCCTTGCGCTCGTATCCTCCATAACAGTGATACTCACAAGTAGCACCATAGTTATTCCCTGCAGAGGTGCAGCTCAGGTAACCGTGCAGAGGTGAGGGTAGGTCTGGACATCTTCTCACTTCATGGAGAACACAAAGGAAGCACATAATAAAACATGAAAATGTGACATAAAAAAGCATTTTCTTTCCTGAACGCATTGACAGTGCGTTGCTTACCCTCAACACGTACAATAAACTTGCAGGCGGCTCTGTTCCTGGCTTGATCATACACTTTGTATCTGATAACATGAGCTCCTTCTTGGAATTCGGTGTCCGGTTCTTGGCCCACCAATACTACGCTGCAGAGATGAAGGAAGAGATGAGGCGATTCATTTGGAGCTGAAAACGACGGAGTGAAAGAAAAGAAGCAACAAACTTGAGGGATTTGTCGGCAGTGTCTGTGGCAGTGGGGGGGTCCCAGGTCACTCTGGCACTGAGCTTTCCTGGGTCGGCAACCTTGAGTCTGGATGGAGGACACTTAATCTTTGGAGGATCTGTATCTGAAATGAAGGGAGGAGGACAAATCTGGAGGGGTTTTTTGTGCATAAAAAGTTTTGATTGAGAGAAGAAACAGGGATGAATGTTGACTCCAGCCAAAGCAGCAGAGGAGCCAGGAACATGCATCCACGAAGCATTCAATGTTGGAAATCATGGATCAATCCATTCCCAAATCAGCTTTAACGTTTGAGCAAGCTTTATTGAAACTGTACCTGAACACACCGGCTGTGCTCCACTCCATGCCCCCGAGGGCATGCAGGTGCGCGAGTGTTCTCCGTCAATGCGGTAGCCTAATCGGCAAGTGAAGCCACACCTGGAGTCCACGTAGAAGCTTTGACTGCAGGTGTATCTGCCGTAAGGAATGAGGGGCAGCACATGGCAGCGGATCTCTGAGGAAGCACACGCATAAGTCCTCAAATGCACCATTTCACGCAGCAATGTGTGTTACTTTCAGCTGGAAACACTTCTGCTTTTCTCCAGTCTCTTTACCCAGAACCACCCTTGATCATCCCAGAATTCAAATCTCTGCACGTACTGCGACAGTAGGCAGTCCCAGACCAGCGGCGGGTGGCCAGGCACTGGACTGAGCTTCTTCCTATCAGCTGGTACCCTCGATCGCAGGACATTTTACAGCGGGTCCCCAGGGTGCCCCTGTAGCCCCCACCTCTAGGAGAATGGCAGGTCACCTCGCCATTGGTCAGACTCATAGAGTGACACCAGTAAGGGTCTGTTTTAAAAAAAAGATTTTTAAAATGCCGTGACACCCATTTTATAATAGACTTTTTGGAAAAATAGAATTCTTGGAAGCAGATTAGCTTCCAAAAATGAGCTGCTGGGAACAGAAGTTAATTCTCTGTGACCAAGAATGTCACACGCTTTTTTAATCCAACTTTTGAAACATGTAGGGACATTAAAATTTGATATAAAAGGATATAAATGCGTCTGTGTGACATTCAGATTCATTTATTTATCATATACACATTTTTCACTGGCACACCAAATTGGTTTCAGTAAAATACATTACACTTGAGAGAATCAAGGGAAGAAATCATCAGAACCCGCTGAATCCTTTTCAGGGGCTGCTGGAGCCAATGCAGCCATACACTACCATAAGTCACATTTTAACTTCTTTTTTTTTTTTTTCAAAACGTTCCCGTTTGGGAGGAAAAAAACCTGAATGGTTTAATGATGTGAATACAAACAAACTGCTGATTACTCTCCATTACTGATTTGTATTATTATTATATGAAATGGGACAAAGAACTGTCCATGAAACCATGTTAGATCAAGACCATCAAAAACACCTTCATAGGTTTGAACACAAAAATCCTCCAAGTAGGAAAATGTAACAGTTATGGTTCCATGTACAGCAAATATGAAATCACACATATTTACAAAAGCCTATTTACAAAAACGAACCTTAAAAAATGCTGCCACCGAGCAACAGAAAGCAGTGAATATTGTCTGCTTTTCGATTGTAAAACAGCGTAAAAACATACACACATTTGTAGTCGAGCTGAGGAGTTTCATCTTCTGCAGACGGGTTATAGCTGTCGTACTCCGTGTCTGCTTCAACTGGAACTGCGGCAGCAGAAAAAAAAAGAAAACAAGCCTTCATTTGATTCATTTCACAGAAACTGGTTCACAGCGGAAGACAACGACCTGAACACAAGAAATGTGGGTCATGGAGCATCAGGAGGACCCGCTTCTCCCCACAGTCTCGTTTTTCATGACTTCCCTTTTTGCTTTCTTTTCCGCAACATTCCAGCTCAGAAACGCCTGGATAAGAAATTATCGATGGAAAATCTAGAGGTTTGAATGAGTACAAGCCACTGAAAAAGTTTGTTCCTTTAAAGATTTTTAAACAGTTAAGCTCATGTTGTTAATGCACTTGTAAAAAAGGGTAAATAGAGGATTTTTTTTGCCTAAAAACAATTTTTAAAAGTGTTATTTCATGGATCTTTAAGCTTGCTGAAATCTTCCAACAACTGTTTCTGGAGTTTGGATGCTTCCTGCATTCCAGCATTCCAACAATAAGGTCCTGAGATACAGCAAGGCAAACTTTGTTCAAATTCTTACGTCAAATGTATGAACAGCTGATAACCATTTTTCCTCACTTTTCATCTAGTAGTCTTTTCTGGTGATGTTTTCTAAAGAAAGGAAAGGAGAACATCTCTCTTTTAAAAGCATCTGGCTCAAAAGTGTAAGGCTGGATAGCTCCAATATTGCTCGCCATTTCTGTTCCACTGGTGATGTTAGGTTGGCGTCGTTGGGGGCTGTAAGCTAGTGAGAGAGAGTGTAAAGACAGTGTTACTCTCCCGCACACAGTAGTTCTAATGAACTCCTGCCGCTCTGCAGAAGCTATGTCCTAGAAAATGACACAAGTTTTTTTTGTATTATTATTTTGGTTAAAAAACAGCATAATAGTAAATAAAAGACCACTCAGAACGCTTTGAAAATAGTTCAAAAGATGATTGGAGTGGGACTTTAAACCCAATTTACTTAATTAAGGGGAAATATTTCAAATAAAATGCTTGTATTTCTTAAGACACCCTCAAACTTTGAAAATGTGACTTATTTTAAGATTTTTAAAGTGGAAAAAACTCAGCAATCACGTAAGCTCAACGATGAATATAAGTGCTGCATTCAGTGTGGTTGAGAAATAGGTAACAAAAGATGCAATTGTGAACGTTTTAAGAACCTGAATAGCATCCAAAATGTTTGAGTGAAGGGAAAAATGGGAAAGAAGTCGTCCGTCACCAGAAACACAAAGACGGCAGGAGGTGTGGAAACCTCCAAGATTCTCATCAAAATACATTAAAAACAAAATCTTCTAACTGTACTTATAAAGTCCATGAAAAAACGTAGAAACTATTTTCCAATGTGATTTAATATCTAGGCTGGTCTGCCTGTCAATAAACTGGCAGCAAACTCACCACACACTGAGGCCAACAGCCTGCTTTCACTGCTGACTTGCAGATGGTGCCTCTTATTTATCACTTTCCACCGTGACTGAAATACACTCTGCACAAGCAATCCTTTTCTGTGTCACACTGCTCTTATTTTCCTCATACGGTTGTGGTTTAAACTCATTATTCTTTGGAAATCTTCAAGAAAGGCTGCATGTTCAGAGCAGGCGGCTAAACTTTTCCAGTCAGGAAACCCACACCTTCATGTCAGACCTCTTCCTGCTTTGCTGGCCTCATTTTTTCCAGTTCACTATGTCTGATTTTTTTTTAATAAGTAAGTTTAATGCAAACTGTTCTATCTGTCGTCAGCATTTTGAGCCCAGCATTATTTAGAGCAACATTTTTCTCCAAAAGGATGCTTCACTTTGCAGCATGTGGGTCACAGGAGAAATGAACGAGCTCAGCCCGGTCGGCCTGATGTTCTGCAGGATTCAAGCAGCTGCACAGGTTTCCAAAAACATTGTGCCACGTTGGTTTTTTCCCTCTCAAATTAAGGATTCTCATGATGCTCCATTGACACGAGCAGTCCATCACACAAAGCTCAGCATTTTCAGCTGATGTAGGGAGACAGGCTGGGCTGCAGCAGTGACTCACACCCCAATGCTGTCTGTCTGAGGTTTCATTCTCTAATGACAAGCCTGAGGACACAGCTGCATCCTTTCAATCAGTCTGCATCCGAGCTCCCATGAGCCCCCAGCTCCCTCCCAGGTCACTTTATCTCACAGGTTTAAACGAAGATGTTAGCTGGGTGTACTTCAGAGAGGAGGAGGGGGTGTCTCAGTAATTATCTGCCAGTGATCGGAGCCCAGCTGTAATTAAACCCCCCCAGCTCGCCAGAAGAGAGGAGCAGGCAGGCCCAGCTGCAGCTAATGTGAAATTCATCTCCTCTGGAGTGCAGCCAGTTGCATGCTGGGAAATGCTGAGCGTTTATTCTTCATTCCACAGAGAAGAGAGTGGACCTCTTTGGAGATCAGCACATCTGCATCTGTTTTTCCTGAGATGAAAGCCTCTCCGAGCTGCAGGGCAGAGGCGGCTTGACTTGAACCGGCTCCAGCAATGCACTATGGAACATCTTTCAAATATTTTCAGGACTCACAGTAGTAATGACATTTTTTGTAACATTATGTGCCTCCTGAGTGGAACAGACACATTTACAGCCTACCTTTTTCTCTTAACAGGATTATTCTTTGTAACATAAAGAACAGATGAATTAGAGACCATTTACTAATACATATAATATGTCTTATTTATGTTATCATCTATTAGATTAGAACATAAAGATAAGTCATTTGGAACTGTTTTTTAAGCATCTTCTTAGTTTGATTTATTTTAAAATGAAAAACAACTACTTTTTATTGCAGTACAGTCACTAACAAGACATTTTCTTGTTTGTCTTCAAGTATTAAAAAAACAAAGCTTTTTTGTTGCTATTTTAAGATATAAAAACATGTGTCTTATTTCAATGAATTGGGATTCTCTCTTAAGAGTTAGCCTAACTTTTTCTCAAAGTTTATTGTTGTATGGTTCTTTTGTGCGCAGTTGCAGAGTTGAATTTCTACTCACCAAGGAGGGACAGTAAGATAAATACAAAAACGGTCCTGTTGAAGAGCATGCCTGATGAGGGGGAAAAGACACTTCGAAAGGAAAATGAGAAAGTAAAAAAGCTTTTTTTTTACTCCTGGGTGGTGTCTGACGAAAATTGCAGGTAAGTCCAGACGCAGGGTTCAAAGTGGTGTCGCACAAAGACGTTCAGAATCTCGTTTGGTTGAGAAAAGACGCCGCTTGGCACCAGGACGTTCCTTCTGCGAGACTCAGCCGCTAGGTGGCGCCAAAGGTCTTTAGTACTTTAAAGAAGCACCTCGTCAGCACGCGTCTTTAAACCTCGAATACAATGATATTAGATCCCTATTAGGTTCTCATACTTTTCGTGTCTCACGAGGCTGAAGTTAGCCTCCGATTCGCAATGGCACTTAAGGATCACCCCACTGCATTTTTCACACTGACCACCTAAACTGGTGACCAAGGAAGGTGGTCAGAGTCCAAAAAAACATGATTAAATCATCCTATCTCACAAATCAAATAAAGGTTCCACAAATCAGAAACTATGTGTCATTTATGATTTACTATCTAAAGTAAAATGTAATCCAGATTTGAGCAGTCTATGTCCAGCGGTTTTTGAACAGGGCTTGTTCTTAGGTGGTCATAGTGCGAAAAATGCCATGGGATGACCCTTCAGTGCCCTTGCGAATCGGAAGCGAGCTTCAGCATCGTCCCAGTCTCATGATGTGAAACTAGGAATTATATTCATCCGTTCAGATGCTCAGGACACTCCAAGGAGAAATCAACACTTGTTGTAATAAAGTTTTGTCCTGAGCTTAACGCCATAAAAATAATTTGTGTTCATGTACTTGCTCCCTAAAAAATATAAATATCACCATAAACTGCGATTCCCAATATGCTATCTGTTTGTTTTTATATTATGTAATTCCAAAAATAAAAAATATAGAAATCTATTAATATTTAGTGTTTCATTTTATATGGTGCCACGTCGTTATCGCTTTATTTGAAAAGCTTATGTCATTTCCCCACACTTTAAAGCAATGGGAAAAATTATGGCGTGACCAAGACTGGAAACAGTTCAGCTAATTTCAAAATAATGGCATTTACTTTGGAAAGCATGCAACTTTGATTAATTCAATTGGTATTTGTGCATGTTTTTATTTTTAAATAATATTAATGAGATATGTAGGTAACTGGGTATTGAAGATATTAGTTTTGATGTAAATCCTCAGGTTACAGTTGGTTTAAAGGTATTCTTGTATATTATTTTGAAGGCCCCGCTTGCTGTTTTCCGGTATTTTTTGCGCTGGTTTTTATCTGGACTTGCGTATGAAAAGAGCTCTTCATCCCTGCAGGAAAGTGAATCTTGGGGTCGTGACGACACTTCCTTTTTTTCCTTGAGGATTTATCTCTGAAAGTTTTTTTTTTTCCTTTCGTACTCCCCAACATTTCCGCGTCGAAGCGTAGAGCAGAGAACTTTTTTCTCTCTTTTCTGGCTCTGAAGCAAAACTCCCAACATGTCGCCACCGTCTCGACGACTTCAGACGAAGCCGGTGATAACCTGCCTGAAGACTTTTCTCATCTGCTACAGCCTCATTTTCTGGGTGAGTTGTTGGCTGGACTTGGAATTCGGGGGGGGGCAGCAAACAACAAAGCAACAAAGAGCTCAGAGCATCTGCTATGTCAAAGATGCTAGCGGCAAATCACTGCTATTAGCGTGCTAGGAATTTGTTTGGTAAAAAATAATAATAATAACAATAATAAACACTCGTTGATTGTCCTGTGGCTGTGTTGAGCCAAACAGTGGCTGGAAGTTAACCAAAATTAACCTCAACAAGGCTTTTTTTCGGTCCGTAAACGCAACAGTTGGCTGATTACGAAAACTAATTAGGAACTTTGGTCAAGTGCAGCCTTCAATCATTTCCGCTTCTTCTGTTTTAATTACATTGTTGAGCAATTAATGATGTCTCTGCTTTTCTGGTAAACATGCATTACCTACGTTCAAATGAACGATTTTGTTTACTTTTTCATTTTGCTGAGCTTAGAAAACTTTAAAACAAGCTTCATAAGATATCAAAACCTTAACATTTAGGCATTAAAACTTGATTTACTTTCCTGTGAGTTGCTTGACTAAACTGTTCCTGAAACTGAGATTTAGTGAGAAAAGTCTTACTTTAGAATTTCCACTACAAATAATTAAGATTTACTGTCTCTCTTAGTGTAAGATGTAACACCTTTTTTATTTTATTAAATTATTAGGGATTCAAATGCTATTTTACCAACTTTTATTTTGCCCTTGTTTTGTTTTTATATTTGTATTTCTAGGATTTCTTATTAAAAATATAAAAAATGAAGTACATCAGAGTACTCGTAAGTATTTCTAAGAAAAAAAAAAGCTTAAGTACATACTTGGTTTTTGTAATTAAATTAATATTGCACAAGGCTTTAGTTTCGGCACCCGTGCTAGCAAAATGTATTACTTACTTGCAGAAAAAAGTTCAAGAACACACCTTTATTGTATTATTTATTTTAATTAAATTTACTCATTTGCAAAATTAATTATTTTTGTAAAAATTCTTCTCAACAAAGAAATCTAAAACCTCTGGGAAAACAGTTTTCTTTTTTATTCAAAAAAGATTATGGAAAGAATTCTTCTTAGGCTGATGTTACTCGCACATATTTACGTGCGACCATGCTCAAAAGCATTAGAAATTCATGTTTCACGTGTGGCCAAGATGCACATTGCTGAACATATTTTAAGTGCGTTCGAGTCTAAATGTTGTTGTTTGATGTATTAATCTAACTCTAACCTTAACCTTTCTCTGGGTCCATGCGGCCAATAAGAGTTCAGCACTGGCCTCACATGGTTATAAGATTATGTATAAATAGTCACCGTCTTATTCTGCTACTGAATCTGTCTTATTAGATTTAATTATTGAAGTACAGTATAGAAAATAAAAAATACAGAATTAGTGCATCTGATTTGATTATTGGGACATTTATGTTTTTAAACAAGACAAATACTAATAGTTAAGAAGATGCATCTGACAAACAGAACACCAAGCTCATTTCTGAAGGAATCAACACAAAGTTGTCATGTGGTTAAAGGAAACCTCTTGAAGTGCACTGACTTTACTGTTTCTATTGTTTTTGCTTTTTAATTTTTATTTATTCAGAGGAGAATGAATTTTATGTTCAAAAGACACAATGTTCACTAACACACCTGGTATCTGCTCTGTTCAAATGCATTAATTCATGACCATTGATCAGCTCCACTGGAGTTATTGCCGTTAAAAGCTTTGCTCAAGGGCACAACAGTAGAGTAAAATGATGGTACAAACACTGCTGGTTATTTATCTTAAACATGATGGATACTGGTGGATTTGGAAATGAATGAATTTGGGCAGAGCAGCCACCCTACAATTACAGATCCATGTCAACCTCTCATAGATTTCTTATCAGGTGACAGCCGATCGTCAAAAGCTTTGCCAAATGCATCCATAAAAGTAATGGTATCAAAGTGGAGACGGCTCATTGCCAATAATTTTACAGTTCTGCTGTCATTTAGCCTTCAGTAGTGTTTTAATATTGTTTCTTCAAACTACTTAAACGCCCAATCCAATCATTTTTTGATCTATTGTGAAAGTGTTCCCTGTGGTCTTTTAATTATAGTTATGTAGTTTTTAGCCAAAATGAAACAAAAAACTGTGTAGTTTTCTAGGACAGTTTCTGCTGATCGGCAGTAATTAATTAGAAATTCACTGCTAAATTGTGGGCGGGACATTGGCACACAGTAAGCCTGCACCCACTTCCTGTGACCCATCTGTTTATGCACTTTCCCGGTAGCTTACAGGCCCTCGCAACCACAACCTATCATTGCTGATGCAAAAAAACTGGCGAGCAATGTTGCAGTTATCCAGCTAATGTTCATCTAGCCAGATGCCAGCTTGGACGAGGAAAACAAAGACGGACATGGATCTAGTCGCCTACAAGTGGATGCATCAGAATGAAGCAGAACAAGGAGCTTGTGGCCTTCCCAGTGTTTTGCCCACGTCACAAATACAATCTTATTTAGAGGTTTTTTTTTCACTTGCTTCTGATTCACAAGTTGAAAAAAAAGAACTTCTCAGAAATGCAATTTTAAGCTTAATTATCTTTACGTATGTCCTCCATTATCAGACAAAATGCCACAAGAACAAGTTCAAAAAAACATTTTTCATTGTACTGGCTTTTCATAAAAAAGTTTCTGCCTTCCTGTCATTTCAGTGGCTATACTCTATACACCTGTACTCTTTGTAGTGATTCAACAGAAGCAGAACGGATGGGTTCTAATTTTATTTATGCAAAAAAATTAAAACTGATTTTAATGAAGACAATAACCATACCTTCTAAAAAAAAGTTTGGACTTAAAAAAAATTTTTTTTTCTTTTTTAATTAGGAATTGAGATCCACTTGTCACCACCTGAAACTTTCAGCCAGTAAGAACATTTCAAGAGATAAATGTAGTTATGGTTAAAAAGAAACTGCTCTGTAGGCATGGTTGTATAAAGAAATCCATTACTTTCCATAATCAAGATTAATAGTAAACAGCTGCAAAAAGTTTTTAATTTTAGGAAAATGCTACATTAATGTGCAGCTACCAACACAGTGGTGGGTGTATTTTGGATGGGATGGTTTTGCTGTATGTGGAGCATAACAGTGCAGTATGTTTTGAGCTGTAGTGAATTTGACCATGAACTTTATTCCCACCTCTTCACATTGCTTACATTCAGTGAGTT
Source organism: Adrianichthys oophorus (assembly GCA_036245035.1). Lineage (NCBI taxonomy): Eukaryota > Metazoa > Chordata > Actinopteri > Beloniformes > Adrianichthyidae > Adrianichthys > Adrianichthys oophorus. The sequence continues at coordinate 4,575,540 of BSAI01000162.1, forward strand.
GACTCAGACTTGATTCATGCTCATTATGCATCTCATTTGATTAAATGCATCTGCTACAAGAATAACAAAAATATGAATGTAATCCTCTCCACACATCTTCCTTTTTTCTCATGCAACCAACAAAAGTATACATTGGTAATCTGTCTTTTGAAAAGTGACGATGTCTCTGTGCAAACACACACAGCTTAGGTTTATTTACAAAGGATAAACAAAAGATGACCATCAGTTCAAAATGGGCACTTATGGTTGTTCCTACTGTTAATCTTTAGTCTAAGCAATCAGCTGAGGTAAATGCTGTTCCAAGATGCAGTTCAGGTCAGTGTTTTATTGCTGCTGGCCGTTTGAGCCTCTGCTCTGGGTAATGATTCCTACTGAGGCGTTAAGGAAAATGCAGAGATAATTGAAGCGCTGGCTAAAAGCTTTTCCCAGGTGTGCTTTTGCTGAGACTGACAGTTAAATGAATCAATTAGAACATCTCGATCTGTGATGTTGGGACTGGTGAGGTTTTGTCTAAAGTTGATCAAATGTAGAAGTTAATTCTGTTTGTCTTATCGCTGAAATTGGCCCTGTAATTTATTTTGCTTCCCAAAAGAACAGCATCAGTTTGATAAGGCAGATCAGTGGGGTAAATTGAGTTTTTACTGGATGCAGAGCTACATAAATGAATAAAGATATTGGTGATATTTGTCTGGTTAGAAGATCCCAGCTCTGTAAATAATCCATGTAGAATCTTTGCCTGGTATAAACGCAGTAGTTTTGAGATCTGTTTTTTGGCCGTTAATGTCTGCTTTGCATTAAGCAGGCAGATTCTGTGAGCTAGTTACTTATTATAATAAAAAAGCATATAATAAAGATAAAGATGGTAAAGATACAAACAGATGACGTTCTGCAGATCTGAATGAGTTGATCAGTTAGAGACGCATCAGTTCTCTCTCTTCTAAGTGCTGCTCTGGTTTCAGTTTACAGGTGTGGTGCTGTTGGCCGTCGGGGTGTGGGGTAAGGTCAGCCTTGAGGCATATCTCTCCCTGGCTTCTGAGGGGGGCACCAACGCGCCGTATGTCCTCATTGGGACGGGAGCCATCATTGTTATTTTCGGCCTGTTCGGCTGCTTCGCCACGTGCCGCGGTAGCCCGTGGATGCTCAAACTGGTGAGACAAGCAGCAGCCAGCACCCCTCCTCAAATGAGATGTTTTGGAGCTCACATGTATGTGTGTTCTGTCAGTACGCCATGTTTTTGACCCTGGTGTTCCTGGCTGAGCTTGTGGCTGGAATTTCAGGCTTCATCTTTAGGCATGAGGTGAGACACTGACACATTTCTAGATACAGACATTATATTGATTCATTAAACTATATCATCTGTTCTATTTTTTTTTTACTTACCAGATCAAGGCTGTAATGGGAACTGCTTATGGAAATGCAGTGAAGTCCTACAATGGCACAAACACCTTAAGCATTGCACTCGATACCATCCAGAGAACAGTAAGTGGCAGTTTTCCTTCACCTTCTAATGTTTCTCTTATCTGACTGTACAAACTGAAGGTCTCTCTTAACTTTGAAAGCTCAGTGCTGAAACATTAGCAGCAGTCTTTTTTAACTCCATCTGCAGTGATATCAGTCATTTATGTATTTTTTTCTTTATTAAATGCACACTTTTCCTATGGCATGTATAAACTGTAGTGTTTGCTGTTTTCAGCTGCATTGTTGCGGAGTGAAAAACTACACTGACTGGAAGGATGCACCTTACTTTAATTCCAAGGGAATCCCTTTAAGTTGCTGTAAAGAGAACGGCAATTGCACTGTGGAGATCATGAAAGACCTTGATATGGCTGGGAAAGAAGTGTTCACAACGGTGAGTCTGTAACAGCTGGACAGCCAAAGGTCCTGCTGGGATTTTTGAAGGCTTTCAACCTCTCTTTGTTTTCCTCTCACAGGGTTGCTTTGCACTGGTGACAAATGTGATGGAATCTAACCTGGGAGTTATCGCCGGCATTTCGTTTGGGATTGCATTCTTTCAGGTGTGACTGACGCTATGCGCCCATGTATTCACAGTGATCATTGCTGTGATTTCAATGACATATTCCCATCTTTAAATTGCTCATTAAAGGGTTTGGCTTCCACCTTTTTAAAAAGCCCATAATGGAAATATGATGAAGGAATCCTCCTCGTTTCTTTTAAATGGTCTTATGTCTAAAGCATGCAGTTTTGGGAAGATGCCCTGGTTGTTTTGAGGCTAGATTTATTTTGTTTTGTAATCTGAGACTTATTGAAATGCTCACTTTGTGATGGCTATCCTTTAACTGACTTAATATTCATACTATCCCTCGAAATCAACCAGTCAGGTCCATGTTCCCACTGTTGGTCACACACATGGACTAAGCAGACTCCAGAAAAGTGCAAAGCTCTGGATTTAAGAAGCAACTTTGGAGCACATCCTGCTTCATGCTGAGTTTTGTTTAAAAAGTTGTTCTGTTGAAAAGTAGCACAAAGAAACAAAACCTCCTGAGACATGTTTCTGCCTGCTAAGAATAAACTGTATCCACTGCTGTCCCATTCAAATATCCTATGGGAATGGAAAAACGACTTCTGCCCTTCACAGGCACAATGAGCATATTACAAAGGTAACAAAGTCACTATGTTACTCTTAAGCAGGACACCAGGTATACTTGGGGTAAGCCTCTGTTGCGGCCTGCCTATAACGATTTATTTGTTCAAATTGTCCTCAGAAAGTAAAGTGACAAATCAAAGTAAGGTCACTTTTAGGAGGAGAGACGGGAGCGATTCTTGCAAAGGTCATTATCAAAAACACAGGATGGAAGTACAGACCTTCAGACCAGAACTACTCAAGATAAACAAAATTATTGTTAAAAAAAAAGTTTATAAAAATCATCCATCGATCATTCCAGTATACACTTAACACTGGTTTCATTTTCACAGAATCCAAATGTGCCACCAGTTAGAAGAGTGTGAGGGAGAAAACATAACAGCTTGCAAACATTATGATCCTTCATGTTAAAAAAAAGCCTCTCCTGTCAACTCATTTGTATATTTCAGGCAGACTTGTTGAAAAGGATTTATGTAAAACACATGTAAAGCTGTGAGCTTGGAATGGTTTGGTGAAGTGATAGAGCCTCCACCAGCTGAAAGAAACTCAAATGACTATTTACGGCATTTTTTTTCCACGAGAAATTTCATCAAATTTGAATTTATGTTTGTTGTCAATGCCTGAGTTTAGCAGCTGCAGTCGAGTCCCAAGAAGGACCCAACAACGCAAAAGTGTTTAGAGAATTAGATTAGTAAATGAGTTTTTGTGTTCTTATGGATTATAAGAAAACAAAACCAGATTAGATCGGATGAATCTTTATTCGTCCTGAGGGGAGACACTTCCATGTGAGAATAGATTATGATATTAAACATAGGAATCAAAAATTCATTTATTGCACTGTTGAAAAACCATATGAATGTTCTGAATTCTGAATGTTCACCAACCGTAGAGCAGAGTGTGTGTTCCTGTGAAAGTCTACCACCAGCTCTTTGGTTTTCTCAGCATTATCCAGTTCTCCTGGAACCAGTTCCCAAGATTCTGGACCAGTTCTGTCTCATTATTACCCCTTTCCATTAATAACCATTTACTTGTTGCAGACAAACATGTCAGTCTCGTAGTTGTGAGTCAGTTTGAGAGGTGGTCCCGCAGACACCAGCCTATGCCTCAGTAGTTTAGGTTAAATGGTTTTAAAGCGTGACAGAGCTCTACGAAGTCTGTTCAGGTGCCTCATGAACGGGACTGCGCCCACATCATTCATCGAGTTAACCCTGTTAAAGTTAAACTTTGCAGTTCCACATTCACAGGAAACTTGGAAGAAACTGCAACAAGGCTTTTTTTAATTTATAATCCAGAATATTAATCTTGAGTTTTAAACTTGATGTATGTGGGCAACCTCTTCTCTCTTTGAAGGTGTTTGGGATATTCCTGGCCTGCTGTTTGTCTCGATACATAACCAACAACCAGTATGAGATGGTCTAACATTCTCTGTGATCAGGTAAGTGTTTTTGTTTTTTTATTCAGCTCTAGTTTAATAAGCTGCTGGATTTCTGTGTCTACGAGTGGCTTTGTTTTTTGTGTTCTTGCAGGTCAAAGACGGCAAACACCGGGAACCGACTTCGTTAAGATTTTATTAGTGTGTGTGTTAGTCACTATCATTTTAGAGAGGAAAACCTGCTTCTTCTTTTAGTCGGTCTCACCTTTGCAAAAAATGAGCTGAAGTAAAGTAATCATGGGTAAGAAGGGATAAAAAAAAAAGGCAAAGGGACCTTGACATTTCAAGTTTGTTACTCTTTGGGAGGAATCATCGCTGTTTTGTTTTTCACTTATTTTGTCTCGTCTTACAGCTGCCTTGTGTATTTAGTAGACGCCAATCTAGTAAGTGTTCCACACCACTCATATTTATGTGAAACTTTGACAAGATGGAGAAGAGGTCACCACCCTGACAACAGTCTGGTGTAGCAATGAGCCACTGTGCAGGCCAGTCCTGCTGAAAGCCTGCATTCATGCGTGCCAACTTTATTCAACTATTATGACTGTCTTCTGTGTTGTTTTTGTGTTTTTTTTTTTTTTCTTATGTGAATGCATGTAAAATACTTGGAAAAAATAAAAGCCTGTATCTTTAATCGTGTCTGGTATGGAAATGCATCTTAAGAGGCGTTTTGGATTTTAATGGACTCCAATGAAAGAAAAAATCATAAAAACGGAGCTTCTTAAAGGTAAAAGTTAGACGTGTCCAGATTCTCCTTCACTTGTCTGCTGATTACCCTAACCTTTTACATAACTCAAAATATCAGAGATTTGAAGTATCTGTCTTGACAAAATAAACTTTAACTCTTTTTGGAGATGTGGGACCAAAGAAGATTTGACGTTTTCTGTTTCAAATTATGCCAGATAATTGCAGCTAGATGTTGTACCCGTACAATAAAACGTTATCAGTGGACTTTGTGTGCACGCGTTACATTTATGACTTGGGCAATATTCACAAATGCTGGCACACTTTCTGCAAATGAATCAAACTATTGGTGCAACTCATCCTCGGATTGGAAACCGGTTTAGGATTTTGGATTTTATTTTTTTTTAAGTAGGAACTCTTGTATCACATGTAATATAAAAATATTAAAGTTGAGTGTTGGATAAAAAAAAAAAAGATAATAGTGATACACTTTTATTTGCATTTAGTTTTTTTTTTTTTATCTATTTCATGAACTTCTCTTACAAAAGTACTTCTTATGAATAATGTTTGAGCTTTTCTCTTTAAAAAAAATAACAAAAATACCTACTAGTGATGATTTTCTTTGCTCTTTTTAAAAAAATCTATCAGTCAGTAGTACTTGGTCATGCAGAGCGATCTAAAGCAATTGTCAACAATATGAGAGATTTTGGGAAGTTCTTGATCACGGACATATAAACAGACAAATGGAGCAATAAAATGGCCGAACAATTTGAAGAAAATCATGGCGCCCGGGGTCTTCTATCTCTAATCCTCAACTGTGACCCTTTTTTTGCTCTTTCCAACAGAGATTGCAGATAACATGCTTGCTGCAATATCAGCTGCAGAGGGACAAGGACCCTGAAAAACAATGTCTGCAGACATAACACCAACGAAAACTTTATAAACTCTCTTAAACCCAGAAGGATAGCTGTTAATCAGCCAGCAAAAGAAGGAATACATTCCACAATTATCGAACAGAATATGGACCTCTTTATTGCGCAGCATCACCATATAATCACAACAATAAACTTCCTGTATCAGTTATTGATAATTGTTAAAATGACTGATTTCTTATCATCACTTCACTTGGTTTACTAAAATGTGACTTATAACTACTGATTTTTCAAATGAAAAATAATCTGCACGTTTTTAATCTTTGTACTTGATCTATATTAATTTATTATTATTATTTTTCCTATTGATAAAAATCTGCATTATATCTGCATTTATTATCTGCATTTATTTTAATTTTATACCTGATTAATATTATTGCTTTTTCTAATGAAAAATAAGCTGTACTTATTTTAAACTTAGATGCTTGATCTGCATATGCTATGATGAATACTGAAATAATCTTATGTTCAGTGTCAAGATCATTGTGTATTTCATCTTGTCAAATGATTTATTGAAGCTTAATAATTTTTGATGACCTGAATCTGTGTTTGTAATGTATAAAGCTCTGATTAGAAGTTATGAACCGAATATGGATACCATATGTAAAGTAAATGGTTGGGCGTGAGTACGTGGTGGGATTAAATACGTTCGCTTCTTTTCACTCCCTTTCAAGCAATCTACAATTATCCAATGTTTGATATGTCTTTGTATGGATTTAAACCTTTGTTGGTTGTATGTTTATGTACTATTTCGTCCTTTATTTGCTTGAAATAAACCATTTCAAATCAAAAATCAAATCAAGTTCTATTAAAAAGTTCGTTCTCTCTATGAATTTGAAATAACTTATAGAAAATTTCACTATCACTTTTTTAAAATTTAGCCTTCAAAAAAAGTGTTCATGTTTTATTCTTATTTTGCATAAAATAATATATTTACCAAAATAAATTTTAGCATGACCATAAAAACTGATCTGAGAAGTGAAAATGAGGTATATTTTTGGTGAGCCAAGGGATGTGCGTTGGTAAAGGAAGTCCTTCTAGATGGAGCTGCAGGTGGAAGGGATCAGATCCACATCAGAATTTAATGTAATCTGACCCAGATGAGGACATGAGGGGAGCCAGACCAGCTCATGGACATGTCTGTCAGTGTGATGGTTTGAAGCGGTTCAGTTTGGAACGCTTTAGGTAAGAATGGCTCTCTGAAGATTTTATAGGGAGGCGGCTTTTATTAGTTTAATGGTTTGTCACCGTGAGTTAAAATTAACAGCTTTAAATAATGAACGAGGTCAGCAGAGGTCAAAAGGCAAAGCATCCCTGAATTTACTCAGTCTGGCCAGCAGGAGGCAGTGTTGCACAGCACAGATGAACTTTTTTTTTTAAGTAACACTTACATTTGGACGTTTGTGTTGAATAGCAACAAGTCACAAAGGTGTCAAACCTTCCGCTCAGCAGCTCTCGCTTTCATTTTTGCCTCGAGGCCACTAACGGTTTGACAACGTGGATGTTGCCGGGATGAAGACAAGCCCTGAGCATATATGCTGATTGATGTCTGACAGCTTTCATCCCATTGGTCGCTGAGGATCAGCTGCTGGGGTGATCCCGCCCCCCCCTTCTCTCCCTTGTGTTCCTGCCGGCGTCTCCGGTATAAAAGGGGGTCTGAGCGCGTAGCGCGCTGAGGAAGTCTTCGGTTTCCTTCACGGCTGGTGGCGTCTGGTTCGTGGAGCTCCTCCAAATAAACTAGTTCCCGATTGTTGGTCGAGTTCCAGGTTGGTTCACCTCAATTATCCGATGCGTTTCATCAGTCTGTTGCAGATTTTGTTTATTGCATAAATGTTTATGTTGGGAAATCTCAATTTGGATGTCAAATTGACGCGTCTGTTGGTAGCTGTGCATCAGCGGTTCGCACTGTGACTAACCTGATGTCTCGCCCGCCTTCAGCCTCCACCATGATGCAGATCAACGGCGACTCCTCCACCAACAAGCACTCGCTCATCAACGTCATGCACCGCTTCATCGCGGCCGCCAACAACATGGACGAGACCATCATGGTGCCCAGCCTGCTGCGGGACCTGCCGCTAGACGAGCAGGCCTGCGGCCAGGGGGAGGCCAACAACAACGAGCCGCCCTGCCCCAACAAGCAGAGGGACATGTACGAGCACTACCTGCTGCTCAAGTCCATGAAGAACGACATGGAGTGGGGCCTCCTCCGCAGGGAGATGAGCAGCGGCGCCAGCTTCCTGGAGATGGCAGTGAAGCAGGAGGAGCAGCAGCAGCCGGTGACCGGGGCCCTGCCGCTGGACGACAACGCGGACCTGGAGCGGGAGTTTCACTACCACCTCCGAGGACTGTTCGGAGTTCTGTCCAAGCTGACGCTGCAGGCGGACCACCTCACCAACAGGTACAAGCGGGAAATCGGAGGAGGGAACTTCATGCGATAAGCTGCCACCGGACTCGAACTTTAACGGGATATGCTGTGCAATCTCAAAACGTGAACTAACGGGGCGCCGGTCTTCTCACTGCTGAGTAAAGCCATTTCATAACTGTACCCCACCCCATCAGGAACCCGTGAAGCCTGACACTTGGTGGAGGTTCTGCATCATGGAGATGCTGCTCTTTCAAACTGTAAATACCTGTGATGCTGAGCTGCAGGGACCTCAGCTGTGTAGCCTGACCTTCCCATCTGGTGCTGTGCCTTGACTTTGTCTTCATTTGTACCCTGTTCAGTTCACTGTGACTAATGGCTAATTTTTGTCTGTAATTAAATATTGTAGAAATGGGTTTTTATATTGATGCAATTCAACAAAAAATAAAAAAAAAAAAACTTGAAATAAAAACTCCTATGGTGTACTTTCCATTTTTAAGATGCAGAAACATGGGCATGTGACATGCATTCATGGACATGCTAAATGCAGGTTCTTGGCATGTGGTGTTTACGCTGGACAAGTAAGGAGGGAACCACACACACACACACACCCACACCCACCCACCCCTCTATGCTGATGGGCTCAAACAGCAATTTTTCTCAAGATCCATAGTCAAAAAGCTGGCACTTCCGTGAATTGACGCCATCACGACCGAATCAAGTCCCTGACTGGGTTAACTTAGTGGGTGGGGGTGTGTGTGAACCCTTTTCATTGAAAGTGGTTATTTGAACATGTGTTGACCTGAATATAGCTTTATATAAATAAGTGTAGTTTTATTAAACTGAAGCCAGTGCACTCTTTCACAGAATGGCCAATTGGGGAAACTAAAATGTTACACTTCCTCACTGTAGACGAGTTCCTGAACGCTTTAACCTTTTGAGAACTCCATTAATCTATGTTGGCAGTGAGAGCTACAGGCTATAAATGGCTGTAAAACGCTTGAAACATCAGGTGAAAACGCATGAGAAGCACAAAGGACACAACCTCTGGGCACTAAAGCGACACCAGTCCATAGCTCTGTAAAACAAATTAAGCCTCACATGCGTCTGCTCTGGCATAAAGCCCTTCCCTTAGCAACAGACCCACCAATCGAAGCAGAGTATCCAGGAAGCAGCCTGGTGTAGTCAGTCGTCCGACCAGCAGCAAGCTGACGGGGTCACAGAGTTTGCAGAATGCCCGAGCTGTGTGCAGAGAGGCTGCTGTTCCCACGGACAATGGGTCATACAAGTGGCTGCAAACCAAGATGTTCGCACTGGGCAGGGAGCCTCATCCCACTCGGATAAACTGGGTCAACTCGACTGGTGACAGCTGGCCCCACAGGGAATGTCAGACAGGATGAGGCTTAACACCAAGCTAAAAGATGAAATTCAGCAAACAAATGAAGCATCTCATGTTTGATGGTGAAGTGTAATCCACAGCTAATAGGGTCATCTTTAATTTTTCAGTTATTTAGTTTAAAAAAACTGAGAGAACTAATGTATTTAAACAATGAGAAGGTATATAAACCAAATGGAAAACTCAAAAATGCATCCAAAAAATATATCAAGTTTAAGGTTTCTTCTCAGCTCTGTAGCCTGGCTGAAGGTAACATTGTGTTGTAGGAATTTGGTAGCTGTGTCAGCAAAGACAATGCTGGATTTCAGCTCGTCTTTTCAAAAAAGGCAGTCAGTAGAGATGAACAATGTTGTCATTGTGAAACTGGCACGAGTTAATATTTGCTCTGAAAGGACATATGAATACTATCCACACTGTGAAAGTCTTTAAAAGTCTTGGATGACAAAACTGCTTTTTTATTTTTCTTTTGCGTGACCAAAACGTCGACATAGCAAAGTTGATGAAAAACCTAAATAACTGTCATCCTGAGCATCACAAAGATAGTTTTTAACATTACATTTTGAAGCCTTTACTTCCCAAAATAGCACACGCAAAGATGAGTCTGTCTTTTAGTTGCAGTTGTGGCCTGAATGTTTTCCTCCAAAACAAACAGAAAACAGTAGAGGGGATTTTGTTTCCTGCTGCTTGGCTTTATGCCTGGCACTTTGTGTCCTGTTAAAGTAAGAGCACGTGCACACACGTTGTTGTCATCCAGCCCTGGGTCTTGTTTTTTGAGTGTGTAATGGCAGCAGCTAAAAGACCTTGTAAGCTCCTGACTACAATCCCCACAATTCATCAACAATCCATCAAGCATGTTTGGCTTTGTAGTTACACAAAGTCAGACTATTTTTTCTATTTTTGAACATTTTGTGCCTTATTGGATCAAAAACACAAAAGGGTAACCACGACTTAGTTCTGATTGAGGTTTTGTTAGTTAGATAAGGTTTTCATTGTTTTAGGGTGGCACTGGTAAAAACGTGATAAATTAACACAAGGACTCTTTTTCTCCTTGATTTATTTATGTATACTTTGGATTCAATAGAAAACCATATTTCTATTCTGGTCTCTCAAAATTGTAAATCCAAATTGACTGAGCATTTCCCAGAACTGCTGCTCCATGACACTGATAGTCTGTAAAATGGGGAAAGGCGCCTGATTCCCAAGTCACATTTAAGCCTTGAGAAACCTGAGAGGGAATGTCTGCATCCACCCAGTGATCTCTGAGACTGTGTTTCATCATGCAGGGAAGCTTCACAGTTCAGTTTGTGTCTATGTGTGCAGTACAGTCTGTCTTAATGGCACTAATCTCAGCTCCAAAAGCGCTGATGTGTGGTAATTTTGGCGAACCCGTCTGTTGCAACGTGTTCAGTGCAATGTGACAGACAGATCTTAGGACATGCATGGGTGTTGTTGAAAGATTTGGAAAGGTGTTCGTCCCCACCCCTCCTGCCAGGATGAGGCTGCGTGATTTCCAGGCGGAGGCCGCCGTCCCCTCCCTGGCATTGCCCCAGTGTTGCACAATATCTGCAAAGCCTGGGACACCCAGACAGAGCAGAGATTATCCCTTTATCAGGCAGGTCACATCAACCACGTACAGGTGATGATTGGCCCAGGGCAATAATTCAAAATAAAGTTTGGTGAAGGCTGGAACATTTATCTGGGTGTCTGGCCCATATCATGTTTGCTCTTATCTTTGTTCTCCTTATTAAAGACTTTTATTTTCTATGGTGACAGCACCGGTCCCTGAGCAAACAGCTGACTGTATTCACTGTACTGTTTGTTTTCATCTGTAGGCCCTTTTGGTAAACAATGAAACAAGCCAAATGGACAAAAAGAATATTTGCTTTTCTGCTGACTACAGAATGTGTTCTAAGAAACCACTTTTTCTTTTGTGGCACCACATATGGAAATGCGGGCTCTTTTCTTGGTGCGTAAAAGCCGTTTTTGACGATCCCTTTCCTGTCTTTCAACGTCTCTTCAATAAATAAAAGTGTTTAGCAGCAAAAATGCATTTTTTAAATGTAACACTGTTTCATAGGAGGAAGAATTGTCTGGTTTTCAGCGAGTCATAAACTTCAGAGTTTAATCAATAACCAAGCATGTCATTTTACAGCGGTGGATAGATGTCATAACTCTCTCATGCAGAAGAATATGGAGCATTTCATAAAAGTCTTCAATGCCTGCCTTAACTCTAACTAACTCAAAGGATAAACGCCAGGAATAGGGGCTTGGACTTGAGTTACGCGCAGTTACTTGAGACCTTTCAGTTGTTTTTGTTTCAGAATTCAAAATTCCATTCTAGAAACTTCAACCCCCCCCCTAAATGTGATATTTAAGCAAGTTAAAGTAAATCCATAACATTGCTTCCTCACTGGATTCTTTAAAGTCCTGCTTTGACCTTTAATATTATAAAACAAAATGGGACAAAAGGCCAAAAGGTCAGGTTGCCAAACGCTGGAGCCGACCCATAACCACCAGAGGCCAATATGGAGTTCAGTGTGTTGCTCAAGGACACTTCGACACATGTGCGAGCAAGGCGGGATTTAAACCTGCACTCTTCTAGTCAGAGATCGACCGTCCTACCGCTGCACCACAGCTGCCCACATTTACATAGACTTTTCATTGGATGTGAACGCTTACACACACATTTCCAAAGGCGGTGTGAACATCGCTTAAGGCTTGGCTTTAGTTTACTTTAAACCAAAATGTTTGTGCCATTTTTGAGTCAATTCTTCTCTGACAAGTTTTCATTGGTTTGTGATGATGAGCCATACACAGGAAAGTGTTCAGAGGATGCTTTTTTGGTTTGATTGGCCTAACCATGATGAATTCACCATTGAGGTTGGACAGCTGGAGAGGTGGATGAAGCTTTTTGAGATGAATAAAAAGAAAAACTTTTAGGTTTGTGACATTGCGTAGATTCTCGATGAGATTTAGTATTTGCCCAGCACCCTTACTCTGACTCCCTGAAGTGTTTTTCACTTCCGTCAGTGAAATCTAAAGAGCTTTCCAGCAGGATGTGACTTGATCAAACCACAGCGGTTACTTGAAGTTATAACATGTTTGTTGTTTTGTAACAGGACATGCCTTGCTACGGGGCTGCACGGTGGCGCAGTGGTTAGCGCTCCTGCCTCACAGCAAGAAGGTTCCCGGTTCAAGTCCTGGCTGGGGGACCTTTCTGTGTGGAGTTTGCATGTTCTCCTCGTGCATGCGTGGGCTTCCTCCCACCTTCCAAAAACATGCTTCACAGGTTAATTGGTTACTCTAAATTGTCCCTAGGTGTGAATGTGAGTGTGCATGGGTGTGTGATTGTGGCCCCTGCGACAGACTGGCGACCAGTCCAGGGGTGTCCCCTGCCTTCGCCCATGAGTAGCCGGGTTAGGCTCCGGCAGCCCCGTGACCCCGAAAGGGATAAAGCGGTTTGGAAAATGAATGAATGAATGACATGCCTTGCTGGTATGCTCAGCCTTAGCAGGCATTGCTGTGACGTGAAATGGCCTCATGGGAAGCCCACATCTCCGAGCCTGCATCAGATACAATGTGGAGCCTTGTGCTGCAGACATAATGTGAACCAGCATGCAGACTGATGTCATTAGCATTTCATGAGTGCGCAGATGCAGCATGGTGGCAGACATTCACCAGGACAAATCTAGAATAGAAAACAATTGGAAGGGAGATGCTTTATCAGTTAGGACTTCTCCTCCTCTACTGCATGATGGGAGTCAGCGAGTCTGGTAGAAAATGTTTTAGACAGGATTTAGAAAGTTTTTAGAAAGGATCAGGCAGGAGAAAACTCGCCGTGTTATTGTTTACCTTCACGTTGAACTTTGAATCTCATCTTGCATAAGCATAGATATATTTGGCATCAATCAATAATAAAAGCTCTTTTCAGGAAACATTTAGCGCAAGAATAACAGAAGTGGTTAATACTAACATTAAGTTAAGGGGGAGGTTATCACTGTCACTTTACAGATTAGTTAAAGTCTTGTTCCTATTATTTCTTGAAGTGTTCATTTGTCCATAGGTTTGTTAGAGGCTGCAAACCGTCATCATCCTACATCACCATGAGAAAATGCTACTAGAACACGTTGGCTTGTGTCAGTTGAAGCTTTTTTTGCAACTGTTTCTTTTTCTTTTCATTAACAGAGAAGGTACTAACAGATTTTCTTCTGTCTGTACACACAAGAGGTTAAAAAACACAGCTAGGAGAGGAGTCCATCACAGGACAATAGTGTCTCTTTATTGTCTTTTTTTTCTACAGGGATTCCTCACAAATCTTTAGGAAACAATTCTTTCCTTTTTCATTTCATCCCGTAATCCTCAGTGATCCTGTCTCCCTCTGAGGTTCTTTCTGTGGATCTTTTGCGTTCTGCTTTTAGCATCTGCTACTTTGTGGTCATTACGTGTATTGGAGGTCATTTTGTGCTTCATGCTAGTGGTTTTGTGTCACTGCATCATTGCGTAGTCACTGTAAACTTGTTCCTCCTGTTTTGTTTTTAGGTGCAACAATAAAAAGATTGGGAAGCGGTTCATACTGGGTGAAAAATAAAACCACTTGATACAAGGACATCTTAGAAAATATATCTGTACTGATGGTTTTAATGTCATTTCTGTTAAAATAGTACATTTATTTGGACATTTGGAGTGCGTGTGCTGATTTCCTAAAAAGGTCCTTCTCTTTGTTTGATCCAACAGAAGGATATTCAGCTGAATGTTTCCCTCCATATTGCTGACATTTGAAGAAGGTCCATGCACGGTTGCAGCTGTAAATCCTGTGCAACAACTCCACGGGTCTGGTTTCAGATGAGACCTGCAGCCCACTCTTGCACTCTTTGTCTTGTCAGCAAGGACACACAGCTGTAACACCGCATTCGCTCTTTAGGCTCATGTTTTTCAGCATGACAGCCAAAAGCACAAACTAAGAAAAAACCAACAAAAATGAAACAAGGGAGCCACCCGAACGTTGTGTGCTGACAAAAGGCTAAAACTTTGGAGTTAAATCAAAGAGGACGCATTCAGTGCAACTGCTGCTGAATATCACGCCATTATCAGGGCCCAGACACTGTGGAGCATGCAGAGGAGGATCATTTGGCGTTATGTAAGACGTGAGAGAGGCGGCGTGGTCCAGAGCTGCTTACAGCCTGACACAGAGCGAACAATCCTCTCAGCCTGGTTTGCAGCTCGCTTGCTTATAGCCCCATTCGCTGGATGAGCAAGTTTTGTAGGTCATCGCAGCCTTTTGTCGTACATGCACGTAACAGCATCTTTTAAGATTCCACTTTGTACTCTGTCTGAGGTGAAGGACAGGAGATCTTTCATGAGCTTTGAAAGATAATCAGCAAAAGAACAGCAAACATTACAGAGAGCTGTACTTTAGATTTCTTTACATATCTATTTTAGTTTGTATATGTCAGCACAAAAATAAGAACAAAAGTTCATATTTTTGTTTCCAATATGTGATCAAATACAGACACAATGACAAAACCTATACTCAGTAAAAGTACTGTGAGCCGCAAGTGCCTGTTTTTACGTCGATTCATCGTATCTGGTTGGTAGGATGAAAAGCAAGGTCATCCATGCACTGGGATAAAAAAAAAAAAGACAGGCTAAAAGGTTTGTGTTTTGTGTCTGCTTGCTCTGCATTCAATCTAATCTGCTTTAGCGAGAATGACCGTGCTGACCCAGTGAGTGTGAGCCATTGTCCGCAGAGCTGCTGGAGACCCCTGCAGTTCTCAGGAAACGCCGCATTCAGAGCTGCAGCACGGCTTCAGTTTGATGTCCTCCGAGGATTTAGTGGGTTTCTTTGTAAGGGGAAAAACATCACATAGGATGTAGAAAGAAAGAGCAGAAAAAGGCCGTGGAGAGTCATTTCCTCCTAATTTCCTGCCTCCTTAAATACATTAGAAGCTAAATCTTGATGGTTAAAGCTTTTGTAAACACTGAAATCTGCAAAATATTTCTCTAAAACTTATATTCCTTTTGAGTAACAGATTCTTCCAAAACATGCATTCAGTCCATACAGTCAGTGAACTGAACATGGTGGAAGGTCTCCGTCCTCATCCCATGATTCCCAGCAGAGGGAAGCCTTTTCATTTGGCCCACAGGACACACGGGTTCCTCTGATCCATGTTCAAACACAGCTTTTTTTTTAATAATTAGGAATGATTTGGGATATTGTGTTTACAGACACTAGTTTCTAAAGGTACTCCTGGATTTTTTTTACGTCGTTGACACCACAATGTTGATGAATGATGCAGAGATGTCTTGACAGCCCACAGCTCACATTCAATAAAAGACTGCGGATATGGCCCTTTCATACAGAGATTTCTCCAGTTTCTTTGACTTTTTCGGTGATCCTATCCCAATGAATGGTGAGATTTGAAAAAACGTTTGCAGTTTGGCCAAAATAATTACTATTACATTGAATTACAACCTATAACCATCTGGAGCAATGTGGGGGTTAGCGTCTTGCCCAAGGACACTCAGACACATTGGCATGCCTAGCCAGAACCGAACCTGTGACCTTCCAATCAGAGGTCGACCGCTCTACCTCTGGACCACGGCTGTCCCTGATTTAAAATTTGAAAGAGCTCATTTCATTGACAAAAAGGATAAAAAAATTGTGAATAACTGATGTTTGTGATTTAAAGTTTTCTTTTTTTATTCTTCTCAAAGTTTTACTTTGAACTTTTCCTGAATTTTATATTTTAAAAGGATTTTCAGATCACTAAATAATGTTTATAACAAAGTTTAGGGTTTTTATTGTTGCATAATAAAACTAAGAGAATAAATTTGATTTTAATGCTTACTGTTTTCATCTCCTACAATTCAGCTGAAGGAAACCACACATTTCATAAGATCCGATTCATCGCATTTTATCATCAGATTCTAGTGAACCAGCTTTAGCTGGAACTTCTAGTGTAAATAAAAGAAAACCGAGCTTCAAATTTTGGTTCGGGGTTCCTTAATGTAACCAAAGTTCATAAAAACAAAGCATTGGGAGGCTGGCGTGCATGCAAAGCGAGTTCACGTGGTGTGGAGGAGATAAACGTTCATGCAGAACGGTGATGAAGGAACACAGAACAGCTATCTTTTCTCCCTGGTGTTCTATTTAAAGCTGCAGGACTGGCAGTCAGAGGGTGCTGGATTAAATCCCATTAGATGTCTTCTTATAGCATAGAGAAAAGGACATTCAACAGCTGGGACTGGAGGGTTATTTTGGAGTGGCACATGTAATTCACCAGTTAGTTCAATGAAGTCATGTCCAGGAAAAGGAGAAGAAAGAACACCTCCAACTGTATTGGGTTGATCAAATGTGTCTTAACTCCTATAATCTCAAGCAAACAAGTTGAGCAGATCAAATCCTTGGATTTTTAGATTCTGATCAGCTGGGGGGGGGCCTGATTTCAGGAGGGTTTGAGTACAAGAAAGATCCTGACTCAGCTTTAGATGCAAGGCTCCCCGCCCGCCCTCCATGCACGTTCTCTGTTCTCTTCAAACAGGCCTCTTACATAACTCAACAGAAGAAACGAATGTCCCCAGTGAACCCAATGAGATCCGCTTTTTTAAGATGTGGGGAAAAAAAACGTGAAGTTCCTGTTGATTAGTTTTGATGTGAAAGAGAATAAGACAGAACAAAAATCCTACAAACTACCTGATGCAGCTTTCCTTTAAAGTTACAAGTTCTTTCCTTCAAAAAAACATTTACCAAAGTGTGTTAACTTGTAGTTTTAGGGCTGTTTGGATCAAGTACACTTTCATTTCCTCACATGAGAACAAACCAAAAAGTTCTTCTTCCTCATTCCATGACTGTCTGTCACTGGACCTTGTGCAGACTTGCCTTCTTTTTTCTCCATTCACAGTCTGCTGCCCCGTTCAGGAAGGCCAATGAGCAGCACGGCATGCTGGGGGCTTGGTGAGGAGGGCGGACCAGAGGGGCCTTCTGAGAAATCTCCACACCCAGTGAAACTTGACCAATCCACTCAGAACAAACACACGATGACATCCAAAAAAAAAAAGTATCAGACATGAACCGACTCAGAACTGATCCAGCAGGTTCTGTGTGCTCATTTGTGCAGGTGGGGGGTGGGAGGTGCCGGCAGGTGGGGGCTCGAGCTCTCTGTGAACGGCAGTAACCTCGCTGGCACTGCACAGGTTACACTGTAGAGAGGACCATCTGCACCAAGAGGCCCTGACAGGGGCCACGGCTGCTATGTCCCATCTCAGCACAATTAACCCCCCCTCCATCTCATTCACACAGAGACCACAAAGAGGGCCCCATATGCTGACAGGAGAACACTGCACCACTGCCATTGCCATTGCCGTTACTGTCATTTTATCAGGAAACCTACTTTAACGATGCTTTTCAATGAGGCTGCTAAAACTCACTCCACACAGGCTCAGGTGCTTAGATTATCGTAAATGTTTAAGGTTCTGACTAATCTGCACAGATTTAGGAGAGGAGTGTAACGTCACAACTGCAGTTAACTGTTAAGGCTGGCTTCGCTGTGCACTGAGCTGCCCGCTGTCATTGCTTCCCTCTTGTGGATAAAATAAAGACGAACCTCAGTGAGTCACTAGATGACATGAGGTCCCTGTGACTGTTACAGACCTACGCCTCACCATTATGGCCCAAGGAAGCAGTAACCAAGTCAAATCAGGGGCTGCTGAGGTTCACTGCACAGACTTTTGGCTCAATTTATTAGAGCCTTAAAGAGAAAGTAAACAAAAGAAATGAGTTACGATGAGGTTAACGCTTCACAGACTTAAAAAAAAAAACAATGGAAACTGACTCACAGCTGAATCTCCACAGCTGTTATGTCAGGCTAATAATTAACTAAAACCACTAGAGCCATGAAAACAAATGTGCTGAGCAGGGGAGGGTTGACTGTCATGGTCAGACTCAGCTTTCTCTGACAGATTATATAATTTCCCCTGAAACGATTTTTTAAACAAAAAATGTCAGCATGTCTGGCTTCCCTGAGAAGGGACTCTAGGACTGAACCATCAATAATTAAAGACCCACTCTGATTAAAATATGTTCTTAAGCTTTAACAAATGCATTTGTGAGTTTGTCTTCATTCAAATCGTGGTGAATCAGGAGCAGACAAAGAAATGCTCGTGGAAAAGCTTGTAGGTGTGACGTAGATGCTACAATCGGCAGGTCTAAAGCGCTTTGCTCTGCTTCATTCTGATGCCTCCACTTGTATACAAATAGATCCATGTGCGTCTTTGTTTTCCTCGTCTGAGCTGACATCGGACTTAAAACTGTACGGCTGGATGGTCCAGATATCGCTTGACATTTTTGTTGCGCTGCTAATCTTAAATTAGGGCTAAAATGGGCATAATCATAATTTAAAAAACTACAGATCAAAAGATGATCGGTGTGGGACTTAAAAGACATCAAAATAATATAATTACTGTTCAGAGAACTTAAAAAAACACAATTTTAAAAAGGAATACAAAAACTTTTTAAGTCAAATTTGGGATTACCACCTGAGAAAAAGGAGATCAAACTATAATTCACAATCATGCTTTATTCTGCTGAATTTCTTATAAAAGAGTCAAAGTAAAGTCTCTCAGGATCTTACACCGCCTTCAGTCCATCGCGTTGGGTTTTTTTTCTGTTTTTTTAGCCAAAGTATAATTCAGTTTCTTAAATATCTTTTATTAGTTTGCGACTTCAAACCAAAGCTTCATTGATTGTCAACACAAAAATCTATTTCAGCACCAGTACAATAAAACTGTACTTTTGCTTGTTGGAAACACTGTTTTTGAATGAGGGAGGAGAATCTCAGAATAAAGGGATCCTTGTTACATTTTAGAATGAAGCACCGAGCATTGAACGCATTTCTCATAGAGGTTGTCAGATACACAACAGGTCAAATATATTAATAACTATTAAATTAAGCACAACAAACAGTGTGAATAAAACACTGCAACACAAAGCACTCAGGGGTTGAAAACACTGTACAGGGAGGTCAGGTGGCGGTGGGGCGTGTCCGTCGTAGTTGCAGTTGGAAGGGCGTCTCGGAGGAAACTACTGTCCATCCAGTTCTGTAAACAAACCCTGTCTCGAGGTCCAAAAACGCGGTTTTCATAATGAAATGTGGAGGAAAGGAAGTTTCAGATGGAAACAGGAGAACTTGGATGCTGGGAGGGTGACTATGTGTCGTGGTCTCCTGCCTGTGGGCCTCCAGATCTCCACGGTCCACCATCTGGACCAGCGGCCTCCCTGACTTAAGCGTCTTAGCTTTGCGCGAGAGTTCACGGAGATAAAAGCCTCGGATTATCTCCAGGCGAAAAAAAAACACTTTCCCTCAGGAACAATCAGAAAAGTAAACATAAAAAAGAAAAAAACGTCCATTCCTTGCCACAAGAATTCTTTTATAGAAGCAAATGTGTTAAATCCTGATGGCAAGATTTACATATCCACTACCATGTACATATAATCCATAAAAAAATCTTGTGTACTTAAATAAACCTATAAGTAGGAACCTGAAAGCTGCTTCCAACCTTGACCGCTCTGTTGCGCGATGTGCGTTGAGGTCAAAGGTGGAGTGTTAAATCCATCCTGTAGCTGCAGTTCATGACCCTCATCACGCCGGACGGAGAAGCTTCCAGTGAGCTTCTGCTTACAGGAGGACGACAGCAGCCGGTCTGCACCGCAGAGGACTGCGCAGACGAGAGGCTACCGGCTGCAAAGCTTTCCTCGGTTTGCCTTATCCTCCTCCTCCTCATCTTCATCATGTAAGACATGAATAGAAGAGCCTAGCAGTCTTTGAAGTTCTTGTACACAACGCACCAGCTCCACAAGACCCTCTTCGTCCTCTTCCTCGTCATCCTCCTTGTTTTTGCTTTTCTGGGGAGGGGCTAAAGTGGAGCTCACCTGGCTGATGGAGACCTGCTTCCAGAGTTCAGCCTGTGGCAGGCTCACCACCTCGAAGTACGGGTAACGAGCCCGGAAGATCCGCGCCGACATCTTTAGCCGCTTTAGGACGTCTGCCAAGAGGAACCAGTTGCAAAATCTGCAAACGAAAAAAAAGAAAGAAACAGCCAACATCAGGAGCATTAAAAACCCTTCATGTTTACCTAGAATCATCAGCTCCATGAGCAAACAGTTGTCAAGATATAATCATATATGAGCATTCTTTATGGAAAAAAAACACTGCTGCATATTCATCCTTTTTAGGATCACGTGAATCAATTGTGGAAAAGTTTTACCGACGTTTTTTCAGGCATCTTCAAATATAGCAGGTCCTTGCATTTGACAGAGGTGTCTTTTCCTGTCCATCTAATCTGCTTTTTTTGTTCATTTCTCCAGAGCAGAATAAGCAGGAGTTCACAGCTCACCAAAAAAGATATGCTTGTTATATCATCAGCTTTACAAACTCCCTCAGTGACTTCAAACCCTCGTGGCCTGATCTGCGTCACAGCAAAAGAGGAAGTCTGCCACGATTCCAGGCGGCTGCAGAGATGCATTTGTTCCACCCACAGGTGTAGGTTCTATCAGAGCAGTGAGGGGTTCCAGGCGTTTAGTGCAGCTCACTTTAACAGCTGAGTTCTCCTAAAAAAAGCCTCAGTTCAGCTCTACTGGCTTCAATTGAAAATCAGTGACACATTAGTAGGGTTGAATCGAGCTATAAAGCAAAAGGGCTAAACAAAGATGAAAAAACAAGCTCAAGGTTAAAACTAATCAGTGGCGACTGTCACACCCAGGAGCAAAACATCCGGCTGCTCCAAGAAGAAAATCCTTTCAACGTTCCACCCTTCCCTCTCTTATCGACTCCAGGAATCGTGTTAGCTAAACGTCTCATTTGTCATTACCTGCTGTCATCCAAAATGTATTCGTTAAACTAAAATGTTTTTTTTCCACGTTAACATCACATTAACATTTTGAACAATTCTCCTGAACTGCCCCTGTTTTAGAGACTGTGGGTGCTTCCTGTGTGTGCAGTTCCCTCTCCAAACATCTTTTGGTTTATTTTATTTTTTAATTATTTTTATTTTTTACTTCTGTTATTTTCTAGGACATAGTTTCTGCAGAGCAGCAGGAGTTTATCAGAAATTCACCTCTGTGTTGTGGATGGGACTGTTGGCATGGACAAACCTGCCCCCACTTCCTGTCATCCATCTGTTTATACTCGCTAGCTTACTACTAGCTTACAGCCCCTCACATCCCCAACCTAACATTACTAGTGCAACAAAAATAGTGAGCAATAATGGAGCCATCCAGCCGTACAATTTTGAGCCAGATGTCAGCTCAGATGAGGAAAACCAAGATGGATGCAGCTCTATTTGTGAATGCATCAGAATGGAGCAGAGCAGGGAGCTTGTGGGCCACCCAGTGTATTTTCTACGGCACAAATACAATCTACTTCAAACTGCATTTTTTTTTTTTTTGTCTTTTCCTGATTCACAACATTTGGATAGTAATGAAATGTAACCTGAAGCCTAATTTTCTTTATATATGTCCCCCATCATCAGAAAAATGCCATAGGATCATGTTAAAACCACAAATGTATTATCGGAATGGGGTTTTAAACACTACATTTCATTCAATATAATGCAAAAAGGTAAAGATATTGGTTATTCTGTTCTAATCAGTCAGATTTACTAAAACTAACCCACTAAATATCAGAATAATGATGCACATAAAGCTTAAAATGATTTTACTTTCTTTAGGTCCAAATTTTAACATTTTTTTTAATAATATCTGAGCAAAGGCTTGAGGCTTTGTAGAATGGATCTTACTGTTACAATTCATTTGATGCGAGCTATTCCTTTTGCACATGAAGTATAATTCATATAAACCCTGTTTGTGGTCAAGGATAAACTTTATTTATTTGAAAGTTCAAACTAAACGGAGGAGGCACTGCGAAAACAGAAAGGAAGAAAAGACTTGTGGGAGTGGGGATCAAGAGAAATCAACTAAATGGTCAGCAAAAGTTTAAGGACTGTATAACATGATCAATAACATGTAAACAATTACCAAAATTCTTATTTATTTATCTACACACCCACAAGTGATGAGTAAAAGTTCAGATGATACTCATCCCAGTTGATTAAAAGTCAAAGCTGTCGAGGCTTGGACTTTTTTGATAAACTGTGCATGTTCAGTGTAACTTTAAAGAGATGCTGCAGCTTCACAGACTCACCCCTGTGTGAGTGACACCTGAACATGGTAGCAGGGCAGGAGTGGCTCAGAGGAGAACTCGAACAGGAGGCAGTCGATGTCCGAGTCCGGCTCAGTTTTCTCTGCTCCATTCTCCTCTAGATCCTGGTTCTGCTCAGAGAGCAGGAAGTCCCAGCAGGGCTCCTGATCCGTCTCTGTGGAGGAAAGTCAACCGAGGTCAGGCGAAAAAAGGAAAAACACAAATCAAATCTCCCAGGCGACACAAACTTAAGACGCCCCCTGGTGGCCAGTTTAATTAAACATGACAAGAGACATAAATCTCTCCCAGGAACTAAAGATTTTTTTAAATAAGCCTTTTTCCAAAGTGAAGAACAATTATAAAAAAACAAACAAAATACATTTATTTCCTAAATGCAGCTAAGATATTTTCTAAATATCCTATCACTCTTTAAACAAGTAGATAAGGAGGGGGAACAAGGCAGGCCTGCAACTAAAGGTTACCATGGTGATGATGATCAATATCCCTTTGACTAAAATGTATTTTAAACACGCACATGCAAAAAAGGAGTCACTTAGAAAGAAGTTTACAGAAAAAATCCAACTGCAGTGAAAAGTATTGTAGAAGCATGAGCTTCATCAGAATCAGAAGACATAAATGACAATGAAATGTAATGTAGTAGATCCCCAGGGTTTAAATGTACTTAAATGAAACTTAATGAGTATTTATTAAATGAGAGGGAACATTTGAGAATACTTTTTTTAAAATAACGAGAATGGACAATAAAACAGTCTAAAAAAGAATTCACAACATTAACTTTGAACCAACAACTCTGCTGATTCTTAAAGCTGCAGCCTACATTCTCAAAAGTCTCCCAAACTTCTTACATGCACTTACTTCCACTGCTTGTGGATAACCTGGCTAACCTGCTATCTGTAGCTGTTTACAACAAAGCATGAATGCTAAAGCTCAAAGTCAACACTCCCTACAACTACATCCCACTCCTCTGTTCTGTAGAGGAGAATTTGCTGAATTGAGATGCATGCAAAAAAAAGTTCTCACCAAACAGGGAGCTGCTGTAGAATTCCCAGGGTAAACTGTAGTTTTGTTCACTGCACCCTTTCAGATCTGTGAAATATTCTTGGAAAACATGAAAAAGTAAGCCATTAGTAAGCCACCAAGGTCCCCTTACATGCACAGATAAAACAAACTATGTGTGATTAAAACAATCCTAAAACTACCAGAAGTTTTCTTATAGGGATAAGGAATACAAATAATCTAAAAAGGGTATCTCCATGTGGCTGTGACAGGAGATACGATAAAAGAGTGTGTGTGAAGATAAGATGTTAGCACAGGAGTGGGTCAAAGTTGCAGGGATTTTGGAGTCGGGAGTTCCAGAGGCAAGGCACTGATGGACTGAACGTTCCAAACCCCAAGGAGGAGAGACTAGCAGATGGAGTGGAGAGGAAAACTGAGGAGGATCTTGGTGAGCAGGAGGGTGAATCTGACAGAAGGAGGTCAGAGCAGCATGAAGGAGCTAAATTGTGAATGTCTTTATAGGAGAGGATGAGAACTTTAAAATGAATCTGGAATGGATCAGGTGTCAGTGAAGCTGTTTGAGGATGGAGGTGATGTGTTGGCTGGAAGAAGCTGTTCTGAACCACGGATCGGTTTATGGAGGGATGTATGAGGAAGACCTATAAATAATAACAACAGTAATAATAGAGAGTGGTAGAGATGGTGTAAAACAAAAACATCAAGCAGGTTACCTATGCTGTGTGAGAAATGATCAAAGACCATTTTTGAGTTAGTATAATATTGATAATGTGGGACATGAAAGACAAAGTGTATCTAGGAATGACACCAAAAGATGACCTGTGAGATGCAAACTGTGGAGTACAGGATTTTATAGTCTAAAACCTAAGTTATGCTTTGAATACACAATCAGAGAGGATCATCAAGAAGGTCATTAAGATCATCCTCAGTGTCATCCACATATCAATTAAAATCAATGTCCCAATTTTTGCAAAAAAGGAGTAAATACATTTAAAAATAGGGGCTCCAGCATACAGCCATGAGAAATCCCACTACTGTTATAAAGAAGAATATTCTACAGGCGAACAAAGATTGATTGCATAAGAGAACTGGACTGAGTGAGTGGGACGCCACCCAGTGAAAATGGCTTACTTCTGGCTCTAAGCAAATTAAGTTAATTCAATCACCACTTTTTCTAGATACGGACGTCGCCATGTTGGAGCCAAACTACATCAGCAAGCAGTGATTGGTCCAAGTTGGTTTGAGTCAACTTTTCTCTGGCAACCACTCTGACCTTGTTAGAAGTCCACACCTCTATCACTTGAAAGTGGGCTTTACAGAATCTGTCAGACATTTCAAAAGTTTGATGTGGGGGCCAACAGGCTCCACATATTTTTGTTGAGGCATCTGATTGGCCAGTTTATAACTTAATAATAAAGAAAAAATGTAATGAAAAATAAGTTGGAGCCAACAGGTGTGACATTGTGTCAAATACTACTGTCACTTAAGAGTCTGCAGCTATCATCATTAGTCTTTTCTATGTAGTAGAGTAAAAAGAAATGCTTAATTTTGTAGCTGATTCGTGTATATGAAGATAGGAGCAGCTGCACAAACACACAACAAGCTGTATTTGTGTTTTTTATGGGTAAAGTTAACCCTTTAACACTGGAGATGACGCTGCTGACATCTAAATAACACACGCTCTTTGACCTACCGCAACTCTTGACCATTTATTCAACATCTTCCACATCAGAATCAGCTGATTCATGTTGGTTGTTTAAGCACTTAACAACTGTAAAGTGCTGCATATAAGAACAAGACCGCTTTTCTCCTCTTCCAAATATGCTGGAATTACGTTAATTGAATCAGCAGTTAAAGAGTTACGGTAGTCTAAAGAATGTAAACACTGGAGTTAAAGCTCAGATTTTAAAGGGTTAAAGTCACATACAACAACAAATGAGTGTTGCCTCAACTACAAAAAAATCTATCACTCGCGGGCTTTCTAAATCTTCAATTATTACAAAGGTGATGAGAATTTTCAACAATTTAGTTACATTCTTTTAATCAAAACTTTCTTGATCATTGTCTAATTTTGTTAAATGGTAATTTTTTATGGTTGTTAGGTCACATGTGTTACTGCCAGTAACATGTGTGTGTAGAAATCCCAGCTTCATGCAAAGTATAACAACATATTTGAGTCTGAAGCCACGGTCTCACTCTGCTAAACACAGACTGTCAGAATCAGAGCAAAGCTCCTCACTGTTCTGGGTAAACTCAGCTTAATGAATGCTTATGGTAGCAACTGTGCTGAAGTGGGAGCAGGCAGACTTCATTAATATTGTTTGATGATGGACCACACACAAATACTTGTTTAATTACGCAGCTATCTCTCAATTTTATGAGCTTTAGGGAGTGATTTTACAAAGAGTCAATTTGCTGGAACAGAAAGCAAACACTACCTGTCAGGAAGGTCTTCATGCTGGAACTGTGGGCCAGTTTCACCGGCGTGTGACCCGAGTACGTGGCCAGGGTCGGGTCAGCTCCGTGGTTTAAGAGCAGCCAGACAATAGGAAGATTATCACTCGCTACTGCATCATGAAGGGGCCTGAAAAAAGAAACAAACAATGAAAACTGATTATAATCTCAAACAGAAGCCTGCCTCCTCTGTTTAGTAGAATCCAGACGCGTTGGACGTGCAGAAGCCTCACCGTGTTCCATCCTGAGCGCTGCAGTTCACATCTGCTCCATGTTTCAGAAGAATCTGGACAATCTGAGTCCACCCTCGAGAAGATGCTTCATGAAGAGCTGTGTAACCTGCATTATCCCGCCGGTTGACCTCCCCAATGTCTTTTTCAAGACAGTACAGGACAACATCCTGCAGAGGAAGAGGAACAACAAGCTGTCAGATAACATCCTTTAAAAAAAAAAGTCCAACACCTGTGTAAATATAAACGGTTACCTGGTAACCCAGGCGGGCGGCGCGCTGCAGCAAAGTCTCTCCTGCGTTTTTATTGACAATCAGGCGACGAACCTCGGGGGGCACAGGTTTCTTTGGTGGAGAGTCTAAACCGCTGCTTCTTCCTGATGAGATTTTCTTTTTAGGCGGAGGGGATGGAAAGCTGTTTGGAGTAGGTGGGGGGGTACATGGACTTTTCACACCATCATCGTCTGCAGGGAGGGAGGGGCCACGTTTCCCCAAACTGATCCGTTTGGTTTTGTTCTGCAACGAGAAGTTTTAAATCCTCACTTTAAAGGGGAGAACATGATCAGGCCACAGGGGGGCACTGTAATCTTACATATTTCTTTATTCTTGTTGCAGACAGGCGTTTACCTTCTGTTCATCGCTGTCACACAAGTGTTTGCTTTTGAACTTTCTCTTTCCTGAAGGCTTATCCCTGCACTCCGGAGAGTCTTGGTTCTCCTGATATCGGAACGATCCTGAGCGAGTGAACGAGGCTTTCCTAAGAGGAGCTGGCGGCTCTGGGCTGGAGGCGACCGGACTTGGACACGGATCTGCCTGTGGATCTGTAATGACACAAAAAGATTAAATGCTGAGTGGCAACAAACAGATAACCTCACATGGAAGGTTTTGTGGCGACATCCTCCGAGTCAGGACTTCTCTTCCAGGACTAAGTAAGTGTTGTCGATGAGCTACTTTATAATTATAACCCTGTGAGCAGCACATTCATGTTTATTCCTCTTAATAATAATCATTTGTGTTGACTCCAGTTTCACCTTGCACGCCTTTTTTCTAGTTAAAAGTTTTTCTTCTAAAGCCAGATTTGAATAAAAATTACATATTAAATTCAAATTTTCATGCCTATTTATACTGGCTCAATCAATTCTTTTTGTTTAGTTCTGAAATGTCTATTGGTATAATATGGGTTTCAGAAGTTTAAAAAAAAACCCTGATTTATCTAAACAGACTGTCAATTGTGAATACAAGTTTTCTTTTGGTTCCTAAAAGCTCAGATATTCACAAATAAAAACACAAAAAAAGTAACACGAGCATAAATATTAAAAAGACATATTTGATGTAATTCACATCAATTTGCTACATTAAATTGATTAGAAATGTCCTTTAATCAGAATATGATTATGAAAATAATTAATGGCACAGTATCTTTTAGAACTGATTCATTCATCAGGGTTTTTTTTTTTTTTTACATGTGATGACTGTTTTTAAACCACACGTTTCAGGCTTATTTATGAAACGCTTCCAACAATGCATGTTTAAACATTTCTTTTCTTAATGCTTTTGTCACGATGGAATACCCATAGAGGTTCTGTGGGTTTTTGGGCCCATAGAGGGTTGTAGAGAGGTGTAGCCACATCTTAAAGGGAGCACAGGTGGGTCATGCAGTTCCCTTGAAGCTCACGGGGCCAGTTAAGGAATGTCATGAAAATTGAACTACTTTCATGCATGTGGTAAGTGTATCCTGAAGTATTTGCAAGGGTAATTTAAGTTACACGCACTTATGATGCCCAGGCGTTACTGTCCCTTATGCCACACTCTAGTAAATAATTACGTTTGCAGACTAACTCCTTACTGACTGCATGCAAATGCTTTATGCACAGGGTGTGCAGGTGATACGTACATGTAAGTGCCCGTAGGATGCCCTCACAAACTACCCTCTGATTGTCTAGTTTCCTCATTTCTAACACCCAGGAGCACGCACCTTTCACTTGAACAGCACTAATGCCTCCCTGCGCAGTGTGCAGGATTTGGGGGGGGGGTTTGAGATCATGAAAACAATGTATAATGTGCCTATGTTTCACCTATTTTACCCGTACGCGTTGTTTTAGTCCTTGCAATGTAAATGTACATCAATGTTTTCTCTTTACGGGCTCACAGAACGATCTACGACCTTGCTATTTTCTGCAGACCACATGTTTTGTCCAGATTACCCAATTTTTTACCCACAGACAGCCTGCATTAGAGCAGTTGTGATTAAGGCATTAAATAAAGATTTCTTCTCAATAATATAATACAAATAATATAGAAGTGACTATGATAGCAGCTGAGTTGCTAAGTAGTGCAATAAATATCATTAAAAAAGTCACTTCAAGTGTTGTTAGAACAAAAATCTTAACATTTTGAAAGCTTCACTACAAAATGTGTCTGATTTCTGTTGTGACCGTAAATTGAGAGGGAAGTGAGCGTACCAGAGTCCTGAACTCCAGAATCTTCTCTCAGGGAGCCTTCAAGTTGCTCTCCATCCTCTAGCTTGTCCCTCTCCGTTATGTATTCACCCGTCTCATACTTCTTACTCGTGCACCGCTGGCGTTTCTTCTGAGGAGACGCCCCACCCTCCACTCTTGCCGTCTTGCCCTTGGCCTGGAACATGGGCTCTTTTACCTGGTTTGACCGGGGCCTCCCTCTTGGACGACGTGTGGGCTGGAGGGGGGTCTTTGGGAGAGATGATGGAGAGTCAGCGGAGGAGAGCATCGGTGGGGGTGGAGGAGAAGGTGTCGCAAAGCCCCAGAGGTCTAGTCGAGCATCATCAGCTCTCCGTCGTCCTCTCCTCAGTCTTGGAAAAGAGGACTCTGTAACATCTTTGCTGGGAGACTCGGAGACCTCCACACTCTGAGGACTGCTGCCGCTGTCTGTAAGCACAAGCTTTGAACATCACTACAGTATTCAACCACACCAGAAGAGACACAAGACAGTCTGTCCACAGGAACCAGCAAACACATACAGTGATTGGATAATAAAGCATCAAATTATGTAAAAATTCAGAACAAAAAAAACCACAAAAAAATTCAAGTTTCATTAGAAATGTTTTTTAAAAACCAAAACAAATTCTGAAACAAGAAATTATGCTTATGGTAATAGGTCACATGAAATAATTAGAGGTGAGGACAAAAAAATATATACTATAAAATGATTCATACCAATTAATTTTAAGACTATAGTTTAAATGGAAAGATAAATAATAGCGGCTGTCATTTTTCTTATTTGGCTTTTTTTAACTTCTTAAGATCCGGGTTAAAATTGGAGCTAACCCTCTACACTTCTAGTCTGAAAAATGGCCATATTTTGAGATCCAAAATATAACCCAAAATGTGATGTCCACACATGTGGATGCCAGGTCTTGAGAAGTTAAAGAAATTCCTGTTAAAAACCTGTACCTGCTTTGCTGAATGTCACCTCGTCAAGGATCTTGTCGTTTGAAAACACCTCTGTCCTCTGTTGGGAAGCTTTTCCTCCTTTTAGGCCCTGCCCCAGCTCAGAGACACGCTTCTTCTGCTGGAGTAAGAGTTACAGGAGTGAGAACACTGTGACATCTGAATGCTCTTCCATGGGGAGAAAGGTAAAAGGATTGTAAAAATATCTTCCAAGGTTTTTAATCCAAACATCCAATTATACTAAATCACTGAACATATAATTTAACAAGATAATATATAATTCTACCATTTATTTACCTGATAACAATAAACAGTAATATATTACCTTTTTGGTGAGAGATGCTTTGACTGGAGTATTTTCCAAATCTTCTTTTTTCTTCGCCGTGATGGTTTTTAGTTTGTCTGGAGCAGACTTTTCCTTTGCTGGTTTTTTGGGGCTGCTTTTTTTGTGTTTGACAGCGGTAGCTTTTGCTTTGGTTGGCGACTCTTCTTTGGTTCCGTTTGCTTTCTTTTCAAACTTGTCGCCCCAGCCTGCATACTGGCCGGTGAGGATGGATGCAACCACGCCTTCCGCTTTCCCACCGGACGGACTGTCTGAGGAGCTGCTTTCTTTCTTCTGCGTTTCTCCTTCCAACACCTGGGATAGTTTGCTTTCAGTCCTGTTCCCGTTTGTTGACGGACTGCTCCCGAACAGACAGGACTTTTCATCGGGCTTTGAGGAACCTTGCTTGGTTGTCTGGATCATGCATTCCTCCTGACTTGCATATGTGGCAGGGCTGGTCTCCAAAGGCTTAGTGGACTTCTCATGTCTCTTTGGAGCTTGAGGTAACTCTTCTTGCATTGGTGGTTTCTCCACAGACTTGTAGGACGAGTATTCACAGACTGACTTGTGTTTGGGTTGGACTTCTTGGCCCGCAGCGAGTGTACTCAACGGATCAGCTTTTTTTGGTGCTGCAAGCAATGCTTGAGAATTAGTTTCACCCCCTATCAGAGTGGATGGTTCCACTGGGTGCTGCTTTACAATGGATGTAAGGTTTGACAGAGGCGACTTAATTCTGTCCCAAATCTCATCCTCAGGTTTGGATGGGGCGCGTCCCTCAACAGCTGTGCTGCCTTTGGTTTTTGGAGATCCGTGTGAAGCTTTTCTATGAACTGACAAGGGTTGATGAAGAAGGTGAGACTGCTGCTGCCAGGCCGGAGTGGCAACAGTAGTGGAGTAGGAACCTGCAGTTTTTCCAGGTCCCGTTTTTGAATGCGTGTTGCCAGAGCTTAACAGGGCAGTTGTCAGGAGACCTTTAGGGGGACAGTTCTTTGCCATGACTGTGCTGGTGTTTTTGACATGCTTGACACTGTGAGCATGCTGGTTACCCTTCATCAAACAGGATGGCTTCTTTCCTCCTGAGGCCATGTGTTCTCCCTGGTCAATTATAGATATGAATTCTTGTTTAGCAAAACTTTGAAATTCATCAGCAAAAGTTCCTTTGCCATCTTTGCCCCGCAGAGCAGAAGCTAGTATGGGGCTAGCAACGCCCACATATGTACCGGGGATGGATTTGATAGAATCCTGTGAAGATCCCTTATCCCAAGTTGATTTGGGTTCTGGGACTTGGTGATTCTGAGTCCTGTTTAACTGCTTTTGGTGAGATCCGTTTCTGTGGGTATTTGATAAGATGGGGTACTGCCCAGTTGAGCTGTATGCAGTGGAATGAGTCCTGTTTACATTCAGATAATCTCTCTGGTTGGACTCATTATGCCGAGGGTCCGTCACAGAAACGGGAAGGTCGGAGATGCATTTTGGACGTTTTGATTTAGCTGACAGATCAAGAGGAACATCTCTTGGTTCAGTTGAGCAAGCTGTGTGGTCCTCCGCAGAACAAGGGGGCGCGGTGTTCAGGGAGCCAATGGGAGTTTTTTCTATGCCGTTGCCTTTCTCTACTTGGTTTAGGAGTCTGCTTTGACAGGTGATGTTAGTCAGAGCAGAACTGCAGCAAATGGCAGCGGCGGGAGACAAAGTGAAGTGGGTGGAGACTGTTGACGTTAGCGATGGATGCTGTAGAGGCAGCGCAATGGCTGGGGATGCTACCACAGAGGCTAAAGACTTAGCTTCTCCGTGAGTTTTGCTGTTTTTGCTAGTGGAGTGGTTAGATTTGAGCTTTGAGGATGATCCACCTGTTTTTTGTTCTGCCGTTCGGCGCACCGACAACGAAAAGGGATAGGTTCTCATGAGCGCCGCTCCTCCAACGCTAGAGCTTTGAGGTTGGATTTCCTTCTGAAACTGACTCGTCGTGGTCTCTCGTAGAGCTGCTATTTGTCCTAATGCTGGTGGAAGAGTAATTTTACAAAGAGGGGAGGAGAAATTAGTGGAGGGCAGGAAGGCAACAGGCTGGGCTGGTTTAAACATGGCTGAGCACTGAAACCCAGCTGGAGCACTTTGCAGAGACTGTGTTTGCTGTTGTGACTTCTTACTGGATGTCACATTGCTGAGATAAGGGTTAGGAGAGTCTTCCCGGCTGGCTTTTACACTGCTTGCCCACTGAGAATTGGGGAAGACCCCGGGACCATCAGCTCTGCCTTTAGGGGCCTCTGTTCTTTTATCTGTTCTCTTCTCTGAACTAGTGAGGACCGAGCTGGACATTAGTGCATTATTAGTCTGTTGAGGAGGAGAAAGTTCAGGGCTAAGGTTGCAGTTCCTGGTGTCCAAGCAGGCTTTTACAGTCTTACAGTCCTTTGTTGGAATAGTCTTTTTTTGCTGACTGAGGTTAACATCTCTTCTAAATTCAGCGGGTAGCGTCTGGGGGGGATTTCCCACCATACTAGTGGATGCTTTATGTGGAGCACTGATCTCTCTGCTCACCGTGCCTCCATCCCCTACATTCATTAGTGTAGAATCCACCTGAGTAATCAGAGAAGTTCATGAGGTTGGTGTTAATTGTTGAAGAAGACAGAAGGCTCACTTACATTACACATTTTGAATTATTCCTGGTATTTAAAATTAATCAGATAATTCTGTTTACAATAATGTGCTTATAGTAAGCGAAGTTTAAAAGTTGCCTTTCTTTTAAATACATTCCCGTAAAAACTGAAAATAACCAAAAAAAGGTAATTTCTGTAATTCATTGTATAAATAGATTACCCCAACCAAAAAAATTTACTTCTAAAGAAAACAAGACAAAAATAAACAAATAAAAATTACCTGCATAGGTGTTGCTTCAACACAACATGCTTCAGATGGTGGCTGAGCCAATCACAACAGCCCTCTGTGAAACGCTGTCATATGCTGCAGAACAGACAAAAAAGTCAAATGAGTTTCCTCTTTCCGTTTCAGCTCAATCAATTTTATACCTTTTTATGCCTGACAAAATAATTAGTATTTTAAGAGCAGTTACAGACATAAAACCCTAAACCTCCTTGTATAAAAAACGCCTAAAAATGCAGGTACAGTTGTGAAAATTTAAACTCTTTCAGTGTATTTCTATGGTTTTACCCATTGACTGTATAAGAGAACTGGACTGAGTGTGACATCACCTATAGAAAATGGTTTACTTCCAGTTCCAACCAAATGAAGTCAATTCAGTTGTCTTTTTTTGTAATAAGGACCCCAGCATGTTGGAGCTAGATGTTGTTAATAAGCAGTGATTGGTCAACGTCAATCTGAGTCATTGTTTCTATCGCAACTACTCTCGCCAATCAGGAGTGAGCTTGTTGAAACTCCACATCCCTTCCTCTGAAAGCAGCCTCAGGAAAATGTGTCAATCAAGCATTTCAAATGTTCAACACAGGGGCCAGCGGGCACCACATATTTTTTTTGAGGCATCTGATTGGTCAGTTTATAACTTGAATAACTTTCGGCAACAGAAAAAAATATCATGAGAAATAAATTAGCAAGAATGTGTTCAAATTAAAAAAAATGTATCAGAACAAGAATGGTTAATCTGATAAAATGGAATGAGTAATAGCTGTTATTGTCTCAGTAGAGGTCTATGGGATTTTGTCTTTCTTGGAATCAGTGCATACTTGCTGTTTGAAAAACTAAGGACACTCCAATGTCTTAGTACTTCACCTTTATGAAACTGGTGAAACTCTATTTGAAATGACCTCATGACATTTTTTTCATCAATTTCTCTGCAATTCACTAAAGTTTGTAAGAAAATGTATTTCCTTTTTAATGCCTAAGCACAACATTTCAATCTGTGTAAGGTTTGGACTCTGACTGGCCTTGAGGAACACCTTTATTCTTTCTGCTTCAGTCACTTTGGTGCAGGTTGTGCTGTTGTGTTTGGAATTGTTGTCCTGTTACATCACTTAAAGATGAGTTTTGATTTTATTGGCATATAGTAGCTCCATGACTGTATCAGTGGTCCTGTTGGGCTTCAAGTCTCCATCATCATACATGACTGTGAATACAAGTTTGAGCTCATGTGCGGTTTCCAATTTCCCCAAACATAGCCAACTTCCATCTTCTTGCTAAGAAACAGCTTCAAAAGTGAATTCTGGTTACTTTGGATTTTTGGACATTAAACAGGCCAAAAACATAACATTTTGTGGATTAAAGATAGATAAAATGAACAAAAACATGAGGCATAAACTAACTTGTTGAATTCTTTGTAGAAGTTTTAGATTTTTCAGACTGATGTGATCTTGTACACATTAAAATAAAGCATGTTGTTGACATTACAATGAATTGCACATCAAGAGAGCATTGTGATCTCAAGCACTCCCTTCAGGATGCACACTGTAGCATAATGTCCTCATTCAGCCTGTGAGCGAAATGACAGCAGAAAGTTTAAACCTCCATCAAGTATGTTTACTATTCTGATCTCTTGCAGCACAACAAAGTCTATGGACTAACCCAACAGAAAGTATTTCCTTGTAAATACCAGTTTTTTTAACTCACCACCATCAATAACAAAAAAATGCAGACATGTTTAAATTAAAGTTAAAGCAGCTTAAAGTCCTTCTCCAATCATCTTTTGATCCATTTTAAACGTGTTCCCTGTGGTCTTTTCATTATGATTGTCAGTTTTAGCCAAAATTTAAAAAAAAAATGTAACTGTTGTTTTCTGGGTCGCAGTTTCTGCAGAGTGGTAGTACAGCAGTTCATTAAAAATCTGCCTCTAAATTGTGGGCAAGACTGTTGGCATGGAAAATCCCGCCCCACTTCCCAGCACCCACATGATTAAACACTTTCCTGCTATCTTACAGCCCCCTCACAACCCCAACCTAAGATTAGCGGTGCAACAAAATGGAGAGCCATCCAGTCATACAGTTTTGAACCAGATGCCAGCTCAGACGAGAAAATGAAGACGTACATGGATCCATTTGTCCGCAAGTAATGCCTTGGAATGGAGTCGATTGCAGATTTTACGTAGCAACTATAATCTTTTTCAAACAGCATTTTTTCATCTGCTTCTGAGTCACAACAATGTGAATAAAGAAATACTCAGAAATGGGGTTTCAATCTTATTTTTCTTTATACATGTCCTCCATTATTACAAAAATGCAACAAGAACATGCTATAAACACCAAAAACATGGTTATCCTTAGAGTGGGACGTCAAAGTGTCTATATCATGCTATTTTTAAGCCTTTCAGAGTAAACTATATCCATATATGATAATATATTACCTTTGGAACACTAAAGACGTTTTTTTTTTATGAAATATGAGTTATTTTTGCGACCCAAAAGTAAGACGCCTCGATCTCTGAGGCACCGCCTTTCGCTCCTTGTGGGTGCCACCCATTTCATGATGTCAACCTAGAGTCGGCCTCAGCAGCCTGTCTGCGTTTCTCCCACAAAACAAACATCTGAACTTTTGGAAAGATGGATGTGCATTTTGTGCATTTAAAATGAACGAATTTTTCCAATCACTGCTAGCTTCGTGGAGAAAGTGGGTGTGTGTTAACCTGGGGGCGGTGCTGGAAGCGCAGACTCTTCCTGGAAGGGGCTGTAAAGTGTGGCTTCCAACTAGGCCTGCTCAGTAAATCGCAAATTTATCGTTATCGTGATTTCAGCCAATATGATACACATCGCAAAAGACAGTGTAAATTGCAATAAATACCTTAAATGTTTCCACACATGCTAAAACAATCTCGTGGCAGCTTGAAGTATTTAACAAATCAAATAGAGCCCTTTACACATTTGAACAATCAGATAGACCACATCACGTCGTTGACCAATCGGATGGAACCCTTCATGTTGTTGACCAACTAAATGGAACTCTTCTATGTTAGATGCCCACCTCCTTTGTAGGCATGCGCCATTTGGAGTATAATTTAAGTCATGTTGACTCTTCTTTAAATAAAGCGGTTGCAGTATATTGGAAATGATGCATTAGTTGTTTTTTGGGGGGTTTTTGTTCATGTATTTCAAGCCATATCGTCATTGCAATATTGATCACTAACAATATAGTGTAGCCCTACTTCCAGCCAACATCAGGGCTCAGTTAAAATTTTTTATTTAAATATTATATAAACAGTAGAATTTAAGAATAAGCTGGGCCCTTTAAATAATTGTAAAATAGTCTTAAGAAAAAATTACAATTAAAAACTAGCTATTGAAAATATGTATTTATAAACAGGATCCATAAACTGGAGCTTTCTCTGGAATTGAGCTAATCTGAACTTAAATAGACTCTGCCGAAAATGCATAACTGTCCAAACACCCAAAAAACAAAACACAAATATTTGTAAATGATATAAACAAGAGAGAGGTCCCCATGCCTTATGGGACATTAGAGCCACTGTTGGTTTATTCAGCTTCCTGAGTAAAAACCGCCTTTGCGATGTAAATGCATTCATCTGCAAATGTCCGCAAGGGTCCAGTGGGTCTCTCCGCAACAAACCGTGGACTGGACTCAAACTTGTTACTGCCCACACAGAACATGTATGCAACACGCGGGCCAGATCGACTTTTCATATTAGGAAAAAAACAAAATAATTTTTTTTATGTTTTCCAGAACACAACAATAGAGCAACAGAAGGATCCATTTGTGGCATGCTTTTGTG
Source organism: Adrianichthys oophorus (assembly GCA_036245035.1). NCBI lineage: Eukaryota > Metazoa > Chordata > Actinopteri > Beloniformes > Adrianichthyidae > Adrianichthys > Adrianichthys oophorus. The sequence continues at coordinate 4,612,285 of BSAI01000162.1, forward strand.
CAGCTGACCAGAAACCGTGTGTGCATCTGCACAGCCCTGACCCGTCTGCTCAGAAAACTGATTTCAGCATGAAAGAAAACCTTTATTTTGAAATTAACAATTCTTACTATTAAAAAAATACCATCAATTTCCTGCTTAAAAGAAGAAAAACTTAACGAGAAAAACTGAGATCCATGGTGGTAAGATGATTAACAGACAGTGAGATCTGTGAAGCTAGAGGTTGCTGTGGAAACAAAAGTTAAATAAGTATAAATCCTTTTGGGAGGAATGTTTTAATGTCAAATCATTGGAGCAATGCTACATCTTTCAAAGGCCTTTAAGTCTAATTGGTTAATCATGAAAAATTGTTTTTCAAAAAGGTGAGTGATCCCCTCTCTTTAGTTTTTGACACCTGTGTGTTCTGCTGGCTGAATGGCTGTGTGAGCAGCGGCATGCTCCCACAGATCTGCTTTCCTTGATGATGGCAAACACTTAAGAGTAAAACTGTGCTTAACTATTACTGATGCCGCCTGGGCCCATAAAAACCTAACAAATGCATTGGCATCCATGTAAGCTTAAGAATCACAGGGTGTCTCACAATATGTGTAACACAAAGGAGGAATATTTCAGTCATTTTATGCCATCATTTGGAGATTTTTCTCTTTGCCCACCAAGTTTTTTTTTTTTTTTTTTTTTTATGTTCACCATTAAGGGCACAAGCTACCTGCTCTGATCCATTCTGATGCATCAACTTGCGGCCAAATAGATCCATGTACGTCTTTGTTTTCGTCGACTGAGCTGGATCCTGGCTCAAAACTGTACCGCTGGATAACTCCAATACGGCTTGCCATTTAGTTAGAGCTGCAGTGCTGTGATGCATTGTGAGGGGATGTAAGCTAGTGGGAGAACATTTAAACAGACGAGTGACGGGAAGTGGGGATGGACTCAGAGGTGAATTTCTAATGAACTACTGCTGCTCTGCAGAAACTATGTCCTAGAAAAACGACAAGTTTTTAATTTTTGCTAAAAACGACATCATTATTATTAAAAGACCACTGGGAGCGCTTTTACAATAGATCAAAAGACGATCGGAGCGGGTATTTAAGTGATTCATCTGATTGGAAGTTAAGGCGATTCTTCAGAATAAGCAGAACATCACTGAGCAGGAAGCAAGCTACACTCACACTTGGTTATGGCTCCACAAAAGTCAAAAAGGAGACCAAAACAAGACAATTTTGCACACTTACTCCAGCAGACAGCTTAAGATTGATAACTGACCTGATGTGCATATTCTGGACTGGGAAAGGTAAAAAACCTGAAGAAAACTTACAACATAAAAATACCCAACTGGACCTCCATGCTGGGAGGTGATAGCTTAACATTAAGCCACCATGCAGCAAACAAAAACTCAAGTCTTACCACAAATTTGAGTTTTTTAATCTTGTCCAAATTCCTGCTAATGTTCAATCATAAAACTAAAAAAAAAAAAAAAAAAAATCTGCATCAAACATCCATCGGTCTGATTTATAAAGGGAGACTTCCATAGAAGAAAAGACACAAGACACAGCTTCTGCAGAGCGGCAGTATTTCATTAGAAATTCCCCTCTTGAGTTGTGGCCAGGACTGTAGAGCAGGACTGCAGAGAAACCCAGCCCCCACTTCCCGTCACCCATTTGTTTACACTTTCTCCCGCTAGCTTAAAGCCCCTTACAACCCCAACCTAACATCACTTGTGCAACAAAAATGGTGAGCAATATCGTAGCCATTCAGACGTACCATTTTACACCAGATGCCAGCTCGGATGAGGAAAACTAAGATTGTCTAGAAGTGGATGAATCCAAATGAAGCGGAGCAGGGAACTTGTAGCCTGCTACTGACTGTAGCTTCAAAACTAGAACCTTTTTCAAAAGACTTTTTTTGTCTTCTCCTGATTCAAGATGACTTGAATAAAGAAAAACTCAGAAACACAACGTGGAACTTAATTTTCTTAATATATGTCCATGATGAGAAAAATACCACAAGAATATGTTAAATGCACCAAAAATAGGATTTCATTATTTAAAAGTTGATGCAACACAGTGCTATATACAGAAAACCTTTACTAAACATTAACTTGTATCAAACCTAATTTAAGTAAAAAAAAAAAAAGTATAACCACCATTTGTTTAACTTTTGATATGCTGACCTGAATTTTTTTTAAATGTAAATGTGGGCTTCAAGGTGATCTCTGCAGCACAGCAAGGATGCATTTGAATTGCACATACTGGCCATTCGAGCCTTAAGAAGAAAAAAAGTGCCACTTGTTGAGCTCAAAGCATCCTCAGCTTGCCTTGAGCAGAAAACAGTTTGGATCACAGAACAAAACTTCCCTTCAACAACAACAAAGAAAGTTAAAATAATCCCTGCAGCTGTGCATCACTAAAGGTTACAACAGCAAAGTCACACAGCAAAAAAGAACGTCAGGTTTGTGTCAGTAAAGCCCCTACGTTCATCAATGGAAAAACATAGACCTGCTACCACACTCACAATGCTGCAGTTAAGAGCAACATTTCCTGACTTGCTGAGCCTGTTTCTCTGTGAGAAACACTCTTATCAGTCACTTCAAACACATGCTTTAACTAAGGTGGCCGCTGTCCCTTTGGACCCCGAGACATATTTGCACGCTCCTTTAGTAATCCATCCATGAGGCAATTCCCTCAGATAGCTCAAATGTAAAAACAGTTGATTGAGTCCTCACATCGGTCACTGAATGGAGATTAGTAACAGTTTTGCTCTTCGCTGATGTGGAATTATTTGTAAATTGGGAGTCATCAGTCTTATCTGGCATTCAGACCAAACCACAAAGACCTGAGATACTTAGAACAGCCCTACCTGAAGGTGAGGAGAGCATCTGCAAGTAAATGAGATGACTACAAAAAAGACTGCAGACACGTGAGGACAAAAGAAGAAGAAAGGAGCTGAGATGTTTCACCTTTAAGTCAGTGGGACATAACCAATGTGATGCACATAATGACTGACAGCGATCTGCGCTGTAATCTGTGAGCCAAGGGGGGTGGGGGGCTGGTTGGAGGGGAGATCCGGCGATGCAGCAGCCGCTCCGTGAAAGGAGGGTCCGCATACATTACCGTAGGCTACAACAGTTGCTTCCAGCTACTTTGTCTTTGTGCTCCGATCGCAACATCTGAATTGGTCCGCTCGGATGTAGGCCACTAAGCGCGCGCGCGCAGTGGTCCACGATCGCAACACGCGCCTGGAAAGACCTTTGATGGAGGTGGAGGAAGGAAAAACAACCTGCGCTCCACTCCCACCCCGGTCAGCGTGCCACAAAAGGCGCGTGGATCCTCTCACATGGGGCGAAAACACAACGCGGGGGGGGGCTCGTATGAAACTCTAGAGAGCACCGGGTCGCGCGCTCTCTCGGCGTGAATGACGAAGTGATGTGTCCATCCCAGATGAAGGCAGGAGAAGTGACAGGACACCAGCAGCACCACCCCTCCGTGAGGCTGTCTCCACCTCCACTCAGCATAAAAACCCGACAGGCAACAAACTAAACTCCTGACTACCGCGGGGTTCTGTCAAACAACAAAGGTCCATTTAACACCAATGCCTGATAAAAAACAAACAAGCAAAACAATAATAAATAAAATGGAAAATAAAGAAAAGGTGCAGACTTATTTAAAAAAAAGGCGGAAAGTGGATGACCAAAAATAGGTGGCCGACAACTTATTAACAGGTTTGTACCCCGGAAAGAAAAGGAGGCAACTCCGCTGCCCGCCGCCGCCTCCAGCCGGGGTCCGTCCGCGGCGGACAGCGGAGTCCTCGCACCCGCTGCCGGTGCTTCACACGCACGAGGCGGCAACTGCTGTTTATCTGCGGCGCTCGAGCCCCTCTTATCGCCCCTGTGGTGGAGTGACTGAGCCACTTTGGTAGTGAAAGGCATTCAGCGACACCCCCCCCCCCTCTCACTCTGTATAAAAATCGCTCGGAAGCTCCGTAAAAAGATGTCCAATGACACAAACTGTTACTAACCCGCAGGTCCAGATGGGAAGTGACCGACGAAGCAGGCACGAGTGTCGCGCGGCCGGGTCCAGCCTTTCAGCCGTCCGCGGCTGCTGCTCACTGCTCACGACGGTTTCTGGCTCTAAAAGTCCGGGGGGTGGGGGGGTGAAGGGAGGGGGGTGGGGGGTCGTCAAGACAGTCCGTTCCGTATCTCCAGCCTCCAGTCTGGTAGGAGAGGGGCAGCGGGGACAGCATGGGAGATGTAGTGCACGGCGATCCACGCCCAGCGTCAGACGTTGGAGAGGCTGGGAGGAATGCGGACTACAGGTACCGGCATGCAACGCGACCTCCAGTCGCTCAAGGGGGAATGGGGGATCGCGAGTGTAACGGTGCGCTAAACTGAAATGGGCTTATCGGGGCAAAAGGAAGTAATAAACTTCTCTTATTCCTCTGCTTTCTGCCAGGAGTTTTGAAGAATGAAATGTCAGTCAGGTCAAATAGCAGGTGAAGATTAGAGTAGAAAATAAATAAATAGACATCTGAGTCTGTTATTGACAATTAACACCTTCTGAAAGCTGATGGACTGGCTTCAGGAAAATTGGAGGATTTTCTGCAATTTCTTAGAGGGTTTTTCAGCGTGTTATCTTCAAAGCCCTGGTCTTTTGTGATGATGCCATGGATCTGGCTAATGAGCTTTATGGCTTCAAACACTGACCTCCATCAGTTATCATCCACTTAAACAAAAAGAAGAAAACAGCATTTGGTGGAAAGGTGACAGAAGTCCTTCCACTTCTCTCCACAGAACCCCTTCTCCTCTGCAGCATAGAAGTATTAGATTATTTTTAGCCAGAATATGCTTTTTTTCTCTTTCACATTCTTTATATTTTTACTTCAGACAATCCAGCTGATGAAAACAAGGAAAACCCTAATTTCCATTCATTAGTTTGGTTTAAAAATATTAATTTAAGCACATAAAAGAGGAGAGAACAAGCATAAAAACATTAAGAATCCTAGAAATTACTTTTTTCATTGATTATCAATATGACAATTCTCTAGAGAACACTCCTGCAGAATATGCTTTTGTCCTCCTGTTTTGTTCTCCAAACTCTCACATTAAACAATATGGTCCCTTTCTGATCCAAACATCTACCATGAATCCAAACTGAGTCAGGGAATCAGAATGGATCCATCAATTGATGGATTAATGGAAATCCATGACAATAAGCAGCTATGAAAAACACATGCATGCACAGGAACAAAGACAGTGTCATTCCATCTGCAGAACATCATTTTCCTGTCATCACCACTGCATTACTGTGTGTCAAAATCACATTTCCTGTTGCCATCAGGTCAGGTTTAACTGAACTCATGCAGAAATAAAAACTGCAACAGAAAGGTGGCTTTAGGGAATATTAGAGGCCTAATTACAATAAGGCTGGATACAGGCATTTTTAGGGGGCAATACAAATGCAGTGACACAAATCCAGAAATAATTAAAAAAATAAAAATGACAACAAAAACAACAAATAAATAAGGGACAAAAATGTAAGGATGGACGATGGACAAATAGCCAGACGTAAAAAGGGAAAGTAATGCAGCCTCAACAGAGCACAACCCAGTGTCCTGCTTGTGCACGTCCCAAGCCTGGTAGAGGGTGTCAAGAAGAGCATTCAACATAAATGTAGAGGACATATCAGAAGAGATGATTGATTTATGGATAGATGAACCGATATGATGATAGAACAGTTTTCTACACATTTTAGGGGCCCAGAGGGTGAATGACACCCCAAACTCTCACCACACCCAAACTTCGTCCACGATATTCTGTCTAAATCTGGGCCTGAACTGCAATATGTTTTGCAAGGATGTTTAATCTTGAATGTTCTGTCACATCAAGCCAGAAGCTTCCACCTACAATAACAACATGCTGTGAATGCTCTAAACTCCCCCAAAATGGGAGAAACTTACAGCACTCATGAAAAAATAAAGATACTTGAAAAATGAAGAAATCTCCTAATTTCTCATCTGAAAAAGTTGCTTGTCTTGATCAGCAGGGTCAGAGCTGATGAATGTAAACACATCTGCATCAGAAAGTTGAAAACCAGCTTGATTCTTGCTGTGGAGCAGTCGGGGAGGGGTGTGTATTAGCTCTCCATAATCACATTGTGGCACCGAGGTTCTGGCTGTAATTGGGCCACTTGTCTTACCTGAATCCCGGCGGCAGAGCAGGCCTGCTGTTTACGCGGGGACCCTCTCCTTCACCAACACGTTTCCCCACTTTTTGTCAACACTTTGGTGGGGAGAGGGGCGCGCGCGCCGCCGGGCTGACACGGTGAAAAGAGTTGTTGTTGTGCTGCCACGCACGGAGCAGCACGGACGGCGGTGCAGGACAGCCAGCCCGTCCATCGGCGCGGCGAGCACAACTTGGCCGCCGTGGCAGTGTGTGTGTGTGTGTGTGTTCGTGTGGGGTGGGGGTGGATCGGCGCGAGAGCCTCCAAACGTGCCCTTCGCTCAGTAATGGCTGCGGGCGAGCGGTCAAATCCTTGATAGATGGCCGCACGTGAAATTGGGAAACAATAACGATCCGATCGGTGAAAAGGGGAATGCGGCGGAGTGTTCACAAAGTCGGCAGCTGACACAAAGCCGGGATAACCCGGAGACCTCCGCGTCCGCGCAGCCGCTATCCCGGCAGTGGCCGCCCGCCGTGGTCGGGTTCACGGACTCCACGCTGGAAGCGGCTTCCTCCAACTTCCATGTTATCTCCAATCTGTCGAGCTCTCCTGCGCACGATGAAGGCACGCTGAAAGGCCTGTCTTGTTTGGACCGTACCGTCTTCAAAGTGGGCACACATGGTCATTTAACTGTGACTCATTTTGGAGATTATCGCCCCTATTTAGGCCGCCATGCTTTGCAGCGACGAGGATGTCCCGTCTAAGTTCGCGCTTCACCTGGTCAATAACGTCGAGGGGTGGTGGGGGTGAAGTCTGGCTCCAAACCGAGCGCAGTATCCCTCCGTCGCGGCAGAAGTAATGGATTACTCCACGGTAATTGCGGGGAGGACGACACACACGCAAAGAGGAGCGTTCCTCCGGGCGGACGCGGACATTTCTCTGTCAAATTCAAACACTTCCTGGGCTGGGGGGTGTCAGTGATAGAAATAGCAGCTCTCACCCACGGACGCCAGTTTCGTGGATGTCATCTCGACACTCAACTTGCCTTGCATGTGACACGATCCTACAAAGCCCGACGCCGCGGGATATCAGCGAAACATCCGCGCAACTAGCGCGGCTCCCGCAAGACGCCAACTACAGGAATAAGCAAACATCCAGGTCAAAGTTTGGCAGACTTTTACTTGCCCTCAATAGCGTTGTGCAATGCCCCCTTTAATGCCCCCAGCTCGCCCGTAACGCCTTTGTTATTAGTAATCGCATGCAGCGTCTTACCTTGCGCTCCGAGCTGTCGATAGGAAAGCCTGCACGCGGCGCAACAAGCTTTCGTCGTGCACGCAGGGGGCTCGGCGGAGGGGCGGCCGGTGCGTTTTGGAAGTAGAATGAATTCAGAGAGCAATTTCTGCTCGTCCTCGCGATCTTCCCTTATTGCCAGTTTTCGGTCTGCAGCAGCTGGAGATGAGAATCGCGCACCCTGGGTCCTAGCGCCGGGTGAAGACCTACAGGTGAAGCAGAGACAGACATGGTTGGTGCTCGGTGGGCTCCAGACAGACATGTCGTCCACTGCACGCTTCTGAGCTATCACCCCCCCATCACCTTCAAAAAAGCAGCGCAGTGATCATGTTTGTGGACAAGCACGTCTTTGGGGTTGAAGTATTCTGACTTAAATCAAGAAGGAAGGCATTTTATCTGCAGCACACCATTGGGTCCCACTGGAACCATCTTTTTTTTCCAAGTGGATCTTCCAGGAATATAAATGTAGCTTGTTAAAGTCAAACTTTTAAAATGATATTACAGTTAAATGTAATTGCAGATCGCACATAAATGAGAAAATAATTCGTTTTTTTAACATTTATTTTGTGTTGCATCTGAAAATGTCCTTAAAGACCCACTCCAATGAAAATCGTGGTTTCGGTGTTTTTAACATGTTCTTGTAGTGTTTTTCTCGTGATGGAAGACATTTATAAAGAACATGAAGAGTTTTTCTTTATTCAAATTGTGGTGAATCAGGAGCAGAAAAAAAAGTTTCAAAGAGGTGGAAGTTGTTATCTACAAACTACAGTCAGTGGGCCACAAGCTCCTTGCACCACTCCATTCTGGTGCATCCACTTGCAGAAAAAAACAGATCCATTAACACCTTTGTTTTTCTAGACCAAGCTGCTATTTGGCCTAAAACTGTATGGCTGGATAACTCCATTATTACTGCTTGCCATTTTTGTTGCACTGGTAATATTAACTTGGGGTTGTGAGGGGCTGTATACCGGGAGAAAGTGTAAACATAGGGGTGATGGGAAATAAGCTCAGGCTTACTCTACGCCAACAGTCCCGCCCACAACTCAAGGACAAATTTCTCCTGCACTATGCAGAAACTATGTATAAGAAAAGAACATTTTTATATATATAATGGAATAAAACAGCATTCTTTTACAATATATTAAAAGATGATTGGAGTAGGACTGTAATTCTTACATCACGCAGCAGTCCTTTTTTCGCAATTCTTTTTGCATTAGTTTTGTTCTTTTTGCACCTCTAAATGAAAATTGGGACTCCCACCTTAAGCTCAAGAACTCACCAAAATCTGCATGCATCTAGTACCCGATGGAAATTTTTGACAGTCACACCCCTTCCCCACCCCACCCCACTAAAAAAAAAAAAAAAACGATGACATCATAGCAGGAGAAAACATTTAAAAAATGAATGGGGCCAAAATTTATAGGGCTTAAAAAAAATGTTTAAAATTCCACTAATGAAACCAAAACACATGTGTTGGGGATATCTACAGGAAGCTTTGAAATTATTATGGGATGGTTAGGACCTCCAGTTTGAGCCAAGGACAGATGTTGGAGCCAAGCTAAGCCAGTGGGACCATTCAACGTAACCCACAGCTTTAATTCCTTTTATCTCCACTTCTTAAAACAGGTATGAACAAATACAACTTTAACTTGTTTAACATCAGTTGGATTATTTGGATTAAATGTGGGTCAAGTTTAAATACACACTCCTCCTAATGTCTCACATCTCATTAGTTCATATTCTGACTTTGTTCTTGCAAAAATTCCTATTTCCATATTTCTAATTTATTTCCTGATGAAAGCTGAGACCAGACGCCAAATGCACTATAACCTTAAGCATGAAGAAAATGAACAGAAACACATGTATGTTCCACATTTTATTATAAAGTCACATGTTTAGCTTTGATGGCACTGAATCATTCTGAATAAAACTCAGAGAAGTGTCAGTGTGAATTTCCTGTTAAGGAGACTGTGGATGAGGGCTAGACACCCCCTGTATTTCCTCTGTGAATAAAATATTGATGCACAGATTTAGTTTTCAAACATTCAAGCCAATGCAGGGCTTGAGAGGTTTGATCAGTCTGCAATAGGCATCTTGATATTAAAGCATCCACACAGCATACAGACAAAAATCCTCATTCTACTCAGGGTCACAGCAGAGCAGGTCAGGTCATAAATCTCCATCATCACCATGAACGGTTGCTCCATTGAGTTTATGTATAATCACTCAACAACCCAGTATGTTTCTGAACTATGGGAGGAAAGAGGCAAACCACATCACCACAGGCTCCCTGTCTCACAACCTGTCTAAAGGGCCTTACTGGGTGTTGGACAGGTAGCACGACAAACTTAAATGAAATAAAACAATGCAGCACATTTGCAAAAACAGCAACCTTCACCTCAGAATATTTCCTTCAAAGACTTGAGAACACAATATGCGTCTGACAACAGTTAAGACATGCAAGTTAGATGCCAAAACGTCACCTCTAAGCTGAAAATAAATCCTACTAACAAACAATGTAAAGAAAACATTTTTTAAAGAACTTTTCAAAAATAACTTTTATTTTCAACCTTTATAAACAAAGAAAAAACTTTAGGAGCAAACAAAGAGACACAAATATATCCTTTTTTATTTAAAAAAACTGAAGCAAAAAGACTGCTAACAATAGTTTGAATCCCTTGAACCTTTTAATGTATTACACACAGAAGTGATGTGGGCTTCACGCTCACAAATTAAGACACCTTTTAGGGGTTTGACAGAAGTGACCTTAGTGTGAGAAAAAAACAGTCAGCAAAGCTGTTAAATGTCCAGATTTACCAAGACAGAAACCACATGTGGCAAAAAAAAGCAAGAAAACAAGGAAGGTCTGCAGGAAGGAATTATAAGCCACAACACCTTTGTATGATATGGTCTGTGATCTCAAAGAAGAATGGAGATCATTTTTAAAAAGTATTTGCCCTCTTCTGTAAAACTGATGCTTAAATGATTTTGATTCTTCAATCATGTTTGCTTGGTTCAGAAAAGAATAGTACAAGCTAGACTGAAGTCAGCATCTGGGAGAAACAGTATCATGCCAAGGAAGAGTAACATTCATCCACCCATTTTCTACATCTGCTTATTCCTATTTGGAGTAAGAGGTTGATGGAGGTGGGGTTCAATCTGAACAGGTTGCCAGTCCTCACAAAGCAACAGAACCACACACACTCACATCGAAGGAACAAGTCAAAGTCACCAATCAACCTATGAAGTATATTTTTGGACCATGGGAGGAAGTTGAGGGACCGGAGAAAACCCACACATGCACGGGGAGAGTAAGGGTCAACAGTCCAAAGTAACAAAAAGTGAGGGAAAGAGGCATGTGAAAGCAGGTTGGAATGGGTGGATGAAGGTTTCAAAAGTGATGTGTGATAAAAGAGTTTCATCAAGAATGTAAGAGAATGTGCAAAAGACTGTGGTGAAAGCAGCTATCTTGTTGGTTTAAAGACTCAGAGAAAGAAACAGGAGGCAGAGCTGGAGGTCACTTTGTGAACATGGGTGAAAGGGACTGTGACTGTATAGCGCTTTAAGCCTTTTAAGAAGGTAGAAAAGTTCAATATAAGTATACAGAATTTATCTAAGACATGTTACCGGTGCATCACAGGGCCACATCGATCTTTAATCTATTATTTTCATACATATTTTGTATAGTTCCAGTTAAGCTACTCAGACTTGTTTGGGACTGTTGGATTTTTAACCTGTCCACCACCAGTCAGTTTTTGACTGCTTTTAACCAGTTCTGTGCCAACCTGCCTCACATGGTACTGATAAAGAAGAGACCCATCTCTTCTTTTAATTCCTTCTTGACCATCCCAGGCCATACAGCCCAGAACTAGGCATGGCTTTATCTCAATGAGAAGACATATGCAGTATGGAGGGAATGAGGCAGAGCTGAATGCAGTTAAAAAAAAGTCAAGTTACAGGTTTCTTTACAACTCCTGAAGGACAGATGGGACAAATAACAGAACACTCTCAAGGACTCTAAAATGAACATGTGTCCAACAAAACTGTGACAAACATCCTTAACCCATGTGTATTATTTAGGACTATTGATGGACCCCACAGTCGAAATTAGCGTCTTGTGATTTATGCGATGACTTCATCATTCTTCATTCAGAATGGTCTTTAATGATAACCTTTAGGCAACTGATGCAGGTGATCATTGTACAACTGGATTAATCTGCTCCATTTGACGCACAGGGCCATAGGATTTTAATGTTGAGCCTTCATTTTTTAGTGGAGATACGTGGTACTGCATTGGATTGGTTCACATTATATCTGGCAGAAGGATAGGCTAAGCATCTCTAATAATATATCTGCCACTGTCTTTCTATTATGGGGTACCACAGGGACCAATTTTAGGACTGCTTCTTTTCTCTCTGTACTTCTTTCTTCTGGACTCCACCACGAGAAACCATTGACTTGTTCCCCTTGTGCTAAATTACAATCAGATATGCTGTAAATACCCATAAAAAAGAAGTGTTTTTCTATGGCACCTCCTCTGTCATGTTTACATACATTTTGATTGTTTCTTTTAATGTTTTATGTAATGCATTTTGAATCGTTTGTGTACATTAAATATGCTATGGAAATAAACTTGCCTTGGCTTGCATGCATTGGATTTTTAGGTTTTATTGTCAGAAAAACCAACTCGTTTGGTTCAATAGTGATCCCTCAACTATTGGTCTAGGTCCAGGTCTGTGTGAAAACCAAAAAAGAAGTTCATGGTTGCAGTCAGGAAGGACACGAGGGTAGCTGGTGTGAGCGAGGAGGATGCAGAGGATGGGATTAGAAGTAGACGAATGATTTGCTGTCATGATGTCTAAAATGAGAAACCAATAGACAAAGAAGACTTGACTCAACATTGGAAGCCATTTGACTTAATTTAGGGTTTTCTAACAAACAGTGATTTTGAATTTAACTACTAAAATAGTGGTTGAGTAGTAAAATTCAGCTTCTGTCACTTAAGACAGCAACTGAAGAGGAAACCATTTTTCAATCTCCACAAAAGTTTTCAGTAATTCAAGTATTTTAACAATTTTAATATATATATTTTTTATCTCGATTATATTTGACTTATAGTGTAAAATACTTTGCTTTGATACCAAACAGGTTTGATATTGCCAAAAGTTTGTAGTTCAATCCAACATTTATTTTGTCTGCCTACTGATAATTCTTGTCTATAAAATAATGCTATACTGTAATTGGTGGCAGTGGATGTGATTTACTGCCCTTTGATGGACTGTCAAACTAACCAGAGTGTTCTCCACCTTTGCTCTTCAATAGCTGAGTAGGCTCCAGCAACCATGTGACCCCGATAAGAATTCAGCGGCTCTAGAAATTGGATGGATGTGTATGGTAATGTTTAGAAAAAGTTACTATTTAGGAGTGTTTGTTAAAAAAAAGAGAGGGGGTGAACGGCAAAACTTGTTCCAGATTTGACGGTTATCATTTTCTTAGTAATTACTTATATTTGTAGCAAATATTCCTGATCTTCTTCACAAAAGTATTGGTTCTTCTGCTCTTCAATCAAATAACAAATAGACATTTACACCATTAATACCATTCTGTTGCTGTGTTACTGTGCTTTTGTAACACTGGTTGGTGTAAATGACTTGCTGCAGTAAGAGGTTCCTGTGAGGTTTTCACAGGAGTTTAACACCAGAGCTTCCTGTTAAAATCTCCTGGCAAGAAACACATTGGTTCCTGTTTTCACGACCCTGTTTCTGAGTATTAACTAACTTTCACAAAGTTGATTTTAAGACACACTTCAACAAGCACAGTGAGAGCCACTATTTACAAACGAGGACAACTTTGAGCAGGGCTGCACCTTTCTAGGGATGGCTAGTAGACTCCTTGAGAAGAACAAGGATACATTCAGGAGGTCATAAATGAGGCTAAGGCAACACCTGGCACTGACTAAGTTAAAGTCAGAGTTCATTAGATGACCACTACAAAGAGACCAAGCAAAAGTTTAATCATAGGAAGGAAAAAGTCACTCCTTGTAAGGAACATAAAGGGTGGTTTTGTATTTAAAACCACAGTGGTGGAAGTGTCATGGTCTGTGGCTGCTTTGCAGCTTCAAGTCTAAAGTGACTTACCAAAATTGAGTTAGCCAAGAGTTGATGCTTTAGCAGAAAACAATGACTTCTTACAACAATCTTATTCCCATTTGTGATTTCCAGAGATACTTCATTACTGATACAGATCACTAATGTACCAGCAGGTCTATAACTGAAGAGGTTCAGGCATTTGACTAATTCGTGCTAGAAAACTCTTAAATATGACAAAATAATAACAACGCAGCAAAGAAAACCTAGACAAAATTAAAGACACACTCTGATCATATTTTGGTCTATTTTAAAAGTTTTCCCAGAGGTCTTTTGATTATGATTATGTTGTTTTTTTCAGACAAAATCAACAAAACTGTCTTGTTTTCTAGGACATAGATTCTGCAGAGTGGCAGTAGTTCAATAGAAATTCACTTCTGTGTGTGTGTGTGTGTGGTGGTGGGTGGGTGGGGGTGGGGGGGTGGGGGTCTGTCAACTCAGAAGTGAGTTTTCGTCACCTTTGACCATGACAGACAGTTATCCATCTTTGTACACTCTCTCATGCTAGCTTACAGCCCCTCACACCCCCAACATAACCTTGCCGGTGAAACAAAATGGCGAACAATATTGGAGCTATCCAAGCCATGCAGTTTTGAGCCAGAAGCCAGCTCAAACAGGGAAAACAAAGATGTGCATGGATCTTTTCATCTGCAAGTGGGTGCATCAGAATGGAGCAGAGTGGGGAGCCCACTTAGTTCGTTTTCTCTATAACAAATACGCCCTTTTTTAAACGTCTTCTTTTTGTCTGCTCCTGATTCACTATGATTTGAATAGCAAATACTAAGAAATGCATTTCTAAGCGGATTTTTTTTATATTGTCCACATCGTTGGAAAAATGCTTCAAGAACATGTTAAAAACATGACACCCCCACCCCGCGCGGCCCAAAAGAAACAACACAGTTTTCATTAGAGTTCTTTTTAAGAGCGAAAAAAAGACTAATTGCTGGTTGTTATTATTGAATGCTTGGCCACAGCTGGTACCGGGTCTGACACAAAATGTTCTTTTAAAAGAAAATACTATGGAGAGAAATTAGTATCACTCCGATTTGTGCGTGCGTAATTTTGAATTGTGCGTAACTTTAGATTTGCACATGGGCCCCTTATGTCTAAGAATTCATTCTTAAATTGTGTAAACTTGCAGCAGTCCGAGAGATGCCACAGCAAAGTAAAGTCCTCTTGACCGTACAGCTTCACTCACAGAACGCCATTTCGCACGACGTCATTGCCCGTAATGGACACCGCTTCCACTAGAGCCATGTTAATCTATCATCTGTTGACAAATGTGTAAGCTGACCTGTACAAACTGCTTGTTTGGTTATTTTTTACTTACAGATTAACCACTAATTGCAGAGACTAAGCCTCTCTGCTCAGACAGGTAAAGATTTTAAAAAATCTAGAGAGAAAAGACTAGAATCAAATATAAATATTTAATAGCTGTGATTGTATGTCATAATATATATCACAATGACGATTTAAAGGCAACATTTTTACCAGCTATTATCAGCTGTATGTTGTTCACAAGTCATTTCAAGATTTAAATAAGAACAAACAACCCTAATCAGACAATTTCTTGAGTTGTTTCATATGTAAGACAACACAAGCTTTTGGAGTTTGTTCATAACAAGCAAAAGGTCTCTGAAGAGCAGCCATCCATCCAATGAACATGTTTCTATTGCCATCCAACATTAGTTACACCTGGTTAGGACGTTTAACCAATATTTTTCTATCATCAACTCTTGTCAAAGGATAATGTATATAGGGAAGAAGTTTTTTTTAATATCAATCCCCCACATATAAAAGTGCTCTTTTGTGATGATTTGTGGTGACCGTTGTGACCTTTTTAGGTATGTTGGAACTGTTATTTCCAATATTCACTTTTTTTCATGTTTGAATTGATTTGTGTTTTTTTACAAGGTACATTACTCTGCTGCAGGTATGCATCTGAAAATGATTGCATTTTGGTCATAGAGGGATGGACGTGGCTCTTTGCTGAAGCATGTAAACCATACTATCAGGTACCTAGAAGCCAAACATGAGGCAAAAAAAAGACAACCTCCAACCATTCTTCCATCAGCAGCCTTGACTCGTGATACATAGCAGAACGCATTCGTGCTTTTATGATGCCTTCACCATAATCTGTCATCTGAAAATTGCAGTTAAAATAAAGACTTTTGAGACATTTTTCTGAAGGTCCATCTTTTATGGAGCTGTAGGAAGCTGACAGGAGTGAAAGTCTGTATGTGTTTTACGATTCTATGTGATGTGCGTTCAGGGTATTCTGCATACTTTGGTAGAAATAAATTGCTTTCCGAGTCACTGTTGTCTTCCTATCGCCCCAAACTGGTCTGCTCCTTCTCCTTTGGCCTCTGAACATCAACTGGACATTTTAATCCAACTGCTTCTCACTGGAAGTTTTCTTGTATTCAGGCCATTCTGTGTACACACTGGAGACAGCTGTGAACAAAAATCCCAGCAGACCTAAACTTTCTAAAAAACTCAGACCAGCACATCTGGCATCATAAAACTATGCCAGGTTCAAAGTCACTTTAAGCCCCTTTTCTTTTTAAAACAAATGATATAGCTTCAGTAAGTCCTCACAACTATCTGTACACAATTAAATGAACTAAGATTCTGCCATGTGATATTGGCTTATATTTTCGAATGTTATTAACAAGTAATCAAAGACGTGTATCCAATGAAGATTTTAATGTGTCTCGATGGGTCTGTTTAATCAGATATTAGGACCTAAAGGATGAGGATCAGTTTAAATAGTACATACAGTGGACATGCTCCAGAATAGAGGAAAGGTACTTTCTCTCTTGCCCTCCTTGAATCACAGGTGAGGATGTGTTCTCTAGTCCAATGCTTTTCAACCCTGGTCCTTGGGGAACACTCTTCTGCATCCTACCCTGCTCAAATACACCTACCTTTGATGACTACCATTATCAGTATTCTGTAGAGCATCAGGTGTGTTAAAGCTGGGCAACATTGACAACATGCACAACAGTGTATATAACTTGCATTATATTCATTTCTTCCACAATATGATTTTGAGCAATGCTTTGTTAAACCGGGATCTCTACTGCAATAGACTTTACATTGCTCTGGTTGTGATGTGGGTTGGGTACACCTGCCAAGTTCTTCAGCAAATTATATGAAGTTTGAACATCCGTAGTGACTGATTCTGTATAAAGTAGATGAAGTTTGCCCACTATACGCCTGATTTACAAAAGATGTCTGCAGTCATTGTAGTCAAAAGGAGGCATAGACAACTTCAAAAGTGATGGAGGAAGTTCTTATCATCTGCTAAATACTTACTTAAGAACAACTTTTTAGCTTCCAAATGAGTAAGGAGCTGATTTGGAGCCGGTCATGAAGATCAAAGCTGACATTATTTATGTCTTTTTCTAATTTTGTCAATGTCACAGTTTTACCTTGGCTGTTTCTCTTTCACAGTCTGCTCTTCTCCATCAGCGTCTGTCTCTGCTGCGCTGTACTCTCCCCCTAAGCTCCAGCTGATGCACTCTGGAGCAACTGGCATTGAGAGCCTCCATCCTCACCTGTACCCCATCTTCGATCCCTCTTGCAAGCCCATTAATGGCCATCATCAGCTCAGATACCGCCTGACCAGCTGCGGTGTGTTCACCTCCTTAGCTCATGTGTAAAAGAAAACACAGCCAGCACCTTACGTGTAAAAGATGTCAGATCATTTTCAGAGGCTGATTTTTATGCCTCCCACAGGCTCCTTCTCCAATCCCCATTGCATTGATTTAACGTGCACAACCGCAGCGTTTGGTAAATCTTTATTTAAATGTGCCTTTTTTGTCTATTAACCCTTTAACACCTGAGCTTTAGCTCTGTTGACATTCCTTTGACTGATTACTGATAGATACGTACATATATAATACAAATAAACTGTGATATATCTTTAAAAAGGGCTGCACGCTTGCGCAGTGGTTAGCGCTCTCACCTTACAGTGAGAAGGCCCTGGTTTGACTCCCGGCTGGTACCTAGGGACTTTAAAGTGTTGGTATGTGCATGTGTGAGTGATTGTGTGCCTTGTGGCGGACTGGCAACTTGTCTAGGGTGTACCCCACCTTCACCCAACAGTAGCAGGACAGGCTCCAGCATCCCCGTGACCCTGAAAGGGACATAGCAAGTTAAGAAGATGGATGGATATCGGTAAATATTAATGAATATCAATTTGAATTGTGTGGGATGCATTTGGATGTGTTGGGGAATACGATATAAATGAAACCAAATGAGTTTTTATATATGACAAATTTCTGTCGGATAATTCCATGAGTAAGGGTTTCTATGAGTACTTTTAGCTTTATGTGTAGGTATATGTGTGAATTCTGAAGTAATCAGAGAGGGAACAGAACTATAATACATAGTGGGTGCTCTGGCTGTTGTAATAAAATTGGTCTAGGGCATAGGGGTGAAATTTTATGTTTTTCTTCTTCTCACTCCCTTCCAGATATTTATTTTATTTGTTTTATCTTCTCCTTTCTTTCCTTTTAAAGTATATGTTCAAAATAAAGTGTTATTATCGTCCTCATCATCCCTACTGGAACTCTTCAACCGTTGACACAATCAACGTAAACCAGTCGGGTCTATCATGGAGAAAAGCGACTTTGCACTGATAGGAAAAGCCACTTTTCTTCGCATAAGAATCAGCTAATTCACGTTGATCGCATAAATGGTCAGAGAGTTATGGTTTGTCAAAAAGGATGTGTTATTTAGGTGTTGCTAGAGACATATCTGGTATTAAAGGGTTAATGCTGTTGAATCATTTTAATTGATCTCCTGCAAATAGGGTTAAGGTTAAACAAACACCACATTCAATCTGTTTGCATGCACAAACAATTTAGCTCTTTTTATTAAGGATCCAGTAAATCATCCCCCATGAGCTTCAGCATCTGCTGACCAAACTCTGTCAGTGTTCGTGAAACTGTTCCCAAATGCCTTCACCTTAGTCGCATAAGCTCATAAGCTCCTCTGTCCTGCACAGTCTCTCATTCTATGCTGATTTCTAGTTTTTTCATTTCATGCTATTGCGGGCTGGGCCATACTTTCTATGAACACTTGAGGCGGTGCTTCCAACTGTGCTGACTGGAGCTAGATTGCAACTCCCCTAGACTCCAAGCCAGTGATAAATCAAAGACTGGCATCACAAAAGCGTCTGTAGCTTAGAGTTTGGAGATCCCAACTGTGGATATTTTCCATCCAAAGCAGGAACAAAGTAGAGTCAACTGCAGCCTTCTTTAGCTCTATTTTTTATAACCTTAAAATAAACCCAAAATTGAAAAGCAGTCAAGTTACTCTATGACTCAACTAAAAACCAAATGGAGTTGGTGCACCCAGGAAGACATCCTCTAAATGTGGGGTCTTTTGGGCCTCCTTACTACACTTTGAGGCTGGGTTCTGAGGCAATTGAAATTCAACTCATACCAAGGCGCATCACAGCATCTGGTGCAGTGGAGATTTAGTTACTTCAGTAGGGATCTTTATTCCGATCAACATTTGTGGGTGGTTATGCACTGCTAAACGTTGATGCTTACGCGAGAAAAAGGCTGAATAAATATTGCTTGTAATAAACAGAAAAAAGTCAAGATTTTGTTTTAATCAACAGCCTCACATTATCACTTAGAGTTTCCCTTTTATTCTTTAAATTCTACATTTTTGTCATTAATCTCTTTTGCTTTCTTCTTCCCTCACTCTTTGCACTGAGAGGCCCATCGGAACTAACTGTAATGAACTAAAAATTAAAGAACTTCAAGATTCATCCATAAATGAAAACACTACCATTAAAATGTTAGAACATACACACAATACCTCAAAAGTTAACAGGTTTAACTGCAGTAAAATGAAGGCAAATGCAGTATCTGTAACATCATTAACTACATTTTTCTCACCCCAAAGTGCATTCTCACCCACTTGATCTTCCTTTCTCTCTCTGTGCTATTGAAAAAATAAATGTGATCAAATTGCTGCAAAATGTATGGGTTGTTGTGATTTTAACTGTCTTACTTTCTCAACTGAACCTGTTTGCCTTTATGCAAAAAAGAAAAAAAGAAAAAACTATTATGGGAAAGAAACATTTGGATTGATCTGAACTACTAAGCTGTGATCAAATTTAGTGATCTCTGTTTTATTATTGGTAAAATAAAATAACTTTATTTATATTAGAAATACTTCAATGATTAACTTAAAAACACATTTGAACGTATGTAAAACAAATAAAGACAGTAAAATAATCGACTAAAAAGATTATGTAAAAAGTTTAACATTATTTGATTATGTGAAAGGTCCAGAAACAAATATTAATTTTAATATGAAGTCACAATTAGATATTTTTTCAGGCATCTCTTTATGTTTTGCAGTTTAAAAAAGAAAGGAAAGCAAATGAGCACCTAATGCATACATACCTATCATACATGCAACCTTCCTCATTTTTATTTATCTATTTTAAGATAAAGTTTCATTTTGTAAAACCAAAATCTACATTAAAGACCCACTCCACTGAAATGGTGTTTGGTGCTTTTAACATGCTCTTGAAGCATTTTCTCATGATGGAGGACAAATAAGAAATAATTTAAGATTAAATCTGTGCTTCTGAGTTTTTCTTTATTCAAATCGTGCTGGATCAGAAAAAGATAAAAAGTTGCGGTTTGAAAAAGCTCGGGTTTGTGATGCAGCAACTGCAATGGGAAGGCCAAAGTCTCCCTTCTCCTCTCCAATTTGGATTGCATCCACTATCAGACAAATAGATTCATGCAAGTCTTTCTTTCCCTCGTCTCAGCTGCCTTCTGGCTCCAAGCTGCACGGCTGAATACCTCCGATATTGCTCGCCGTTTTTTTACTATTCTAATGTTAGCTTGGGCTTGTGAGGTGCTATTTGTTTGCAGGAGAGAGTATAAACAAAGGGTCGATGGGAAATTAGCCAAGGCTAACCTCTGCGCCAACAGCCCCGCCCACAACCCAGAGGCGAATTTCTTATGAGCTCCTGCTGTAGTATCACTACAATGCCAAATACATTGAAATAGACCAAAAGCAAAGAGTAATAGTTTTAAACAAAATGTTACAAATTAATAAATAATGATAAATAAACAGACTTCTGTCAAATAAAATGTGAAAATCTCTCTTTTTTAAAATGTAACTAAAAAATCTCTTCAACACTTCGGTTTTGTCTTCAACCCAAGATAAATTTTGGGGTTACTTTGAACTCAGAGTTCAACCTGGGTTATTTTTAACGACTGAGTTTTTTGTGTGCATCTCTTATAAAAATACATGCTTTTTAATAAACATACTCAAGAGTAAAATATCCAACATGTTCAATGCCAAAAGAAAGAGATCCTAACTCGAATCGTTGTTAAAATGAATCATCCCACCCCTACTAACTAGAGATGCAATGATTCACTTTCCCCGTGGTTTGGTTCAAACCTCCATTTTTAGGTCTTTGGTTATGTTTTGGTCCGATTTATGATTTGTGTATTACAAAACAACAACAACCAACAAAAATTTTTTTTTTATTGCTCTTTAAATTTGCTAATAAAAAAGTAACAATGAAGAAAAACTTTTTACCTGGATCATACTAAGCCTGTGGTACAAAAAGAGGCAGCCTAACAAGAGGAAAAGGACACTAACCTAAAAAAAAAATCACTAAAAAGTAGTAAAATGAGCTGTTCAAACTGTGATTTATTTTTATTTCACACGAAATCTTATAAGACATTGAAATCTGGAAACAAGGAAAAGGAAAATAAGCTAAAAAAGCTAACTGTTAGATAGAATTACTTCAAATTGAATGATATACAGGCCAAAAGTAAATATTTTTTGCTAGTTCTAAGCAAATAGTTTATTTTGAGGTTTTTATGGGCTTATTTGTATTTCATTTTGATTACAGTGACAAAAAACTAGTGTAATAAGTTAAAATCATTAATTTTAGAACAAAATGAGAATACTCTCTCAGTACAAGTTGATCCATCTTAATGAATTCTCAAAAAATTTAAAACTATCACTTATAAAACACAAAAAACCTAAATCTACATTTTTGTTACCAAAATACTGACATTGAATGCCAGTCCAACTCTCTTAAACTTTTTTAGCTTAAAATCAAGTTTTTCTATTGTCAGTATGGAGCAAAAAGGATTTTGACTCATTGATTATAATAATTTTCTTATTTATAGACAAGTTAGTTCTTAAAGAGAAAAGAAAATCTCAACAGATTTTGAGAAAAGCTTGAAAGATAAGTTAAAACTTCAAACCTGGTAAAATATCTTAAATGTCTATCTAACGTCATATAGTTTGTAGTGTGGTGTAATGTAAATTTAGCACAACTGTTTAACACTTTCAACCTAAACATGCTAATATGCTGTAGGGATGGAACAATTCCCTCACGATTCAAATGATTGGTGTAACATATGGTTCGGTTTTGGATCCAGAATTGTGGCATCCCTAGTACTAACAGCAGGAATGCTTCCCGCTTTTAGAAAGTGTAAACTCTGCAATATATCCTTGCTAGAAGACAGCCATTTTTAAGACTAGAATCATCACTGCTCTCAGTCTTCCCATCAGCACTGACAGATGTTCAGGATCATGCCATCAATCTGACACAAACTCGCTCCACTCCTCAAATCTCTGCACATTCAGAGCATCTCCTATGGAACGTTTTAGCAGAAAACATGCAACAGCCGTAAAACCCACTCATCTCTGTAGAGATGCTCACAGACAAAACAGCAATAAGTCAGAAAGAAGTCTTCTTGAGTGTGTATTTTTACATCCTAAATTGTTGTTGCAAACCAACACAAGGGTGTTGCGCTTTGCAGCCTTTGAGGCTGACCTGACAATAAGATCTGTGTGATTGTGCTGCTACTGGAGCCTCACAGAAGCTTAAGTAGCATGTCTAAGACTGAATAATTCCCTTAGAAATGTCTGTGGTGGTGCTGTGCTGGGGCTAAATGGCACACACAAGCACTGGTGTGTAATGTTTAAACCTTTTAGGAGTGCTGTGAAATATTAAACATCAACAGCAAACACTTTGGATGGCTAAATGGTCCAAAAGCGGTAGTTTTTGTGGAAACTTTAATGTGTGGGCTGCCAGCTCTGATTTGCTCGTCGTTTTGGTTTTGACAGTGAAGCTGCGTTTGCGCACTAGTTGTTTTGAAGTTTGGACATGTGCATGCCTCCTCCATGCTAGCCGGACATGTCAAATGAGCTCAGGAACGAACGAGCTCCCAGCGAGCGGCGGACAAGCAGGACAAATGAAGGCGAGCCACCAAACTCGACTGTTTCGGCGGAGGGTGGAGGGTCTTGGTTGGTGGGGGTGTGTTAGGGTTAGATGATACCTACCGTGACGTTCAATCGGCCACAAAACCCGTTCCGTCCCGAGAGGGCTCCGCTCTCGAAAAAGCGCATACACACGAGCATCCGGAGCCCAGCGCCGGCCGGCCGGCCGTGAGGATATCCAGACGTGGGTGGCTTCGTGCGGGACTGCAGCGCACCAGCACACCGCAGCATGCAGCGAAAACGCGGAGGACAGAGGGCGTAACGGGGCGGTGCGGTGGAGATCACCGGAATCACAGCGCGGACTGCATTCTCCCCAGCTGATGGTCGACAGTTGGATGACCTTAAGAAAATAAAAATCTCGTCGCGATGGCTTGTTTGGTTCCATAGTGTAACGGTTATCACGTCTGCTGCACACAGATAACGTCAAAGGTTCGAAACCCAGTGAAACCTCATACTTCTTGAAAAATGTCTATTGGAAACACCTGTCAAAGTATAATGTGATGCGCACTGTTACAGGAAGAGGTGATGAAGTGACAACAGATTGTTCAAATATAAGAGTAAAATGACCATCAGTACTTCCTCTATCACTGTAAAGTTTCATTTGAACTGTGGATCCATTTAGAACGATTTATAAGTTCCAAATTAAACGTTAATGTTATAGTAAATTTGAAACAACAATTCTCACATGTTTTAATTCTGATGATAAAAAGGTAGAAAACGGTATTAATCTGTTATTTCTTATCACACTCATACAATTTGTGTTTTTGCTTGAGTAAAGCCCTCTCCTACAAAATTATTTTGGAAATATGCGTAATATTTTTTTTTACTTGCAATTTTTTTTGCTTAATTTTGTCCCCATTACTGTCATATATAGTGTCATTTGTTGTAATCGATTTCCTTTACTGAAATATATCATTGATTGTTGCTTTCTAACGGAGTACTCGCTGCTGGGATTTGTAATTGTGTGTGTTGAATAAAGTTCACAAAAAAGAGTAAAATGACACACATATTACATGTTACAACCTGTAAAAGCAGTGCTGATTTTATTAAAATATCAAAAGCATGTTTTAGATTTGGCCCTGCTACAGACTGGCGCCCTGTCCAGGGGGTAACCCAATAATAGCTGGGACAGGCTCCAGCAGCAACATGACCCCGTATGGGATAAAATGGCTGAGAAAAGTGGATGGATGGATCTTTTAGATTAATAACTTCTGAATTTGAACTGTTTTATATGTTCTGCAAAATGTGAGCAACTTTTTAATAATCAGTTTAGGAATGAATCAGAAAGAAAACATCTCAACATAAGAATATAAAAAAAGGGCCAATGTAAGCTTTTAACAGCCTACTTCTTGTTCCTAAATAAAATCAGCATGTTTCATGTTTGTGGAACAGTATCATGTCTTAAAAACATAATCATTAAGTGGTATTTTTTGTTGTTATTAGATTGCGTGGACTAATTTTCTCTTCAGATGGTCTCATTGAGGCGCCATTGTATAAATATCCTGGTACGGGAGGTGTCCATTGTTTAGTTAATGGCTGATTCTGCTCAGCTTGTGCCTCTCTCAACAAGCCCAAACAATGAACCCTCCACCTCCATGCTAAACAGTGGATATAAAATATTTATAACTTATAATTTCTGTATTATTTTTGTAATTTTGCAGCTATTAATCACATCTTTATTTAAAGAAACACGATGGCTGTTAATGATTTTTCAAAAAAACAGATAATGTTAACATTCACTTAATTTGTAATATTCTATCTGAAACCTGTGGAGTCCTAAAATCCTTTCTGTTGTTAAGTGTCATAAAACATTTATCTCCTTAGCCTTAATTTTCTGGTGTTATTAAATAGAAAAAACAAAAACTTTTGGCAATAAAATAAAACAAAGTGCATCATGCAGAAGGTAATATCCTTTTTTTAATTTATTGATTTTAGCTAATGGGCAATTAGCAAGCTGAAAACAAACAAACAAAAATACAATAACCTTGCAGGTCAGCTAACTACTTTAAACTTCTATTTTTCCTGAGTAGTTTTGATCCAGTGATAGCGCTTTCCGTCTTTGCTTTTATGACATTATTATTCTACCCCATTTTTTAATGACCAGAGATGAAAAAGAAAGTTGCAAAACTCATTGATACAAATGTGGAAAACTATAAATCCATCCTGATTAAAGAAAAAATAAAACCAGTGATTTTTTTTTTCTCAAGATATGATTTTTAGGAGTAAAGGAGGCCAATAACCAATATAATTTGCATTAAAATCCAAATATTGGCTCTTCAACTTTTGAATAAAAGTTCCTCATTGCTTTGACCTAAAAGCCTTTAATTTGAGGACCCGTTCAATAATACGTTTTTGCTAAATATTCATCAAATGTTCTTGTATTTTTTTATTTTACAATAATATAGTTTAGTTTAATGGATTTAAATGTAATTGAGATGCACGGTGGAGTAGTAGTTGGTGCTTTCAACTCACAAGTAAGAAGACTCTGGTTCAAATTCTGGCTGGGACTTTTCTGTGTGAAGTTTGCATGTTCTCCGCTCTGGGCAGTGCAGCTTCCTCCCACAGTCCAAATAGATGCTTTATAGGTTGATTAACTATTTAAATTGTCCCTAGGTGTGACCCTGCAACAAAGAAGTGACCAGTCCAGGGCTTTTCCAATCTTTCCCAAACAATAGCTGGGATAGGCTCCAGTAACCCTGTGACCCTGAAAGGGATGCAATGGCTTTAGAAGATATGTGGATATATTTTGATTGTCAATACATTATAATTACTGAATATGGTCTGTCTGCATTTACCTGTGTTCAGTACAAACTGACTAAGCCTTTACAACAGTTGGAGAAAATATATATTTAAGATTTTCAGTGTTTACTTTTCAAAACACTTGATATCTGTACTCACCCAATCTTTTAGTTAAGCTGAAAACTCCATGGGAGATTTGCCAAAGTCATCTTATTTTTTACATTAAACCGCTTTTTACTGGGTTAATTTCTCTAGACTACTTGTATTTTATTTGACTTCTTTTCTCTAGATAAATTTCGCTAATGATGTTATGATAAGTAAAAGGGAACTTATCTTGTCTAGAGGCTAGAAGAGGTAGTGGGAAATTGATATTTGAAACCAGCCCGTTTCACAACCGGATGTTGACTTCTTTTAATATCCGGGTGTTACACTCTGTTCGGTCCCCAAAATGGCGTCCCTTGCTTCTGCCGCCACGGCCGCTGCAGCCGCCGCCCATGCGGCTAGCAGAGACCCGGCCATGGACCGGTCCCTTCGGTCCGTGTTTGGTGAGTTTTTGGTTGTTTTAGGTCGAGAAAACAACAATTTAAAAGAGGTAACTTAAAACCTACACGGCTGGTTGGTGTTCCATTTCGCTTGACAATAAGGGGACACACACACCACTAACTGTGTTATTTATGAAAAATTTGTATTTCTGTGTTTTATTTTGTATATCTAATTATTTTTTCAGTGGGAAACATCCCTTATGAAGCCACAGAAGAACAACTGAAAGACATATTTTCAGAAGTTGGGCTTGTTGTCAGCTTCAGGTAAGCAGGAGGGAACTATTTTGGTGTAACTTCCAATTAGAGGGTTCTGAATGACCACTTGTCCAGTCTAAATGTCCTTCAACGTGTAGTTATTCGTGTTTGCATGGGTTTCAGGTTGGTGTATGACAGAGAGACGGGAAAGCCAAAGGGTTATGGCTTCTGTGAGTACCAGGACCAGGAGACGGCGCTCAGCGCCATGAGGAACCTGAACGGCAGAGAGTTCAGCGGGCGGGCTCTAAGAGTGGATAACGCAGCCAGCGAGAAAAACAAGGAGGAGTTGAAAAGTAATCTCATATTACTTACTTGTGTTCAACAGAGGTGAGGCTCTGTTGGTGTTCATGCGGCGGATGCTTTGCATCTGTAGGTTTGGGAACTGGAGCTCCTATCATTGAGTCTCCATACGGAGATGGTGTCCCTCCAGAGGAGGCCCCGGAGTCCATCAGCAGAGCTGTGGCCAGTCTGCCTCCTGAGCAGATGTTTGAACTCATGAAACAGATGAAGGTGAGGGAGTTCTGAGGGATGGCTTTAAAGAAAATCTTTCTAGCAGATCTTGTTCAGGAATTACAATTTTTTTAACCACTTAGCAGTTGGGGCCCCGGGGAAAACAATAACATGGGGCCCTAGAGTAAAACGTCCGTCAAATAACTTCCACACCGGTCCACTTTACACAGAATTATTTTCAAGAATCCAAATGTTTTGATAGGCATCTAAAATGGAAATCCCATTAAAACTCACTGATGAAAATAGTGTTTTTGACCTGTTCTTGTGGCATTTTTTTTCTTATAATGAAGGACATGCATAAAGAAAATTAAGATTAAAATTGCATTCTTGACTCATTTATTCAAATCGTTGTGAATCAGAAGCAGACAAAAAAAATGCTGTTTGAAAAAGCTTATAGTTGTGATGTAAAGGCTACCATTGACAGACCACGAGCTCCCTACTCCGCTCCATTCTGATGCATCCCCTTGCTGACAAATAGATACAGGTACTTCTTTGTTTCGCTCTTCTGAGCTGGTATTTGCTGGATTAAACCTATTTCTGTTGCATATGGCGAGAATATAGTATCACCCCGATCTGTGTGTGCGTAATTCTTGATTTGTACCTCATACTGTTGTACACAAATACAAAAATTACAAAATAAAAAAATGCAATTTACACATGCACAACTTAAATTGACAACAGCCTGAAACTAACTACAGAGTCACAGAGTTGATCAGCCCTACGTCCTCCCCAATCCGCTCCCTGGGTGTGTGAGTTTCCCATATTTGTATCAATGAGTTTTTTAATCAGTCATTAGGTCATTAAAAAAGTGGTAGAATAATAATGTCATAATAGCAAAAGACAGAGCTATCACTGGATCAAAACTTTATGAATTGCAGGAGTTACAAATCAAGAATTATGCGCGCACAATCCAAAGTTACGCATAAATCAATAATAATGTACACACAAACCGGGGGATGCTATATTCTCTTCAAAGTTGCACTGATAATGTTAGCTTGGGGTTGTAAGATGGCAGGAGAGAGTGTAAACAAATGGATGATGGGAAGTGGGGTAGCAATTTCTCTGCATCAACTGTACCACTCACAACTCAGGAGAATTTCGAATGAACTGCCGCTCTGCAGAAACTGTCCTGGAAAAGGCCGGGTTTTTTTAAATACATTTTTTAAATACATTTTTTTTATTTTTTAGAAGTTTACATTCATATGATGTGCAGCTTCTCCTTTTCTACTCCTCTGTGTGTGACCTCACACTCCTTACCTTTGCTCTGATTGGCTCTTACCTTTGTAATCATCATAGATGGCGCAGTGGGCGGGACTATGCTGGAGACAGAGCTGCACATGAGCTTAAATGACCAATTTTAAATTGACCTCTTGGTGGCTCACTGGATTTATACAAAAGGCTGATATTATATATATATATATATATATATATATCAAAATGGCAAATATCTTCTGGTTTATTGGTGTACCCCTTATTTTTTATGTGAGCTTTGATTCAGATTTTTGGCAATTGGATTCTTTTTTTCTTCTTCCAGCTGTGTGTGCAGAATAGTCCTCAGGAGGCGAGGAACATGCTGCTGCAGAACCCTCAGCTGGCCTATGCTTTGCTGCAGGCTCAGGTGGTCATGCGGATTGTAGATCCTGAGATAGCCTTGGTAAGAACTGAATAACTGCATCAGAACAAATCCACTTTGAGCAAGTTTGTGAAAGGTCTGACTGGTTCACAGAAAATGCTCCATCGTCAAACAGCAGTCCAGCCTTTGATTTCTAGCGGACAGCCTGGAGTAGCACCACCAATCAACCCTGCTCCTACCGCACAACCCAACGTGGCGGTGTCTCAGCCGCAGCCCGTGGTGAGTTACAGGTGTTCTCAAGATCATGGAACAAATTAGTTCTGTGAAGAAACTAGTGGATGGTCCAGGGTGACTCGATTACAGTGAGCTCTTATTTATTCATTTTTTTACACAGATGAAGTCTAGATTTTTGAGATTTCATACTTTAAAAGGAGCAGTAAAAACATCTCAATCTGTCATGGAGGATTTCTAAAGTAAAATAGCTTGAGTACTGGAAAAACAACTTCTCCCTAATATATTATATTCATTTGATAAACGTCAAACTGTAAATGTGAATAATGCCTAAAATCAAAGGTAAAAAGATGTTAATGTTAACCTAAAACTGTTCCCTAACCCGTTATAAACTCAAACTTTTGTGTTTCACATGCCGTTTTGCTGATAGATTTCCAGCTGTAGTAGCAGGCTCCTGCAGGGTGTCCTGCTGTAGTTTCAGCACTACTCTCCCTCTCGACGCCTAAGTCAAACTATAACAGGGTATTTTGTTGACTAATATAATTACGGGAAATAAGTCTTTGCAGTTAAACAACACGGTTTTACATGTAGCGTTATTGTGTGTCACTTAATCAGCCTGGAATGCATGTAAATGGAGGACCCGGGATGATTCAGCCCCCGAACATTGGTGTTGTTCCTGGACCAATGCCTGTACCTGGACCAGGACCGGGACCTGTACAGGGAGCAGTTGGACCTCCAGGTAACCATCCTATAAAATACTTATGTTTGAATTGCTGCTTGTCTTTTATTATTTTATGTTTACCCTGGATTCAGGAAATACTCAGATTACTTCACTTTATATGAAATTTGTTGCTGTCAGAAGTTCCTCCAAAAAACACACATGCGTCAGGGGGTTAGGTTGCCGGTTCTTTAGTCGTCTGACATTTGCACGAGCAGACTGTCTTTAAATGAAGAGTGCTTAATTTTAAACCTCTTACACATTTATTTTCTGCCTTAATATGATAGAGAATCCCAACATTTAGAGCACAAGTCTTTATGGAACGGGAATTTGGGAAAGCTAACAGGAGGCTTCAGGAATGAGGACCAATTTAGAGGACGGTTCAGCCTGGAGGGAGGAAGAGGAGGGCTGATTTCTGAAAGAAATTATAAAAAAAATAATGACAAAGTAAAAAAAATAAAATAAACAAAAATATAAAGTTTTCATAATATAGTGACAATTCTGCCTTAATTTCCTCAAGATTGAAACATATTTAATTAAATCATTTGATCTCTAAAACATGAAAGCTAAGCTCAGAATTTTTAAAATGATCAGGCAAATTATTATTATAACTTTTATTTTCTATTCCCAAAAAATGTACTTAAGTCTAAAAAAAATTCTGCAACTAAAGCTAAAATAATACTTTAACTTTCAGTTTTTTTTTCTTTTTTTACACAGAAATCAGACTTTCTTCTGAAAATCTTAGCTACAGAAGTATTGAAAGTGACCATTTAATACACGCTTTCTCTTCTCATGTTTCAGTAACATCATTTATTTTGTTAGATTTTTTTTTAAGCTTGGAGCGTCGTAGAAGAACATTTTTTTATGTCTCACCTTGATTTTAAAATCTAAAAAAAAACAATTTGAAAAGTTATTTTCTGGAATTTAGTTTTCCTTTGGGTTTTTCACCTTTTCCCCAAATCCCAAGACGGTGTATATCCTTTCACATTCTCATCCTATATTTATCAGAAGCAACAAGCAATGGTTTAAAAAAGCTTTATGGAAACATTTGAAAGCACCAAAGTTCATCTTAGTATCAAGTCCTTAGCAGTGAAAAAAAGAAAGTAAAAAGCATGTTTGTACGTTTCCAAGAATTATGTAAATGTTTCTGATTGATTTATTTTTTATTTAAGCAAAAGCTTTGGAATCCCCTTAGAGGCTTTCAATGTAAAGCTTTAGCTCACTCGGATCACTAGGTGTCACCAGAGAGGTACAGATGAGACTGCTGCAGGAGGACTTTTGTTTCTTCCAAATGCTGTCTGAGTTAATGACATGTTTACTCTTCCTGAGTTGTAACCCCTCCCTTCCAGCTTTGTGTGTTTGTTTGTGCTTGCATTTGCATGCTGTGATTTGTCCGGGCCAAATTTCTGCTTTGCTCTCTTCAGTCTTGTCTTGTTCTTTTCACTCTAATGCTGGCTCAGGAAACCTTCAGCATTCTCCAACAGGATCGGCCGGTCCTGCAGCTTTGGAGCGGCCTCCAGGTATCTCCGTGCTTCCTTGGTTCTCTATTGAGGAGCAGTGTCATCCAAACATGCTGCATGTCCTGAACTGCTCTATCTTCTCAATTTGTTTGGTTTTTTTTGTTTGGTTGTTTTGTTGTTGTTTTTTTTTTTTATTTCATTGTTCAATAGCTCAGACAAGGGATTGTCTGTCTGTTGTCTGTTTTCACGTCTGTGGAACATGCAGAGACATGAAGCTGTGCTTGAAAGGGGACAGATCTGGCTCTGGAGGATTAATTTAAGGATTTTATTATAACCCAAAGGCTCTTCAGTTAAATGAGAAGGAAACTAATGGAAGAATGCAAACCTGGATGACTGCTAAACTGTATACAAGCGTAAAAACCAGTTGAAGAAATCATCAGAAGAAGTTTGCAGGACTTTTAAATAATTGGAGGAATAGTTTGGCCTCATCTGAGGACACAGAGGGTGTTCTGTGGTCTGAGGATGAAATCATCACCTGTTTGGTACAATTATAGTAAAAACATGTGACCTAAACAACACGGTGAGGACGAATCCTTCTAGCGATGTTCTTACCGCTGGGTTGTTGCTTTCCTGTGGGTCCAAACCTACACTCGGAGACAATAACGGTGTCTAGTTTAACATTTAGACAGAATGAGATTGTTTTAAAAAAGCTTTAAAGTGTCACTTTTGAATAAAGACGTGCGCGTGAATCATTTCACTGCAGGTTTCCAATGAAAGTGTTGTACAAGCTCCCATTTTCCATTCCCAAACAATGACGCAAACCAGGAAGTTCTAAAAGTTGCATTTCCTTAGATGACCACTGGAGACAGGTTTCCAAAGGGAGCAATTTTATGTTGTTTGCAATGTTTAAGAAGTCAGATTTTACACCACAAATAACCACATTTGCAACCTATGATGAAGATTTTTTATTCAGGGCAAATGGACGGGAATTCCTTTATTTGAGTTTTGTTTTTTTGATTGGCAAGCTGGTGGGCATATGGGATGATGTTCCAGAGCATTGTTAAAGTGGACAGGGCAAATTCAGGTCAAGCCTACTATAGCCACTCAAAATCGTTTTGGTAAAGATAATGTAACAGAGATAATGTCAGTCTGGTGTGTTTCTTGCCATGTGTGGGATTGCACAATTTAGAAATGAAAAGACTTTGCCAGTGACGGGACATAAAACAAACAAGTCTGTTTTTTGTATGCTTTTTCAAAGCAGATTTGGCATGTTCCTCTGCGTTTTGATTCTTTAATGTTAATCTTTATGCTCATCGAGGGCAGAATTGTTGTTTCTTCTCCCCATTGTTCAAACATACCCTGATGTGTACATGTGTGTTAGCAGTTTTAGTTTTCAGTCATTGTTCATAGGCGTGCCAACCTGGAGTTTGGCCCAGAGTTGGCGCCTGAACCCTTCACTGAGTGTCTCAGTTATATAGCTGAGTATGAACTTTCCTCTTTCCAGGACCAGGGGGAATTCCACCCAGAGGGCTGCTGGGAGATGGTCCCAATGACCCCAGAGGAGGAACTCTGTTGTCCGTCACCGGCGAGGTCATCGACCCCAAGTGAGTTGTTCAGGTGTTGTCTGAAACGTGCAGGTTTCAGGGATGTCAGTGTGCAGTTGGTTCATTCCAAAGGTTTTTAAAGCCTGGAGGCTTCTGGAATGTCTGTACTTCTTTTAGCCTTTCAGGAACCAGAATTTCATCAGCTGTTGAAGGACTGTATGTGGAAAGAGCTTTTCTAATATCTGCTGAATCATTTCCTATTCGTTAACTAGTGGCTCCCACTCCAGTCATGTTTTATTCTACTCTAAAAGCGTTCCCAGTGGGCTTTTCATTATGTTTATGCCGTTGTCAGCCAGAGTTTTAAAAATCAGGGGCAGGAGTTTATTAGAAATCCGCCTCTGGTTTGTGGGGGGGACTGTAGCCTGCCCCCACTTCCCGTCAGCCATCCATTAACACTCTCTACTGCTAGCTTACAGCCCCTCACACCTCCAACCTAACATTACGATGAGCAATACCATCTTTGAAATGGATCGGTCTTCCTGTTCCCTCTGTGGAAAAGCTGCCCCAAAGCATGATGTTTCCATCCCCGTGCTTTGCCGTAGCAATGGTGTTCTTGGGATGCAGCTCAGCACCTTTCTCTTCCAAACATTCCAAAAGAGTTCCATTTTGGTCTCATCTGATCGCATGACCCTTTCTCCCATATTTTGTAGTATTTTTTTTGCCTCATTGTAACCAACCCAGCAGGATTTATTAATGATTTTATGTTTTACTTGAAAAAAAAAAGGTTTTTCTATTTCAGTTGTCAAGAATGTTTCTTGCTTTTACATAAAGGATGTAAACTGGATGTTCATTTCCCAGAATTCTTGCTGAACTCCAGACTTTTACTCTCCTATGTTGGTATTTAGCCGACCCTACATGGGAGCGCCGCCCCCTCACCAGGCTGCTCCTGTACACATGCAACCCATGGGAACTGGGCCCCCGGATATGAGAGGACCCCCCATGGACATGAGAGGCCCACCCATGGGAGAACCACGCACCATGATGGTTGACCCACGAGGGCCTCCGATGATGGAGCCTCGAGGGCCTCAGATGGAAACCAGAGGTGGCTGAAGTTTTAAAGATCTGCTTTATGTAATGTTTGTTTTTCAGGAATGTTTTAATTTCCACTGACACTCGTTTCCTTTTTTCCAGGACGTGACCCGAGGGCGATGGATGCCCGCGTGCCTGTGGCGGCTCAGAGAGTTCCCATGGCAACAGGAATGCAGGGCCCCGTTCCTCATAGCATGGGACCAAATGCTCCTCTACCTTCAAGACCGGTACTTAACATGTTTGTCCACAGTAATGACAGTGACTTTGCAGGAAAAAAACTGCTTGGTAATTGAGTATTGTTTATGATCTCACACTTTGCTGAATCACTCTAGAGAAGTGTCGTAAAGCAAGTTGATACAAAATTAATTGAAAAAAAGGGGTTTTAGACTTTGATAAGTTTGTGTGTTTGTGTTGAGCAGGGTCCAGGTATATCTGGCGTTCCCCCATCAGGAGGCGGTTTCAGTCCCGGACAGAGTCAGGTCTCCACGCAAGACCATGAGAAGGTCAGGAAAGAAAAACCCCCAGAGGAAATTCATAAATACATTAATCAGACATTGGATCCCATTTTAAAGGCTGATTTCCACTGGTCTGTCTGCGGTCTATCTCTGTTGCGTTGACACAATAAATAGAATGTTCATTAATCAATCAGAATGTTCTCATGGCCTCCGTTACGTCTGCATCTGACATCCATCCCTCTGTAACGCCAGCTTTACTCAGGAGTTCTATTTCCAGTCCGTTGATGCCTCAATGTCACGGTAAAAAGTCGGAGAAACAGGAAACGGGTCCGGATTTCAAATTAAAAACTTCTGTTTACTTTCAAAATAAAACTTTATAACATTTTATTTTACATTTAAGGTGATGTCCCCGCACGATAACGCACGTTGACACAACAGAAAACACAGGCATCAATTTTGCCATTGATGGGAAAAGTTTAATTTTGGAAGGACAAAAACATAATTTCATGTATGACACAAAACATGGATTTTACATGGACTCTGTGAGGAAAGAGAGGGAATGGGGTCTGATTGCCAAAGTTTTGGATGAACGAATACAGTGGGATGAATTACTTGAAAGGGGGGCAGGACAAACCACTCCTGTTGGAGCCAGAGGGGATGAAGCGGAGACGATGTAAGCTAACTAATGGTTGTGAGACGGACTCATCATGCAACGCAACAGAGATGCACCGCAGACGGACCAGTGGAAATTCAGGGTATGGACAAAAGAAATGCTAATATTTTTCCCCCAAATAATAATTTGTCTTTTTTCAGGCCGCCCTGATCATGCAGGTCCTGCAACTGACCCCGGAACAGATAGCCATGCTACCCCCAGAACAGAGACAGAGCATCCTCATCCTCAAAGAGCAGATTCAAAAGACAGCAGGCGGGGCGCCTTGACCTGTCTGACGGATCGAAACAAAAAAAAAAAAAAAAGCAACGGTGACTGTTCAGGTTTTTATTTTTTTAAATCATCCTTTGTTTTCCATCAGCTCAGTTATGTTGACACATGTTCTCGCTTTTCCATCAGCTCTGGCTCCTCCCTGCTGAAGACTTTCCACCTGAAGGGTTTTTTTTTTTGTAGTTTTTGTTTTGTATCATAGTAAAACGTTTCAGAAGGAAAATGCTCAAGAAGTGAAGAACCGATCAGCTCAGCTGTAGAGATCATAAACCTTCATCTTTTTCATGTTTAAGTTCTGAAACTGATTTGTCAATAAAAGAAAATTCCACACCTGTTTTTGAATGGAAAAGCAAAGTAAACATACTGGTAAGACAGACAGACAGACTGACTACTTTCTATCCTCATAGAAAATGATTCATCACAGGAGGTTTTGTCTTTGCTGACATTTTTTTCCTCATCAGGGAAATAGTTAGGAAAGTGACAAGAAGGACACACAACTGAACAAAAGATCATTCTAAAACAGTTTTATTAACCTGCTTGTTTCACTTTACAAACATGTTTCCTGTTACACAATTAGTCAAATGTGTTTTCAGCACAATAGAAAATGTCATCAGAAATCTGGGATGAAAATGACTTAACCTAAGCTTGACAGCTTTTTTCTTTTTGTAACCACAAAAATAAAACGATAAACTTCTCCCACGAGAAATTATTTTGCCCTAAATATTCCACATAAGTGCATTCAGCTACATACATTGATTAAAAAAACATGGTTAATAAATGCTATATTGACAGACCCAAAGTCTAATCTATTTACAATAATGGCTTATTGTAAGCCACAGTGACTTAAGGTGAGTCACTCAGTTTAGGCAGCATTTCCTCGTCTTTAACAAGTGACAGGAAGTTTCAGCAAGTTGAAAGACAACCTATCACACCTTTTTACTATCATCAGTCCTCTTCAGAGTCAGCCTGACATTTTCTTCATGTTTCTTAAAGTTTGGGGGGATTTATTTATTTGTATTAAAAGTTTTCTTGATTAAAATAAAACTTTGTCTTGCGAGGATCCACATCTGAGTATTTGGCACACTTCTTCTCCAGGACCTTTGCCAGAGCTGCAGGTCCGCACAGGAACGTTCCCACCACAGACCTGAAAACACATACAGGAAGTGTTTTACTTTAACTTTCAAAATAAAGTTTTGCATTCTTGGAAAAAGTTATAGGATTTTTCTTTTTTTTACACTTAAATTAGGAGTTTTTGAGTGGTCAAGTATTTCATGTATTTATTTCGTTTGTGTGTGGGGGGGTATTTTCTATGAATTTATTTCAAATGTATTTAAAAAAAAAAAAAGCTTTCTTCTTACGCTGGGTTTTCTCTGCGAACTTGATCAAATTCTTTGTCCCAGTTGGGTCGACCATAGTGGGTTTTCTGTTTGAGTCCTGTGACCACGTCCGTGTCCCCATCAAAGTGAACGATGACTTGATTCGTCTGTGGGAGAGAGTAAGAAAGACTCGGCTGAGTTTAGGCAGAAAAAGTGCTGGTTTTCAGGGTTTGGAAAGTCTGACGTTCATTCGTACATGGCCTTGATCCCAGCCGGTCAGAAAGAGCTTGTAGGTGAGGAAATCCCCCAAGCCTCGCTCCTCCATCTCCTTTTCCAACACCTGCAGGAGGTCAGCAAACCACTCGAAGGCGTGCGTTTCTCGGCACAGCCAGTAGAAATAAATCTGGCATGAGGAAGCACATGAAAGGTGTGTTTAAAACACAAGAGCTCCCTGTTACACAATTGTTATTGTTATCTGTCATCTGTTACACAATAGTAAATCAAAGAAAGCCTCAGACTCATCAGTCAAGCCAATGTGTTGAAATGAATCAGTGACTTTAATTGAGAGGCTTCACCTTTCTGGTGCGGAGCTTGGGGTTGGACTCTTTGAATTTGTACCAGATGGATTTCATGATGGAGGCGAAGGGGGTGACGCCAATGCCTGCGCCGACCAGCATGCTGACCTCATAGTCAAACACATCTTCACTGGCTGTCCCGAACGGTCCGTCCACACCCATCCTGAAGACAGATGGAATGACATCACACATTTAAAGAAGAAGCATTGCAAACCTTTTTGTTCTCCTCTGTTATCTGTGGCGTTCCCTGTGGAGTACCACAAGGCTATGTATTGAACCAGTTTCATTTTTTAGGAAGTTGCTTCTTAGTGAGGGATGTTTTCACAAAAATTCTAAAAATATTTGAAGATCAGTACATAAGAACCTGAACATTTTCCCATAATTTGAGATTTTTTTACATCATTACATTTATTAGAGAACAATATTTTACAATAATTATTGTGTTTTTTTGTTAACTGTTACCACAGTTGTGTCATCACCAAAGAGAAGAATTACCAGACAAACCACACGTCTGTTGTGTACCACCAGAGTTAATATTAGGCGCATTTGATTTCTAACAAGACAGAAACGGCTATCGAACCCAAATGTATCAGTCATGATCTTAAAATTTGTATTTTTAGGGGCAAAAATGTAGCTTCATAATTTTTATTTATCAGTTTTCATTCATCTGTGGGGTGACAAAAGAAAACGGCCCACATTAACAGCTTTAAAATATTTATTTTCATACCCATGAGCGTATTAAGGTTCAATACCACATGCTGTAGCTCAGCTCATGTGCATCCATTTCTGTACATTTGCCTGCAGTTATACTTGAATCATTAAAAATAGAATGTTAAAAAATAAAAGGTTTAATTATTTTTTGAAAAGCTATGACTAAAATAAGTTGTTTAGAGGTTTTTAATCAAATATCCCAAAACAAATAATGTCAGCTGCTATAATATCCCAACTGTTTTAGGAGCGTGGTCAGTTTAGATTTGGTGAAATGTCTGTTTTAATTCTTTTTGAACTACAGTTTTTATTTCTAAGATTACTTAAAATATGATGCTTTGAACAGAAATGTATGTTATATTTATGCTTTTTAGTCTAATCTTCATTAAAGTGGTCAAACTCCCTTCAAATCCATAACTCATTTGTAGAACTGTAGGTTGGCAGGATAAACGGAGGCTTTTCCATGGGACTCACTTGGGGCCCTGCGCTCCCTCTGGAAGCTTCTGCATGGTGTCTATGAGCTTCTCCGTCCAGTCCCCGGCTGAGCGAATGTGGACGCTGAAGAAGTCCTCCTCGGGGGCAGAGGTCATGGTGAACGGATGCCACTCAAGCTGGGAGATGCTGGGGCAGTTGAGGAAGACGTACTGACCCACTTCCATTTTAAAGCCCTTCTTTCTCAGCTGCAGCTCCAGAACTTTGGACGGCCGCATCACGATCTGGAAACAGAGGCGTCCCGGTGAGAGAAGCTCCTCTAACAGCAGGGCAGACTTGGGAGAAAGTTTGTGTACCTTTCTGTACTGCACTGTCTGCATGTAGCGAATGAAACGCAGCACGCGCTCACAGACATAGATAATCATTGGACCAATCACCCACTTCCAGGTCTGAAAATGACAAAAACTCATTAGCTTTAGGCCTGGCTGGGAAGTTCTTCTCTTTTAGTGATATAAGATGCACAAACCATGGGTTCGCCTCCTGCAAACTGGGGGATGGGACACTCAGGGATCTTTCCCCAGTCAGCAGGGTGATCTTTACAGAAAGTGGTGTTGTGATAAGGTTCATCATTTTGACTCCTCACAATGCGACTGCAGATAACCACAAGTAAAACCGGCTTCGTAAAACAACGACAATCCTTTCTGCAGAACAAAAGGAAGTTGAGGGATGTCTCGTACCCGTATCCATGAAAGACAAGGCCGATGAAGAAGACGATGAAGAGGTGGTGAGTGTACCAGAACACCTCGAAGTAGCTGCGCCTGATCACCTCCATAGAGGAGGTGATGATCAAGATGAGAGACAGAGTTATGACGACCCCTGTGAGGCCAGCGATGGAAGTGAAGGCAAAGTGAGTGGGTCTCTGCTGTGGATCCTGAGCACAGAGCGGAGACATTAATGCACAGTTTTTAAACAGATCACTTTTGCTTCTGGTTTTCTTCAGCTTTCAGGTGTAAGACTTACAGTGTCGATGTGTTGGAGCGGGTTCAGGTAGGTCTCGTTTCCTTCATCCTCTAGTTTGGACAGAGCGGTGCTCAGCTCACCGTAAACACCAAGCTTACTGTTGTTGAACCACTCCAGGTTCAGCAAGTGAGCGACGGTGTGGACCGCTTAGAACCCACACAGAAAGAAGATGTGTTACGTCTGATCCAAACAAGCTTGCAGATACTTTCCTCCCTCTATACCCCACAAAACCAAACACTGACTCCTGCAACTGAATCAGGACAATAGATTGTCATGTTGACACAATTGTTAGACATTCACCTGTCATGAGAGCGATCATGTACGCCACCAGCTTGTGGAAACTCAAATTTTGGTCCAGTTGTCTCCTCATTGTTCTACTGCAGCACTGTAAAGATACAAAGACAACAAGTGGAAAGTGAGTCACTGTTTCTATGCACAAACCTGTCCACATCAGCTATTTTTCATCTTCATTTTCTAGATTCCTCAACAGAAAACCCCTTCACTAACATTTTTTGGTTCGAAACTTTAGCAAAAACTTTTGTTATAATTGAAAAACAAAAAGCGTGGAGCTTCTAAGAAAGTAAAAATAAGAAAAAGTGACCGAGTGACAGTTTTAAGTGATCATGTAGGAAGATACAATTCTCCCTCTCAGAGGGCAACATGCCGGCACTATCTTACCACAAAGGAGCCTCGGATCAGAGACAGCAGGTTCCTGCACACTGGGAGAAGGATCAGCATGCAGTTAAAGTTGAGAACGGCTGCAGGAGCTCTGGCCCAGGCCAAAGCTGACTGAAGAAAAAAAAAGATTTATAATTTAATGTTTTAGTTTTTATTGTATGTTTAAATCGTCTGGAGAAAAAAAAATGGCACTCAAGCAGCATCTACTAGAGATCCTAAATGCATATTTTTTAAGAAGAAGCCACATATCAAAGATAAAAGTACGAGTTTGGTGTTGAGCTCCTGAATTATTTTGACATTTGTTATAGAACTTCTTTGAAATGTACTCGATTCTAAACTTGGCTGATATCTTGAAATGCTTCTTCGACTATTCCACATCTTTTGTTTCCTTCAGGAAGTTATTTCTGCTACTCCATTAATTTCAACACTAAAGCAGCCCCACGGCATGATGCATCCACCCCTGTGCTTCAGAGTTGCAATTACAGCTCCATCATCTGAACTCAGGCCAGGTGCCGACATGCAGCACCAAAACTGTGGCCTGACACTAAAGTAAAATAAGTACACAGAGATTTTTTATTTAACATATGAAAACTACATAGAACATTAAAAAAATATTTATGACAGTAAACCTAAGATAAATACTCAAAAGCACAGAGAAGATGATTGAATGATTCTAAATATAAAGCAGGACATTTATTACACATGAAAAACAGGAGTAAGAATATTAAATTAAATGATCACTAATTGGTCATTTTTGAAAAAAAAATAGTTCATTTTTAGAAAAAGATGGAAATTATTTGAGACTTATCCATGACATACATGATATTTCTTAAGCCAAAATACAAAAATATGCAATTACCAAAATGTTAGTCACTTCTTTTTGAAGAATAACCAAAACATTTCTGTTAAAAATGTTTTTTCTATATAAATAAAGTTCAAAAATACCTTTTATTAACATATTTGTGGCAAATTATTATTTTTGAGGAACAGATTTATCAGTTTAATGATCTGAAGTTTTATTTTAAAATGTTAACTTTTCTATTTACTCACCCCTAACAAGTGACGTGTGTAGTAAAACTGATCGCCTTGGTCATAGTAGAGGTAAAACCACACAAAGAGGAATGTGTTGATGGTCATCCAGACCAACTGCAAATACAAACATCTTTAGTTTAAAAAAAAAAAAAAAAAATTCAAAAACAACAGATTTCTGTTCGAATAAAGCCATAGTCCTCTCCCGGTGTAGGTAAGAAACAACATACCAGCATTACAGCTGGAAACCAGTTGTTGATGATCCAGTTTGCCATGTCTAAAAGTGTGTGGACGCGCTCGCAGCTTCTCTGCACCTTCTCTGCACCTTCTCTGCACCTTTAGCCCACTTGCGCTCGTGGCTTTATAGCACCCTGCTCCTCCCTTCCTGTGGAGACAAAGAGGAAACAAAAGCTGCAGCGCCTGATTGCGCAGCTCAGGACATTTCAGGTGAATGGTTGCATTCCCCAGCACTGGAGTGAGGATGGACAAACTTCACTGTGACAGGAACAAGGAAGGTATGGTTACAGCTTCCAGGAAATCCTCACCTGTTTGGTGGCAAATCATTACTTTTTATTGCACAAAGGAAGCCAGTGTGTAGAGGTTTACAGAGAAAAAGAAAACTGAGTGATTTTTTTAGGACAATTTATTAATGGTTCAAGTAGTACAATAGTAGTCAAGGCACTGTAAAAGATCTTAGTGAAACAAATAAGTGAAGTGCTTCTGTAAAGAGGAAGCTCACTTTGTGTTTTATGTTTGTAGTATTTTCAGTGTTAAAGTGACATCAACATAAGCAGACAAAGATTTCCAAAATAAACCCCTCAGAACATTCCATTTCTTTTCATATTTTGTTCTTAATGTTCTATTGCTTATTCAAGGCACTTGCACAATGTAAGGCATTTTAGGAAATGTTTTTCAGCTTTATGTTGCCAGTTTTCATTCATTGGTTTATCTTATATGGATGCAGATGCAAACAGATGTGACGGGGAACCCTGAGAGGAAGTGAAGTGAGGGCGACCTGTTCAGAGTTTGCCCTCACACACACTTGGCACATGTCCCTCACACCTGGCTCGCTCTGCTCCGTGAAAAACGGCCTTTGTGCACGGCTGCATACTTTCACATGCTACATTTTTTGGTAGGCGGGGGCCTCGTGGTGCCCCCTTAGCGTCTGCATTGACTCTCAAGAGTACGAACTCCAGAAGAAACCTTTCGAGAAGGCAATAAGTGAGTTTGTGAACCACAGAGAAAAATGTTCCGTTTGTTCTCCTGGATGCCCTCTTGAAGAAAACGCAGAAAAGCAGATCTCAGGCTGCCTCCATCATGTCTTCATTGAAAGCCGTCTGCCACTCCCCCCTCAGAGCGGAGTTCTCTGGATGATGGGGCCTCAGCAGCTCCAGTTGTTCTCCCGATTCTCGCACCAAAGTGGGGGCTGTGGAGTATGAAGGTGAGTTGGCCTCCTGCCTCCTTCGGCTCTTCTTTCTGCAGCTGCATTGAAGGCAGTTGTGGATGTTGTGTTGGAAGAGGCTCCTGAAGGGGTGGCAGAACTGGTAGAAAAGCAGCATGAAGAGCACGGCCAGGCTGTAGCAGATCAGCAGCTGGACGGCCAGCAGTGGCGCACAGACGTACTCGTAGAAGTCTGATTTGAAGAAGTACCACAGCGTGATGAGGACCAAGTTCTCCACAAAGCGTCCAGAATAGTACAAAGCCAGCTGAACCCAGTTCTGCTTCTTCTCAATGAGGTCATTGCTGGCGAGGTCCAGCTGGATTGCCGACCAGCAGAATATGTTGATGCAGGCGAAGAGCAGCGTGAACAAGCCCAGCACGATGAAGGTGCCCAGCTTGGAAAAGTTTTTCTCCACGTCACCAGTAGGGCTGCTCTTTTTGCACCAAAGCCTCATCCAGGGGAGAAGTAAGAAAAAAAAGAAGTTTAGCATGCCGACGAGGATCACCCAGTGAGTGAGAGCTGTGCTGAAGAGAACCAGAGCCGTCACCCGGGTGGCAATCTCCAAGCCTCTCCACACTATCATGCAGATGTAAGCCATGGGGCGCAGCCGCACTTTGTATTCGTCGTACCGGATCTTAATGGCCAGAACATTGCACACCAAAGCACCGTAGGTGATGGAGATGAGGCTGATGATCATCAGAGCCACTGAGAAGACAAACAAGACTTTGAATGAAGACACCATTCCTTCAGTTTCCTGTTTTTCACCACATTGACGCTTCCTCTCCCTCGCAAAAATCTCAGATCCTTCCTTTTCTCTAGTTCTGCGGCAGATGAATGATTATCAGTTAGACACAAGCTTTTTGTGCTTCTGCCAAATTATGTGAGAACCAGCCCCAACATCCAACTTTCTTCTTACCAACACTTTGATCTTTAGCCCCATACAATCATACTTCCACTTCTGTGTTTTACACTTTACTTGTGTACAAACGCATAAATGGTTTTAAAGTTCTAGTTTTGCCTTTGTGTCCTATTATGCTACATTGACACCGTTCAAGCAACCATTTCCAATGAAAAAACTATGGACTAACTACAGATAATCTTAAGATATCGCAGAAATGACGTCTGATTCCACTGTAGCATCTGTGCTTTCTCCTTACAGTCAACAATGTAAGAACCATGCTCTCAGTGTGTAATTTTCTCAGAAAAACATGCATTTGCATTGGTTTAAGTTATATATTTGAAAATAATTTCATATCAAAATTAGATATTTGAATTTTTTCCAGAAGAATCCTTTTTTTTTCTTTAAAAAGACGAACAATTAACAGAAAACTTCCCCAAAAATGTTTCCTTCACTTTCTGCATTCTGAAGATGTCCAGGTAGAAATGTAGAATCTGTACACCTTCTAGTTAGAAACGTGTGCAACCAGAAGGCTTATTCTGGAGATCTCACTGACTTCTATGATTTGTGAAAAGCTCAGAAACAGTGCTGACATCTGGTTTGAAAAATGTTGCTTGAATACCATAAAAAGGCCTTACATCTTGCATGAAGGATGTATCTCTCCTGGATGGCGACGTATAGCTGGAACGTCAGCTGGGGGGTGGAGCCTAGGAACGCCTGGATGACGGTGGTGCGTTCAAAGGCATCCCTGTGGGTGGCCAGGTTGCGTTTCACCTGGCCGATGTGAATCTCCCGTTCTATCTTCTGGCCACTCTTCAGGAAGTTCCTTTTGGTAATGGTGACGTAAGAATCTTCAATTTTCCCGGCTTTACAATAGAGTACCAGGGCTTCAAAACACCTGAGGAACAAAATGATTACACTTTAACACCAACAGGGGGCAGTGTTGTTGTTTTTTTTGTTATCCCTGAAGTCCAACTCCAATCATATTTTGATCTTTTTAAAATTCGTTCCCAGTGGTCTTTTAATTATTATTTTGCCCTTTAAGCTAAATCAAAAACCGGTGTTATTTTCTAGGGCATAGTATCTGCAGAGTTTGTTAGAAATTCACATCTGCATTGTGGGCGGGATAGTTTGCGTGGAGCTGGAGCTGCAGCCAGACATAAATTAAATGAATAATGATCAAAGTTGTTTCATGCATTTCAGTTTTCTTTCGTTTACAGTTTCCCTGAATGATACTTTCTTGCAGACTGGTTGTTACCAATATCTCAGATAGCACAGATCGTGAATTTAAACTGTTGGTACTTTCTTATGAACATAATCCTAAATGATTGGTTAATGCTCTGCTTCAAAATTATGACCCTAAAAACCAGGGGAATAAAGGAGATATTAAGGAAAGCCTCAGTTCCCTTGACTTTGCTGAAG
Organism: Adrianichthys oophorus; assembly: GCA_036245035.1. Taxonomy (NCBI): domain Eukaryota; kingdom Metazoa; phylum Chordata; class Actinopteri; order Beloniformes; family Adrianichthyidae; genus Adrianichthys; species Adrianichthys oophorus. The sequence goes on from BSAI01000162.1 coordinate 4,656,733, forward strand.
TAGAAAAAAAAAAGATTAACTACATTTAAAGCCCGTAACCATGAGTGTTAAAGGTGATTTTAGAAAAGTGATATCTGACATGAGTTAAAGGAAAAAACTGATGTTGGAAATTTCATTTTGATGATTTGTGAGAGCAGTGTATGAAAGCCAAAACTGTAGAGCAGCGAGGCTCCAGTAGGGGGCGCTTGGAGCAAAGCAAACAAGACAGTTGGAGCTGTGAGGGGATCACAGAACATTTTTAGGGTGTGGCTTCTAATGTTTGCAAGGTAAATGTCTGTGTTGGAAATAAATATACCTTTTCTTGTGGAGAAACAAATACCTTACACTTACAAAAGTGTAGTTTTTGTATTTTAAAGAAGACACAAGGTTTGGAAGATCAATAAAAAAATTCCTGTAGCTAACAAATTCAGAGCCAAACAGGAAACAAAAACCACCTTAAGTGCAGGAACAAGTTTCAGCTTGGCAAACCCGTGAAAACATGCATCTTAAAGCACATGTAAGCCAAGTATTCAAGACAAAATCTTCAATTCTCCAGGGATCCTTCAGGCTGTATTGCATCAGCATGCTGGAATGCAGGCTGAGACTGTGTTTTAGATGCTTCCTGCACAGAAATGTTTCTTACAGCCCCAGAGCAACACACTGAACTGAACCTGGCCTCAAGAAATCCTGCCTTTCCTCCCCAGCACTGGTCCGTCAAACATTCTTTCCACTGAAATCCAGGGGCATAGTTAGGTCTTTCAGTCTCACAGCTAGGAAGCATTTAACACAGATAAACAGCCTAATAAATTGTGATTTTTTTTCCTCTGAAAAATGTAAGGTTGAAGAGCGAAATTCACTTTGGAAGAACATAGTCGAAAAAAGGAATTATTTCGAGGCAAAATTTCAATCAGACATGGAACTTGCAGCCTTCATATACACGCTCCTCCCCTCATGAAAGCAGCAGCAGCAGTTTGCACTGGTGCTCTTGGCTTTAGTGCAATCAGGAAATAACCTCTCTTTAGCAAGCTCATCCTGTTTTGGTCTCTCAGGATGCCACCACTCTTAATGACACAAACTCATCTGAGCTGAGCGTCAGACATCCAGAGGCTCTACGTGCACAGACCTGCTCATCTTTATTCCGAGAACATCACCAGCTTGAATTCTTTTTTTTTTGGGTGGGAGATGTTTGTGCAGCAACTCAATCAGCACTTAAACCACCTCAAAGCCTCACAGAAAGCCTCTTATCTGAGTGGAGAGGCAGCAAAGATGATGACGAGCTTAAATCGGAACAACAGAACATAAGGGACAAGTTCAGATCACACTAACAGGGATCACAGCGAAACGCCTTAGGCGGAGGTGCGTTGAAGCAAACTCACGTCTGTTATCGGCACCACAGGTTTCTGTTTCCGATTATCTAAAAGTCTTTCCAGGTTCACCTGTGCTGAAGCAACGATCTTTCTAAGCCTCCCAAAAAAGTTTACAAGACTTAAAAACTACTTTAAATCAGAAATAAGTTGGATTTCTTTTTTTTACCAGGACACAATGACAGTTTGAAATTCAACCCCGTCTTTCTGCTGTTCCACAAACACCAGATTTAGTTACTTAAACACTAGCAGCTTCATTTTTTGCATACACAAAGATGTTTTAGAAATCATAGTTATTCTTACTGGCAAACTTTAATATCAAGATTTGTGAATATTTGACACAAATGTCAAAGGTTTGCCTATGTTTGAACTGTCGGTAAAGCGTCTGTATGCTTCCTGAGCAGATGTTGAAACTGCAGCACAGGAGCAGAAACTTTACTCCGAGTAACCTCATTTAAACAAACACAATCCCTCATCTCCATTGAACTGAACTCAGGTGAACCTTACAAGAAGATTCTTTACATTGAGTATCACTGAGATGCTTCAGGTCACACATCTACTTTATTTGGATGTTTCTGAAGCTACGTTCACATCCGCCTCTGCAACGTGCATTCAAGTTACCATTTCTAATGAAAAGTCTATGTAAATGCGCGTTTCTGCGTTTCAAACTCTTGCATTCATGCGTCGCTATGCAAGTTTTTAAGTCTATTTAGGCTCTACATACAAAATGCACGCACAATAAAAGTTCAACCAGTTGTACCGGTTGAAAATTGATCATGGAGGAGATATTAATAATGGCTGTTTTTTCCTGGCCGGAATTATATGACGCTAAGTCTTTCATAACTCAGGCTAGAGCTGTGAAAGAAAATGCCTGAAGCAAGAGTCACACCACTTTCAGATAACGCACCAAGCCTCTTCCTGTGCGTACATGCACTAGTATCTGGTATTGACAGTTCGATGTGAACACTGTATGCTAAAACCATGTTCAAAAATGTCACATTAGCATTATCTGAGCGGATTCAGTGGTATGTTCACGTTTGGTCTGCATTGTTTGGCAGGTGTGAAAAACCTCTGGAAATCTTGACCTTTCAGTGCTCTGGACAAAGACCACATTCATGTGTCTGTGATGGCCCTGGCCCCCTGCTTCTCTGGTTTGGCAATATTTACGTTGAACCCGTTAAAAGCTTTGTTTATTTGGTTTCTGCAGTGACGGATAACAGGGACCTAAAGCCAGAGGTCCTTTGCCGAAGAGCTTTGGCAGGATCAGATCTGTCTGGAAACCACTGTGGAAGCATTAAACCATCTCATGCAAGATGGGTTTACAACTCGGCAATACTCAGAGACATGGCCTCTAAACAAGACTTTGCCCCAGCAAGACCTAAAAAGAGACCTTGCTCCAAGTGTGGGCCATCCTCTAGTTTGACCCAAGGGCTGGAGACAACCACGAGGCAAGCATATCATCTAATGGCTACATATCACTGTGGCAGATCTCAAGCAAAACAGACTTGCTGTGGAGGATGCAGAGATGCTGACCGACAGCAATAGAAAAAAGCAGGTCCACCTGGTTGGCTGTATGCATGAGGACAGGACCCCATCCCCCTGCAAGATGATGGTAATGAAAGACCACTTGAAGTCCAAACAAGAAAACTTTCAAGTCAACTCTGGTGTGTTTCTCTACAGTGTGAAAGCAAACAGACTATTCAGCGGACAAAAGAATGGCGAAAAATCTATTGCAAAAAGTGGGTCTTCTTTGCAAAGCTCATCTGGCAAAAAGACAAAAGTGTTTTTCAACAGACTAAAATTTTCTTCTTTAAAAAGTTCTTTCTCTTCTGGCACGGCAGCTGCCAGATGTGCAGATGCTGTAACTGACTGCTTTTAGATAGTCTGCTTTGACACACACCGTGAAAGCAGAACTAACCCAGGAAAGGCTTTAGGATCTGTCAGCAAATTCCTGCTACAGGGTGAAACTATTTCTTCCAAACTACTCTCATGAGTTCATGTTATGGAGAGCTCTCCTGAACACATCTGTCTAGCTCTGTGGAGACCAAAACCCCGTCACAATCCACCTTTCAGTAACCCTCTCATGCTCAGTGACTGAGGGTGGGTCAGCAGGGAGGAACCCATTCCAGTTAGCATAACAACATGTTCAGACTGTCACACAAAGAAGAGAACATTCTGTGCAAAGAAGCTCCTAAAAACTTTTTCTCATTTTTACAGGAACAGGTCAGGGTCTCATCTTACGGATGGATGTGTGCACACGATAAAAAGTTAGTAAAAAAATAAACCATTCTTATCATAACAGAACTTTGAAAACAACAGGCTACAGTTGACAAACTACAAACATTTCCCAACTTCTGTATTTTAACCAAGTGGAAAAAAATACTCAATGTTATTCATAGCATTACCTTGTTTTTTATAGACTAGATAGACTAGTGTCAGTCATGCCTCTGAGCTTAAACAAATGCAGTAAGTTGTAAGTAATAAGTTGGCCTTCTAGGAAAAAATACCAAACATAAAACAGAGGCGTTAACATGCTGCCAATACAACACACTAGCTGCTCACTGTAGTTTTATCTTAATGTGTGTCATGACTAATTTTCTTTTTAGATCCTGAACCCTAAAACTCCAAGTTAAACTGAAATCTATCTAAAAAAAATATATATTTGTTTGGGGCTTGATAAGCTTTTTGGCTCAAATTGAACAAATTAAAAAATCTGAGCCCTCTGATTGTTCATTGCTTCTCTACTTTTAATAACAGCATTTAAATGATATATTGTAGTCCGTGTGTTTTTTATGCAAATTTGCAGCCACAAACATGGTTGGATTTCTTTCCCTGTAAAATTCCTCACACGTCAAATAACTTTACAGCACCATGGAGCTAATGGCAACTTCCCTGGTTGATCTGAAAACAAAGTTCAGAAGGAATAGTTAAGAGAGAAGTCCTGGCAATATTTAAATAAGAAAAACAAATTGGTATGACTTCCTGATTCAGTCACCAAACAGGTAACACAGGTAAAAACAGAGAGGAAAAAAAAGACAAAACATCTACTTTCAGTTAAATATATTTTTTTTATTATTTGCAACCATGCCAATTGATGAAAAACTATGCATTCTATAGCACGTCATTGTGAACTATTAAAAAGAGACCCACAAGCTACGATTAACACGTTTCCCCACAAAAGTATAATGAATTCTGACTCCCCTGAAGTTCTCATCAGCTGGGTGGAGGTCTGGACTTCCTCTGCTGTTTTCACAGCTGGGTCCAGATATTCTGGCCAAATACGCTTTGCTCCCTTTTAAGTTTTTTACAAAGTAGAGAAATGCTGAGACAGCAGTGCAGATTTAACTGACGGCTGGATCATCATAACAACAACCATGTGTCACCATTTTATAGAAAGACAATGCAGAATTGCAACAGAGGGAAAAAGTTTGAACGGATTCTGCGACTTACAGAGGATAACAAAACAAGAGTCTGCAGAGGAACCACAAAGAGAGTGTGGGAGGGAGACTAGAACATGCAGGGTATGAAGGAAACACGAAAGATCAAAAATCTCTCAGAAAACGTCTTTTCTACTCAAAAGCAAATGAGTGACTTTTATTTTGTAAAATCTTGTGGATAAACCTGAATATACTTTGATGACATATACAGCTTATGTAAGATTTGATATTTCTAACAACATATTCATATGCAGCTTTTCCATAAACTTTTACAAACCAAAATTCAAAAGAAACTTACAGTCAATGAGAAGTCTTATACTCTGAGGGGAGACAGTCATTTCAAACTGCCATGAGTGTAAACCCCTCTGAAAGGTTTTTGTGCATCTGTGAGGAGGGTCCGAAAGTAAAACTCAACCCTCTCCATTTGCAAGCATTTTATCTTCCTTGGCCAGTAAACATTAGAAGGTTAGTCGCCACAGTTTTAGGACCTGGGAATAGATTAGATACTGTTCTATTTTCAATGTTCTTGCTTGTGGTTGTGAGGGGCAAAACTCTCTTCAAGAAGAATCACATTTTTTATCTGTACTCTGTTTAATTTCTAGTAAGCTGTGCCAATTTTACTGAATTTGGTGCGTGTGCCGTCCATACGGAAGGAGATCCAAAAATAAGATGATTAGAATGATGCTTCAGGCTTCATTATATCTGTGCAGCATCCTGTCTGCTCTCAGTGGTCATTGTGGAATGCACTCTGCAGCCTTTTACATTTACATCCATGTTCCATATTAGCCTTTCCAGTCTTTAAGTTCCTAAAGGTTCATTTGTTTCAAATGGCAGTCTTTGCTTTGATTCTGAATAAAGCAAAAGAAGGTAAACAGGTAACAAGCGATAGTGGTTTACCAGTGCAGTTCTGCTTCAATGTAACAGAAAAACTGCAGCATTTGGCTTCTTGAATGTTACTGGAAAACCTTCTCTTCAGAAGAAGGAAACCGGTTAGGAAAATGACCCGTAAACATACGAGCATTGGTGGTTTTCAAACGTGAACAATGCAAAAAATCTTGCGTCCGCTTGTTTTCATTCATTTGCTTTCATTCTCATTTTAACTGCTTTATAAAATTATCATTTTTTTAAGCTCTCTCTAGCCCGTTCCATGCTAATATTTTTTAATACAATGCTGCATAAATTAAAAATGTGTGTATTTTTAAATCGAGTAGTTTTATGCTTAAGTTTGGTTTTAAAATACTGAAATTGATGTTGATTTTGCTTAGGCGATGTTTCCTCCTTCTCAGCACAGACCTAAATGATAACCAGAGAGAGTGTAACTCAGATGGATGTAGTCCCTATGACCTACCGCAACAAAGATGGTTAACACAAATTTCTATGAAGGCCTTAGATCAATAATAAGAATCCATTTAAAGCAAGAGAATTTGCCACTTAATAATTTCCGGTAGGCTTCCAAGTAAAATCACCTAAATAACTTCTTCTGTGTCACAATCTTCGTGGAATTTTGGTCATTTTTTCATTGTCTTTATTTCGTGCCGAGCATCTGTATGTTGTGAATTCTACATTTACTAAACAATGCATTTAAAATGATGAAATCAGATCAGATATAAATTGCAATATCAAATATTGTCTTAATCAAATTAAGACATACATGGATCTATTTGTCTGCAAGTGGATGCATCAGAATGGAGCACAGCAGGGAGCTTGACCCACCCAGCATATTTTGTATTTAACAAATGAACTCTTATACAAACTGCACTTGTTTTGATTCGCGACAACTAGAATGAAGACTCAGAAATGACATTTTAAGCTTAATTTTCTTTATATATCCTTCATTATGAGAAAAATGCCACAAGAACATGTTAAAAACATGCAGCTTTAGAACACTTGCTCTGATGAAAATTGTGGTTTGTTTAGTTTTTGACATGTATGTGTGGAATTTTTCTTATAAAAGAACAAATGTAATAAGCATTGCATTTCTCAATCTTTCTCCTTTTAAATCGCTGTCAATCAAAGTGTGGCGATAAAGCTCAGCATGAATTAATAAGCCTTTGTGGCGTCACAACGGCCAGCCCAAAAGCGCATGCGCGCCATCGTTCAAAGAATAAAGAATAGCGGGTAAGCAAGCTCCCTGGCCTACTCCTTGCACCGTGCACAAGCTGTGCGGGAGAAGATGGAATCTTTGGGGAAAAAAGAGGCTTCAGATCAACATGAAATATGGCTTTTTATGACATTTGGGATTTTGGTTAAAAACTTCCTAATCCTAAATAAAACATCACTGGGAACACTTTTCATTAAAGAAATAGGGGCACTTTAAATCTACAAACTCTGCGAAAGACTTTGTTTTGGAGTCCTCTTTGAGAAAAGGTTTAACCTTTTTCTCAAAAGAAAAAGAAATTGATTTATTTCTTGCACACACGTCTTTGTATCCTCCTCATGCTCCTTTGTGTTTATGTTTAATAAAAAAGTGTAGACAGATGTCCTTGTGTCATGAGCTGTATCTGCATCTGTTTGTGGGATCGTTCCTTTACCGGATGATGGGCCCGAGCAGCAGCAGGTGCAGCAGCAGGACCAGAGGCCGGTCTCGGCCCACGTCCCTGTGGACGAACGTCAGCGTGAGCTGGGTGAGGACAGCGGGAACCAGCATGAAGAACATGGTCAAACCCATCCAGATGACGTCTCCAGATTTGTGGTACATGCTGATCAGCACCGCCGCGGACACGAACTCCGCGCAGTAGAGCAGGGTGGCCAGCACCACGCTGACCGGGGGATGGACCTTACTCTTGTTCTCCCCGTACCGCTCCTCCACGGTTACTCCGCACATGCTGGTAATAACACCCCGCGGTTTGGAGGCCCTCGAGAAGAATTCTAATTCAAAAGCATAACTTTGTGCTCATCTGTCTCTTTCGTGCGCCGTCTTTCCCAACTTTCAAAGAACTCGATCATCACCGGCTTTTCATTCGGTGTTCGGGCGAGCACTCACACGCCGTATGGGCTACGCTTTGCCCGTGGCGCCTTGTTCGGCCTCTTTCATCCAGAGTAGACGCTCTCTGTCCGCCCAAAAGTCTGAGTTGTTCACTTAAGCTCGGAGCATGTCGGGAAAGTTCAGTTTCGTCACCAAATTAAAAATAACAGAAGCTCCGCGCGGGCGTTAGTTCTCCATACTCGAACAAAACTCAAGCAAAAACAAATATTGTGCTGTTTAAAAACCAGGACCTGATTTAAAAAAAAAACACTTCCAAGTCCAGCAGCAAGAAACTTCCTTCTAGGTGTTCAGAGTCCGCAGAGGAGCGGCGGCTATTGAGTGTGGTGCACAGAATAAACAACTGCGCCGCTAGTCAAGCTTTTCACTAAAACTAGCTGGAGAGCGGAAGTGACATACGCTGGTAATTTCAAAATAAAAACAACAACCGGGGGTGGCATGGGAGGGTGGGGTGGAGAACTAAAAAAAGAGCACAGTGGTTCAGGATGTTTTAAATCAAATACATAAATACAATAATTTTGATCTTTAAAATAATGTACAAAAAGCTTTGTAGAATAAATTGGGATGGTACTTTGGACTTTGTCTTTAAAATATTAAAAAAAAAAAAAAATTTGTGGTGAATCAACATCACATCTGTAGACCATACCAACAAAATAATCCTTATAATATAACGTAAATGGATCTTCCTTCTTGATACTCAACGGAGAGAGTGAACCAAATGTATAATACTTTATGTGTCATGAAGTAGTTTACACATAGTGGCACCAGTGGTTTAGTTTATTAGTAAATAATACAAATCCATCCAATTTACTACTGTTATAGATAACTGAGCATGCAATCACATATGAACTTTCTTTTTAACAGCACCAAGTGATGGTAAATGGTGTATACTTATATAATGCATTACTACTTTCATTGAAGTCCCAAAGCACTTTACAGCTAGTCCCATTTATTCATGCACACACATATTCACATTGCCTCCTCCTTCCACTTAATTTCTGTCCTTATTAAAGGGAAGCACAGCAGACAGCAAGCGAAGATAGATCAGTTTCTATGCTCTTCCATTTTTAGTTTGAACCAGCAGGGTGGGTCTGGCCTTGTCAAGGTGAGCTAAAGGGCTTTGCAGCTTGAACAGGTGCAACCAACAGTCATTTTCCAAAACGGTCTTCTTATGCATGTCTACACTGACTCTGTATCATTTTATATTGTTTTTAAAGATAAACAATCGCAAATGTGCTAAACTAGTACAGTACAAGTGCAAACACAACTACCACAGTTTAAAAGATTATTTTATCTCCTTTTTAAATACAAATGATAAAGATGGCGCTCTCTCGTTACTGTTTATTATCAAGTGCTTTAAAACAGGAAAAACTCTTCTGAAAGTACATTTTTAGAATTTTTACTTAAAAAGTAAAATGGAATATTTAATGTCTTCACTTTGTTCCTATCCTGACAGTTTGTCTTATTTTGAAAGGACAAGCCTGTCAGAAAAATCAAAAAGATGATCAAATAAAAGCTTAGACTTTGGGAAGGTTTTGTTTTAGTGTCTTTACTAATCTACTTTTAGATAGCAAACTGGTCTCTGCACATCCACTGGGGCGGCTCAAATTTTCAGAAGTTTATCGTTTTACTCATGCAGGGTTCGTAATCAGAAAGTTTGTAACAAAATGTTACTTCAGCCGTTAGAGAGGCCTAAACCTTTTTGCAGTTGTGGAGAGCAGAAGTAAACAGGGGTGTGGGACTCAGCTGCTGTGCATAGGAAGGCAGAGTCTGAGATTACTGACAAAATGTGATAAACTTGCACAGAGACAAGCAGTTCAAATCTCTGAAGGCTGTCAGTGAATATTGATTAGCTAAGAACTGATTACAAACCCGGCTGCAGAAACCATCAATCTTGCGTTTTTTTTTCTGCAGATTTCCTTGCACTGCAACCTAATCAGGTTCAATGTTGATTAATTGTTCCAAAAAATGTCATGAAAGCAACGTTCAGCATTAATTACCATAACGCCAATTATATTCAGAAATTATGAATTTCTTTCACATTTTTAGTTTAAAATGAGAACACACTGTCATCTAGTGGCTAACGTTGAAAATACACTTGTTACTGTAATCTTATGTAAGGTTGTTCAATAATCCTGCATGACTGATGTAAAGCTTCATTAGGATGTTTATATTATCTCATAGCAGATAAGAACAATTTCAATCATTTTGTAAAAATATAAAACATAGCGTTTAAGGAATTTTAAAGTCCAAATTCTAAATGTTTGTTGAAATGCTTGGGGCACAGAAAATAAGGAAAAAAATCAATCACTTTAGCTTTCCTGTGCTGACCAATATATCCAGGTCCATCAGATTAAATGAACTTCAGCACAAATACAGTTGTTTTTAATCACAATTATTTGTCATAGTAGTGGAATATCCCTATAAAAGGAAGACAAGATGCTTTTCTGATAATTAGAACTAATTTACTCTTTAGAGTGATAGTTTGGATGTTGACCTTAGCCAAATGATCACATTAAACCAACAACTGTGAAAGGATCGTTTCAAAATGAGCCCCAGAAACTGCTCAAACTAGATGTGAGACTAGATGTATGACTAGTCATACAAAATAGGATGTAAAGTTTTTGGTTTTCAGATCTGATCTTGGTGAACCTTTAATGCGATGGGATGGACAAACCAGTGTGTCCTGGGAAAGATGTTGACTAGATGTTTACTAGCTGGTGCAGTCATTGATTTTGAGCTGTTGTTACACCTGTTAAATAAACACCTTCAAGATAAAATGATGATTTTATGAAGGAATTAAATAATTTAGTTAAACTCAGAATAAAGTTAACCACATTGTCTTTATTCTTTTTTATCAACAATGTAAATACACATCCTGTGTTGGTGTCAGCAGACATGTTTGTCGATTCGAAAATGTTTCTTAAAGGAAGAAAAAAGAGAGATATATCTGCTCAGAGTAGAAAAAAATTCCAATGAATCTACAGACCCAACCCAGTTACTGTTGGGTGAAGGTGGTGTACACCCCAACCAGGTTGCCACTCTGTTGCATGGCACACACACACATGCTCACAAATGAAATCAAACCAATTAACCATGTTTTTGGACTATGGGAGAAACTGTAATGCCCAGAGAAAACACACAGATGTACAAAGAGAACATGCAAACTCCACACAGAAAGGTCCCAGCTGGAATTTGAACCAGAACCTTCTTGCTGTGAGGTGAGAGCGCTAACCACCACACCACCGTGAAGTCCTACAAAGAATGCATATAATAAAATATGATAATGAAACTCTGAATCAGGATTTCTGTTAAAATATGAAGTTTATATGGAGGACCTGGATAAAATGAAAAAGACACCATGCAAAGATGAATGACTGATTTTTTATTTAGCTAAAATAGATAATTGTTTTTTAATGATTTCTTGTAATGCCCAATTTAACTGCGTACAGGCTTAAAGTTATTACAGACAGATTTTATTACCCATTTAAAATGCATTCAGCAGACAGTCAGTGATTATACTATAACCTATTACCACTGCGTTAGGATCATGGCTGTACTCTAAGAAAGACTAAATATTCACAGCCTTAATCTGGTGCAGAGCTGCTGTTTTCTGACCTAACTGAGGATAGTAGAGAGCAGAATGTCACACATCACACCACACATCACATATAGTTTTTCCGAGAAGGATTTAAGCACCTATGCTTGGTCAAGGTAAAAGAAGGCCTGGACTATCCAATCAGAGGAACATCTGACCTGTAGAAGTAGAAGATTGGTTGATGGGGGAGGATTCCCAGGATGCACTTCCACATGGGGTGACCAAAGGCTTAGTGTGAGCCTAATTAGCTTTGCAGCAGGTGGTTGCAAGATGTTAGAAGGGACGAGTACCAAAACAAATGCATGGACATAGACCTGCTTCTGTGAGTATTGCTCAAAAAATATATTTGTTTAGAGTGATGCCATTTTTATTCATATAGATTGTTTACTTTTGTCAGGCACTTTATCAACTACACAATTTCTTTTTTAAATTTTATTTTAGATACATTTTGTTTTTAATATTCATTCCACAGCAACTTTTTTTTAAAGATTTTTGGAGACTATTAATTAAGAAACAAAAATAATGTTTTTTGGGGCACATATCTAACTGAAATGTTTTTTTTTTTTGGCGTACAAAAACAAAACTTCATATTGTCCTGAAATGCATGTTTTTGTCACATTTATGCTGCCAAATTCTAACAGCAAAAACATAAAAGTGGCGCATGCTTTTTTAAACAGAAGTAGCCCACAAATTTTAGATGGAAAGAATAATGAAAAAGGAAAATATTATATGTACACTTGATTTTTTCAGAACCTATTGAAATAATTGGTTCATACATTTAAAACTTTCTTATTTGTTGAGAAACTCTGTGGACATGTGACAGCCTGGATTTTAGTGACTCATTGCTGGCAGTACACAAACACTCATAAGCTACCTTCAGTTGAAATGCCTGATCCTCATTATCTAGACTGCAAACAGATATGCTGTGATGATGCCATAGTCTTCAAGAACCAAAAACAAATATGGGTCAGTTTGTTGGCGCTCAAAAACTGGGCCATTCTAAACTGGCTTTAGCAGCTTACCTGAACAGATGCACTGGTGGAATGACTGTTTTTTTAGCTCATGCCCAGACTAAGGCAGGTACACCTTCTGCTCCATGTAGATTGCAGAGTTCAGACAGAGTACTCACTGTTCCCGTGAGACCCAAGGAACCTTTAACCTCTCTCCAGCAGGAGGAAGACTTTTCATCTGCGTCTGAGTTAAGGTTTATCATTTTTCTGCAGCTACCAGTTCCAGAAAAGATGGTGGCCTCTGTGCACCCCTTGCTCACCTCAAGCAAACATGTTCAACCTGATGAGCAACTGTTGTACCTGGGTCTCCAAAATACAGGAGCCAATCAGGTAGACCTTCTTTTTTTGTCTAATTGAACAAATGCTCTACTTTTAACACCAAAGAACTTAATTTTGATGTTAAATTGATATGAAACCCCAATTAAAACATTTTAACTCAGGCATTACAGCAAAAAGCTTATTTTAGACAGCTTTTCTTCACACCAACTTGGGTTGTCATCTGCAGGCAGGTGACTATTCTTGTGGTTGGTCTTGACAAAACTGGAAAAACATCTTCCATCAGAGGGATGTTAAGAGGTAAAATACAGCATATTCTTATGAGTTCAGTGTTTTGAGCTGAATCCATTCGGGTAATTAACTTGTGTTCTTGCATCAGTCCCTTATGGTGGGGATGCAGGGCCCACCCATGGCTGCATCAGGACTGAGCTGAGAGTGGAGAACTATCTGGTCACGTTGCTGGACGTCGGCGGATCAGCAGAGTCCCGAGGAGCCTGGAGATACTACTATGGAGAGGCCCACGGCATTATCTTTGTGGTTGACTCCAGCGACAGGCAGAGAGTGAGGGAGGTCAAGGAGGTTCTTGCGGACTTGCTGAAGCAACCAAGGGTGGCAGGCAAACCCATACTGGTGTAAGACTGGACAGAACTGGTGGTTGGTGCACAAAGTGCTGCATAAATGTTCACAGAAGCATTGCATTTTGCTTTCAGATTGGCCAACAAACAGGACAAAATGAACGCTTTGCTTGGAAGTGAACTGATAGAGAGTCTGTCTCTGGAAAAGCTGGTCAACCAGAGCCACTCTGTGTGCCATATTGTGAGTTTTATTTATGATCCATAGTGATCTTTTATTTGTATGTAGATATGAAAAGAAAAAAACAGCAGATGCATGAGATTTTTTCATTTGCTCAGGAGCCTTGTTCTGCCTTAATGGATCTGCGACGCTGGTCGGACAGGAAGACACTGCGAGGCCTTCGCTGGTTGCTCCGTGCAGTTTGTCTGGATTATCCAGAACTTTGTGCTCGTGTTGCTCAGGACAGTAAAAGGCCTCTGGAGCTGAGAGAAAGGGAAGAAATTGGAAAAGCTGAGAAAATGCGCAGAAAAACCAAAACAGAACGGTAAAAGAATGCTCAGTGGAACATACATTTTACAAGACAGAAAGAGTTGAAACAAAGCGGGTTTGTTGTATTTTCTCATGCTAGAATGCGATCCAGCAAGACAGATCTGCACCCGGTGCATCGACCCAGAGAGGAGAAGAAGAAAAAGCCTAAAGAAGGGAAGCTGCAGCCCATCCGGAACATGCTGCAAAAGGTTAGAGAAATTTCTGTCAGCATCTGCACTCTTAGAACACTTACAGTGGATTATTCATATATTTTTGGGTTACTTTTTGGAACAATACTATTTTTTGAGTATTTAATTTTAACCTAATTTATGTTTTTTTTTTTCCTGAGTTAAAATTATCCTGAAAAAAGTTAGTACCTTTCAAACCTTGGAGTTAAGCCCAACTTGGGTTGTTTTTAACTATGGAGTTTTAGGGTGTGCATTAATCACTTCTATTAAATTATTTCTAAGTTAAACATTATCATAAAGGCAAATTTTCTTCTAGGAAAACACAATCAAAAAGAAGCTGAGGAGAAAGAAAAAAACCGTAAAGGTCAAAGAGGGAGAACTCTACAATAAAGAAGCCCATGAACAGGATGATGAGGAGGAGGACGGTGAAGGTAATGGTGGAGAGCAAGAAAACTCAGGCGACAGAGACAAAGCCAGCATTGCCCTGATCCCTCAGAGAAAAGGCAAACTGAAACCCAAGACAAGCGTGAAAGAAGAGAGCGCGGGCGCGCCCGAATCTCCGGAAAACAGCGGCCTGCTGCTTGAAGGTTGTTATTAAAGAGCTGTATTTCAAAAGCAAGAACGTTCTAATGACTGTTCTGTCTTTGTCCAGTGAAAGGAGAGAAGAAGAAAAAGAAGAAAGTTGTGAAGGTGAAAAGGAAAAACAAAATCAACACAGAGGGGACCCCTGGAGAGGAGCCTATGGACCTGTCTGCGACCTTTGGTGAGCCTCTTCCACTTCTTCCCTCCAACAGTGAAATACAGTACTGCCATGGGCTCTGACATCAGCAGTTCCCCACTTTTAAAAGATGACCCTGTCTCCTGATAGATCTTTACCGAAAAGCAATACTGGCTCTGAAGGAACGCCAAGATAAGGGGCAGTGAGAGGGAGTCCTGTGTGTCATGCCGTTTGAATGTGAACATAAGAACCATAGCAGTAGAATACAACACACTGCATGATTTTGAAAGCTTTCTCTGCAGCCTATCAATAACTACACAACCTGAGTGACAACCTGATCCCTGAGCTTTTGGAGAAAACCTGCAAATCCCAAAAGGTGTTGAAGGGCTGGTTTTCCAATCAAGAGAAAAACAATTTATGGAAGTAAATAATACTACAAGCAAGAAAAAAATATTGTTACATTATTTCTGCTTTGCCAAGATGTTTGTACATATGTATGCTGTATTGAAAGTAAAAGAACAATAATTTCTAATTGTAATTTTTGTACGATTAAAAGCAGAGTGATGAAAATTATGGCACTGTGAGTACCTGATAATCCCATTTGTTTGTAAGTAATAAAGATTGTTGCATGACATGTTGCATGTGTTCACATTTTTGCAGAAGCTCATAGCATTGTGTTTGTGATCAAGAAGGTCGTGTGAACTCTTGGTTAAAACTCTGACATTTAAAACATTTATGCACATCAGTTCATGCGCACATTTTCTTGGGCATGGGCTGCACGGACATTGATGAAATGTACTTAAGGAGAGGTAAACCTTAAAAACATGGCAGCCTGACAGTAAGAGTGACACAGCAGAAATCTTAAAGTTTGATTTTTTTTAAATGTAAATATTAAGGGAATACACTGTGCTTTTGAAAAAAATCTATTGTACCATCTTTTCTGGGCAAACAGATGTTTTGTGTTTAAACAAAATGGTGCGTATTAGGAAAAACTTCTCACTGACAGGCCAAGGTGTTCCAAAACATTCAGAATAAGAGTTTAAAAAATGTGTTGCTCATTTAAGTAAAAATAAATCAAACTTTCAGCTTCACTCAAGATTTACCTTGCTAATCTAAAAAAAAGCCAAGACCTAGTCAAATCAGAACAATGACAGAAAACTGTTTTCATCAGCTCAAGAAAAGCAACCAAAACACCACTGATCGAAATTGGAATAGATCATTTGTAACTGGCTCATTGAAAGTTTTGTAATCAAGTTAAATATATAGAAAATATACTCTCACTGGCCATTTTCTTAGGCACACTTCTCCAACTGCTTGTTAACACAAATTTCTAATCAGCCAATCATGTGGCAGCAAGTGATTGCATTTAGGCATATAAACATCAAGATGATCTGCTGCAGTTCAAACCAAAATTTTGAACGTGACATGGTTGTTGGTGCCAGATTGGCTGGTCTGAGTATTTCAGAAACTGCTGATCTACTGGGATTTTCACCCATAACCATCTCAAGGGTGAGCAGAGAATGGTCCGGAAAAGAGAAAATAGCCAGTGAGCAACAATTCTGTGCCTTGTTGCCTTGCTGATGCCAGAAATCAGAGGAGAATGGCCAGACTGGTTCCAGCTGATAGAAAGACAATAGTAACTCAAATAACCACCGGTTACAACCGAGGTCTGCAGAAGAGCATCTCTGAATGAACAATGTATCCAACCCTTAGGAAGATGGGCTACAGCAGATGAAGAACACACACTCCTGTCAGGTGCGAACAGGAAACCAACGCTACAATTCACACAGACTCACCAAAATTGGACAGCAAATAATTGATTGATTTATGATTTCTTGATTTCTGCTGCAATATTTGGATGGTAGGGTCAGAATTTGGCGTCAACAACATGAAAGAATAGATCCATCTTGCCTTGTGTCAACGGTTCAGGCATTATCTTGGGAAACTTTTTACCCCTTAGTATCAATTGAGCATGGTTACAGCCTACCTGAGTATTGTTGCTGACCATGTCCATCCCTTTATGACTACAGTGTATCTTCTGATGGCTACTTCCAGGATATGTCATAAAACTGGAATCATATCAGACTGGTTTCTTGAACATGACAATGAGTTCACTGGACTCCAATGACCTCCACAGACACCAGATCTCAACCCAATAGGTCACCTTGGGGATGTGGCAGAACGGGAGATTGGCATCATGGATGTCTGTCAAGAAATCTGCAGCAACTGTGTGATTCTGTCTGAGGGATGTTTCCAGAACTTTGTTAAATCTATACCACCAAGGATTAAGGCAGTTCTGAAGGCGAAAGGGGGTGGTTGAGTGTATATAGGACGATTAAAAAAAGCCAATAAATACTTTCACGGAATGCTAAACACAGGTTCCTCCATTTCCTAAGGCAAAGATGTCACTAACCCCTTCCCTTTTATAGAAATTATCTGTATAATTGAACTAACCTATAAGGAGACATTCAAAGAAACTATTTCAATAGATGGGGGGAAGGCTGAATATGACCTATTCTGTTTAGATCAGAAAGAAAATCAAGACTTCCAGAAAAATCTTCTCTTTACAATTTTTTTCTACCAGGATTAACTTTTAAATGGAGCTGAGTTTAAATAAAAACGTTAGAAATATTGTCATATGTAATGCTTATTACATTATTTGTATTAATGAACCACTTTTTCTTTAGGGATTATTTATTTTAAAATATACTTTTTAATAAGTAAAAGTTCTAAATTCGTTCTTTCCCTAAACGCAGCAGGGGGGAGATAACGGCGCCCTCCAGCTCCGGGATGCGGCACAGAGCAGACAGGGACCACGGCGCCATTTTTGCAGTTGTTCCTGAAGCCCATCCCCCTGATTCCACCTCCCAGTCCGGCTCCCATTGGCTCCAGCGAGGAAGCGTCTGGCTGCAGAAGATGGCCTCGCCAAGGACTATAACGATTGTGGCCCTGTCGTTCGCGCTGGGCTTGTTCTTCGTCTTCATGGGCACCATCAAGCTCACCCCGAGACTCAGCAAGGATGCCTACAGTGAGATGGTGAGTATCCTCTGCTGGCCGGGCACGCGCTCCTTCGTCGAGGTTCGGCCCATTGTTCTGGCTGCGGAGCGGAGGAACAACGCGAGGCGCTGACCTAAATAATAAAAGAAACGAAAAAACAGTCTATTATTATAGTCGTTTCGGGGTTATTGATAGGTGGGGTTAAATATTAAGTAGTTCAGGTAACCCACATGTTGTCCGTATAGATAACCCAAACTAGCATACTGATGCAGGTTCATAAAAGACATTCGCTCGCCTCTAAGTGACCAAGACAACATAGAACCACAACTTTATGGTATTTTATTTAGACTCAGGTGTCGTTTTTAGGAGCTTCGCATCCACGTTCACGTGATACATTTCTATTCCTCTGCTTTAAAAAGGTAAAAATTAAACATGTGGAGAGCGGTGGTGACGCATTCCAGCAATTTCTGAGGGATGCACCTGCGGATGCTGATGCTGAAGCTCTCTGCGTGGAGCATGATGGGTAGACGGGATACATTAACTAAGGTTGTGTTCTAAGCCCCTCGTTACTCACTATTTTGTACTCTATATTTGGATTTTCCCATTTTTCGGGGTGTCGGAATTCCAAAATTTCCCAGAAGTCTCTGCGAAAAACTAGTATGGTGCTTCTATGCTCACTAGTTTGTTAATATATACCACAATCCATTGCGTGTGAACGATGTTTTTTTTGGATGGGGTGGGGTGGTCGTGTGAATAAAAAAAATAAAGTATTTAGATGTATTTATTTTGAAAAAAGAATTATTCAAGTGTCCATTATCTGAACTCTGAATGCAGATTAATAAAAGAAAACTTTGCAAAATTTTCGCATTTATTAGGTTTTTGTTATTCAACTGTTTATTTTTTTTTTTTAATTTATTCATTCATTTTCCAAACTGCTTTTTCCCTTTTTGGGTCATGGGGTTGTCGGAGCCTAACCCGGCTACTCATGGGCGAAGGCAGGTGATACCCCTGGACTGGTCGCCAGTCTGTCGCAAGAGCTTTTTTTAATTCCACATTCACTAGTGTAAATGGTCCAGTTCTCAACCTGGTTCTAATGTATTCCATCAGGACTTCAAATCATATGACAAAACAATAGAACACATGCAAAATAAAATTTTACATTTTTGAAGGAACTGCATATTAATTTTTTTTTTTTTTTACATTATATGTTTAGTAAAACGATGTAAACCTCCATTGTTGATGCGCAGGTTGCACAATGTGTAGTGTTTTCATTTGCCTATTGTCTTATATTGAGTTCATACATTTGTTTAAAAGAAGTAGTGAGCATATGTCTAAATTATGCTAAAATCAAGGGCACTAAATAGTCTTTTATGGGTTAGGAAGTAGTGAAGGAATTTGGAACATGGCCTAGTATATATTATATAAAACATTGGGCTATAATGATGAGCTGTTTGAATAGGTGTTTTAAAAGCATATGGTTTAAGACTGTATGCAATGACAGCAGCTCAACTGGATGACCCTGGAGGACTGTGAAATCTGTCACTTACATTTGATGTGGAAACTTTCTGTCTCTTTTTGTTTCAGAAAAGGGCATACAAGAGCTATGCAAAGGCGTTGCCAGGTCTGAAAAAGATCGGGATCAGCTCAGTGCTGCTCCGTAAAATCATTGGTTCTCTAGAAGTAGGCTGTGGAATAGTGCTAACCCTTGTGCCAGGTCGACCCAAGGATGTGGCCAACTTCCTGCTTTTACTGGTCATGCTTGCAGTCCTCTTCTTTCACCAACTAGTAGGAGACCCTCTGAAGAGGTATGCCCACGCTCTTGTCTTTGGGATTCTGCTGACCTGCCGACTGCTCATTGCACGGCAGAGTGACGACCGGCCAGAGCGCGAGGACAGCAGAGAGGAGCAGCACATCAACGATCAGGAAAAGAACAAGGTCAAGCAGTCTTAAGATCTCCTTCCACTTCTATCAAAGCAACAATAAAGGGAACCCAATGGGCTCTGAATTGTAAGAATTCAGATTTTTCAAAGGAAACATTATAGTTTCTCCCTTCAGCACATCTTCTGTCCCATCCAACTTGCTGACTGATTGCTTTCTCCTTCCTCTGCACACCTACTGTGAAACTAAGAACTGCTGACCCAGATGTCCTCTGCATAACCATGGACAATCGTATTTGTGAAAACTCTGAGATCTGCTAAATGTCGATCCAGCTTCCTATTAATTTCACTCTCACACTGTGTCAAATGTTTGATTTGATGTTTTCTGATGAATTGAGAATGCTGTTTTTCATAAATCTTTGTAGCTTTTTTTTAAATGTAGTTAGGAGTGTCTGAATTTCAAGCATGTTTGAATTTGTGCAGTTTGACTAAAATAATCAGTAGGAACTCTACGAAAAAACAAATTTTGTATTGATTACACATCAGCTAATATGTAACTATGGAGGAGTATTACAACGAAGCTGTTTTAAAAAATGGGAAAAACATAAGCAATGATACTAAAATTCTTCATTTCTCTTGAATTTTTTGTGGACAGAAATGAGCTCTAACTCCTTTTTCATTTCAGGTAGAGGACAGCTGCCTCTAGTATCTGCTGCTTGCTTGTATAGCAGAACAAAACCAAAATATTTTTTTTGTGTGAAGACTTAATTTTACTCGTTTTAATTCACAATTCAAGTCTTAAATTCAGTGTGTTTTATTTTTCTCCTATTAAGTTTAGACATTTTCCTACTGCAGTTAAAAATACTATCAATATTACTGTAAATTGTGTACTTGAAATAAAGAAATTGAAGTAAGCCAAACATTTTAGTTTTGCATTATTTCTGAATAAACAAGATTTTATTTTTTTTAATTTTCTGTTGATTTTATATGGAAAGTTTCTCTTGAGTAGAAAAAGTACTTTGTGTGATTTATTGAATGACAAAACAATACTTGGGAACAGCTTTATCAGCACAAGCATACACAAGAAATACTCTAGCTCCGAAATGTAGCCTTTATTTTTAACGTAAAGCTCAAACGCTTTGTGTTTTTTATTTTTGTTTTATATCTCCTCAGATGTTTGGCTTGTCTATTTTATAACAATTTAATTTATTTATAAACTAAAAACAGCTTAGTTTACTTTTCCACTCATTCGAACTTTAGGTGGCTGCGGTTCACGTTCTGAACGGTGAATAAACTACAAGTCCCGTGAAAGCGTTAACCGGAAAGACCACAGTGCGCAGGCGCACAGCAAACGGTCGCGCGGATTTGAGTTTTGTTTGAATGGTTAAGGACGGAGTGAAAACACGGTATTTGTCAATTTTAGCAATGTAGAAAATGGCAGAGACGCAAAATTTTCCGGATTCAGATCGATCTTCATCAAGCGACCAGTCTGTTACCAACCGAAGTAACAATAGAAGTCTGAGAATTGCGGAAAAGGAAAGAAGGAAGAACGAGGCGGAGGACCCATTTGTTCTGGTTGTGAAGTACTTCTCTGAAGGTAACTGTCGAATTTAAATATGGGATTGGCTGAATTTAGCGGTCTTCCTTGTTGCTGCTAGCTGTAATACAACTTCAAAAGAAACATAAAGCAAGCGAGTATTAGGACATATGCTGGGAAATTGTGCACAAGTTTATGGAGTTCAACCTCGGATTCGACTGTGTTAGTCTCAAAAGACATTCGAATGACTCTCAGACGGGTCCCACACATGTATTAATTTCTATTTTGCACTTTAGCTTTATTTCTAAAAGGTGAAAGGATAAATTACTAAGAGTGGGAGTTACAAAAAACAACAAAACATATTGATTCTTAAATGAATTATTATTACTATTATTGTTTTTATCATTACCTAGGAGAACTTCATAATTAATCTTTTTACAAGCCCGTCTTGCCCAAAAGTCAGTAAGAAAACACTTTTGTTTTATTTTTTTGCTGAAGTTCAACATACACGTTAAAAAAAGGGAGGGGGGGTCTTTAAGTACAATAACAAATAAAACCCCAAGAGATACGGGAAAAGCACGTTTTCTTTATCTACCTTCTAAAATGAAAAAAATGTATTAAAAAATTCAAGTTCAATTGATATAACATGACAGGTGTATAATTTAATAGTACATAGTTGCTCTATTTGTAACACTAAAAGTTGTTGTTTTTGATGGGTTCCTGTTGGGTTCTGGAACTTTCAAGGCCAGAAAATGAGCAGCACCAAAGAACTGAGTCCAGACCTACGTTTTGAAGTTGAGATATGGGATCTTGACTCCAGTAAAACTCAATTGAAAATCATGTTTTTGGTGTTTAACATGTTCTTGTAGCATTTTTCTAATGATGAAGGACATTCATAAAATAATTAAAGCTTCGTATTGTATTTCTTTATTCAAATCAAGAATCAGGAACAGATGAAATAATGCCATTATAAAAAGCTTGTAATTGTGACATATGTAGAAACTGTTGGGCGTGCCACAGGATCCCCACTCCATTCTGATGCAGACAAATAGATCCATGTACTTTTAGTTTTTCTCATATGAACTGGCATTTGGCTCAAAACTGTATGGTTCGATAGCTCCAATATTTTTGCTGCTTTTTTTTTTTGTTAGGTTGAAGGTGTGAGGGACAGTAAGCTAGTGGCAGAGCGTGATAGGAAGTTTGGACGGGCTTGCTCCACGCCAACTGTACCGCCCACAACTCAGAGGCAAATTTATTTATACTGATGTCAGTCCAATGAGATAGCTGTGATATTGGGCTACATAAATAAAATTGAATTGAATTTCTAATGAAATCCTGCCGCTCCGCAAAAATGTTGTAGAAAACGACACAGGGTTTTTTTTTTGGCTAAAAAGGGGTTAAACATAATTAAAAGGAACGCTATTACAATAGACAAAAAGATGAAACTTATCCAAGTGGCTTTATCAGTCTGAGTGGGTTCAAGCCGCTCATATATTCTCTAGGTAGGTTAACCACTTTCCTGCAATTGGATGCTCTCATTAAGGAGAACAAAGAATACCAGGAGTGCGGACAACCTACAATGTGGATATACAGTATATGTGGAGCTTGAACCCCGTCGGACTGATGAAGCCACTTGGATGAGCTCCAGAAATAGAACTTCCTGACTCGACATCACTTGAATGAAAGAGAGTCTTCATGACGTACTGAGTACAGATCCTAGTTGTATAATATACTAGTTCTTTCAAATCGTACAAATTTGTGGCATTTATGACTTTATTTTTAGGTCTAAAGACAGCTGATGTTTCCCCAACAAAGATTTAAAAGTGTAGAAAATCCCCAGGGATTTTTTTTAAATTTACAAATTGCAACTGTCTAAATATACAATAAAAAGATTACATAAATGAAAAACCTGACAAGCTTTTTGTAGAAAAGGTGGACTAAAATGTTTTTTTAATTTTTCTTTAACAAACAAAATGTTGTTTGTTTTAAAGTGTAGAAATGCGTTTTAATTAAATTATTAACTTAGTTGCAACTCATTTGCTGTAGAGTTTTGAAAAAACTTAGAGTACCTTTTTTGCATTAAATTCACAAATACATTCAATGAATTTACATCCAAATCTGTTAAATCTGTTACCTCTCCTCATGTGATGTGACCTACAGGGGTTTTCCTGGAGAGTTAAATGTTAGACTCAGTCATTGTAGCAGCAAAAATATTTAATTTGTCAACATAGGCATGTGAAAAAATTAGGACCCCCTCATTAAGTAATCAGCTCGGTCTTAAAAAATGTTAATATATCAATGTACAATCTTATTTTGAAAAATTCTAAAAAAAAAAGATTTAATAAAAATTGAACAAAAATATTACAATTATTCTACTCAGAAAAAAATATCTGAACAAAAAAAAAATCATATTTTAATGGAGGTATAAGTTTGGATCTCCTGCCTCTCTCTTTTTTTTTTTTTTTAAGCTTTTTTGGCTTCTCTGGCTCTTGCATGATTGAGACACTTTTTTGTGGCATCTACCAGTTACTTAAATGTTTCTTAAGTGTGAAGTGTCTAAACTTAAACATTTGCAGAGATTACATTCTTTTGAAAATACATTTCATAAAAAGTTGTAAATGGGCTAAAAATATTTTTTATGTTAAGTTATATGACTTGGATCACTCAGTGATGTTTGAATTGATATTAAATGTGTATGTATCCAAATATGTGGGAAACTTTACAGGCTGAGTTGTTTGCTTCACAGATTTCGCCTTTAACAATATCAAATAACTGACTTATTTCATGATATAATTGCCCTGCCATACAACGTAAATGAACTCATATCCCAAAATGTTTATGTAAATATAATCAAATAAACTAAAAGTAAACAATCCTAAATTTTGAATAAGTCTATTTATAGATATATGAACTTTGCAGGTCTTTATTTTTTTAGCTGTCACATTTATATTGTCATATGTCAGTCAGATTCAAACCTGTGTGTATTCTGAACTGATGTGGTGTCATCTCTGCTCTCCTGCAGTGGAAGTAGGTACTCCTGTCAGTGGGAATGATGAGCTGGAAAGGAACCTGGAGGTGGTGGAGAAAGTGGCCTTTAGCAAGGGACTGTCCCCGGAGGCCATTTCTGTCTTACTGGAGTTTGCTATGAGCCTGCGCATGGGTAAGACGCTCAGCTGGGGATTGGTTTAGCACAATAACGCTTTTCCAAGTGTAAGCTGCATCACGTGACTGTCCAACTTATGCTGTCTAGTTGTTGAGCAACAACCAGACTGATAATAAAATGCTAGACAGTTTTCAAGTTGAACTTGCTCAGTTTTTTGTTGATGTTTTGTTTTTCGGGTCATTGCTTTTCTTATGGTGTGAGACACTGCTGCATTAGAGTAAAATGCAAAAGCTGATTTGACACATCTTGAGACCATGCCTGTAGAAAGCATTCATGTTTTAAGTGTCAGCGTCTGCTTCTTTTTCTATTTTTAATCCTGATTTTCTGGTTAACTGTTCAGGAAGCAGTCCATGTGTGAGGGTACTCAAGTGTCTGATTCCCGCCACTGTGGTGCCACAGCAGGCTGTCGTTCGAGCAATGGTTTGGCTTAATGTCAGCAAAATCTCCATCAGTACTCAGGTGAGTGTGAATCAAATCCTCTATTTCTAAGCTCAGCTGAGTATTTTACTGTTTGATGCTAGACGGCAACACTTTAGTTTGAAGAAAAAAGTTACATTTTGAAGTTTTTTTTTTGGAACTTTGCCTTCTCTCACAAAAATAAAAGCCTCTGATAGAGTGACTGTTCTTTCCATGAGTGATGTCTTTTTGGTCCTGCATTTATATGTATATCTTTTAGGTTCTTTTCATAAAGTGGGTGTTGACTATGTTTGACCTGATTGATGCAAAAGATCAACTCCGAGCCATTTATGGATTCATCTTCAGCTTCATCACAGAAGAGAATCTGGTATGAAGCTTATCATTTTTCCATTTTTTCTTCCTTATCTTTCATAGCAGCAGATGTTTAGGTTTTGGTCATTAGATTTAATCTTTTTTTGCTCTATATTTTAAAGAAATCATATAAAATGACATCAATAAAAAAACAAACCTCAAATAAAAAAATATTCAGTAGGTATTACAAGACTCGCACAAAATAAAAAAGTAAAGTTCATATTAAAATCTGTAAAATGTATTCCAATAGTTGGCACTTTTATTTTTAAGACACTCATTTTTTTTAAATTACCAGTATCTTTCATTCTTTTTTGTTAATTCTTCAGGAAGTAAAGTCAGTGCTTTACTTAGTTTGAAATTTAAATTAATCGTCAAAATCCTATTCATCTCTATTCAAACCAAAATATGTGTATGATTTCTCATCCAGTCTAAATTTTCCTGGTGTTACACTACATTTGAAATATTAATCAAGAGGATTCTTTAATGGATTTGATAAGTCAATGTAGTATTTTCTAAGTAGAAATTGATTGGATGAATGGATTTTGCTAAACCCTGCAGTAGTGATTGTTGTGTGAATCTGATCTGGATTATGAAGTATATACAATATATTCCAGATCGGGGTTTAACAGATTAGCAGCTATTAGCTGTGTACGCATTCTGAAGAAATCAATTGATCTAATCTTTGTTGTAAATCTGCCATTTTTAAAACTTGGATATTTTTAGTCCACATCAAAGTTGAGTTTATTCTTTTTTCCTCATTGCTGCTGCTGTTTTCGGTTGAGTTGTGAACTGATTAATTGTATTTGCTCTCCTCTGCAGTGTCCGTACATCTGCCATCTGCTCTACCTTTTAACCAGAAAGGAAAATGGTAAACTATCTAACTTTTTATGCATCAAATATGAGTTACACCTTAAATGCATTTCTTACCTTTTCATTAATTTACACTTTGTCAATGCAGCCTGCTTTAATCACCCTCGCCTTTTCCTGAATATTCTTGACTGTATATTCTTTATTTCAGTTCATCTTTATAGAGTCAGGAAGCTGCTGGAGCTCCAGTCTAAACTGGTAAATATGATGTTAATTTGACTTTAGCTGGACTATGCCCCGAGAAAAAAATGGACTTTTTGTGAACTAAAACCAGACTGAATTGTCAGTTTATGCCCAAGGAGCTTTAAGGAGCTTTAATGAGCTTTATTTAATCAACTTTTTATATATAATTTTCTAGCATTTCTGCAAACTATTTAAAAAACGGAAGCCAGCTGTCATTGAAGCAGAACTTCATTTCAAATCCTTTTTAGATGAAACTTTAAAATCAATGCAGAATAGTGAGTGTAGAGTGATGGGGGTGGCTGCGGCGACAGGCGGTTGGGGTGGGAGTGGGGTTTGCATTTGGTTGTTGCATTTCAGTATCTGGGAGAAAAACAAAACTCATATTTATGTTTTTTTTTGTTATTAAAGTGGATTCTGCCATAAAATTAAAGAAAAAAAAAACATGAATTCTCGTTGCCAATGTAATCTCTTTTAGCTTCCGCCAAACTCAACAGATTTCCAGTCAGGATGACCTCAGATTTCTTGTTGAAGTAAAATATTGAATGCAGCTCCTGTATCTGAATAGGCTCTGTAATACATGCTATCGAATTGTCTGTTTTTGTTTTGTTTATCAGGGACGGCAGCCTTTCCTCATGCACCTACTTTCACTTTACAAAGTGTTTTGCCCTGAACTTGTGACACTGTCAATCCCATCAAGGATCCGGGTTTGTACACTCTTTGTAAAGTTCATGCTATTTTATAACCATGAAACAGCAAAGAAAGTGACCATTTTTTTCTTACAGAGCGGCTTTAAAAACTACATTTACCCCTGGAAATCGGCGCTGATGGGTGTGCAGAAGAGGAACGGTCTGCAGGTCTCATCCAGCATCAGTTCAGCTTTCATCATTAAAGAGAAAAGCATCTCAAGAAAAAGGGTATGTTAGAGGATTCTCTTCAAAGAAGCGTATTTCTTCTGCTAGTGTTTCCATCTGTGTTGCTGTCATCCAATGTACCGTAAAGCAGTGTTCCCAAACCTTTTTGTGGCTGCGGACCGGTCAACCCCTGAGGATTTCACCGGGGGGTGGGAGGGTGACATCCTCTGGTAGCGTCTTCTGCCTATTAATGTTGTGAATATTATACAAACACGCTCGGTGTGTGGGAATCACCTGTTGGGAAAAATCCATATTTTAAGGAGGACTCCTGGTAGCCTGCTGACCCTGCTAGAAGGGTCATTTCTGGTTAATCTGTACAATCTACATGTGTCAAAATTAGTTATATGTTACAGCTGGACTTGTAGGAGTTATGGCAAAGGAGTGACTAAGGTATTTATATATATATATATATATATATATATAAATGTACAACTTAATTTGAAAACATATTGTCTATATGTTCCTATTGAGACAATGTTAATTTTTTTGCTCTGCACAAAAATGACCTTTGACAACTTTATTTGACCTTTTTTGTTGTCGGTGCTCCTTCCTACATAAACACAGGTTTGAATAAAGGGGA
This sequence comes from Adrianichthys oophorus, assembly GCA_036245035.1. Classification (NCBI taxonomy): domain Eukaryota; kingdom Metazoa; phylum Chordata; class Actinopteri; order Beloniformes; family Adrianichthyidae; genus Adrianichthys; species Adrianichthys oophorus. The sequence goes on from BSAI01000162.1 coordinate 4,684,270, forward strand.
ATTTTCGAAAATTAATCTCTAAACATTATTGAAGTTTTGTGAGAAATCATTTATGTTTTTTAGTGTGTTTTCAAAGCAGTTGAAGTTGCTTTAGGAGGCCACCTGTAAACTTCAGCTTAAACGAAACATTGGTACATTTTTATACTACTTTTTGGAATTGCATAAAAAAAAAAACTGTCTTTTGCTTTGTTTTCATAGAAACACTGCCACCTGGATCTGCCCGCTTTAAGTTCTGTCCTCAACAAGGAGCCACAATCTGAGCAAACATCCAGAAGAAAGATGATACCCCTCATGCAACTCTCCTCCTTTGCTCAGATGTTGAAAAATATGCATCGAATTGAGGTAAAAAAAAAGAAAAAAAATTTTTCATTTGTAAGCTTTCTCTTTTTTGCAGTTCCAAGGTTCCTACAGGGTCTGTAGGAAGCCTAAAATGTATGAGTATACAACCCTACAAAAAATACATTTTAAATGCTTTAAAATGTTTTAAGTTATAGGTGATAGGTCTTAGACTTGTTCCTTTTTTATGTTGGACTGTAAGCACAATGTCCTAGGCATGAAGAAAGCAACATCAATTTACTTAGTTCCACCAGTTTGAATCCTACAATTTGCAACAAAGTAGGAACATAATAGGATATTTCAAATGACCTATCCTAGGATCCTCCCCTCGGGCCAGAACAAAGGAAGGGGAATCCCCTTTGTGAGTATGATAAAACAAACTTTAAATTCTGTTCCGTGTTCTTAAAAGTGTCCTAAAAAGTTGTAAATTCAACTTGCAGACTCCCATAGAAACATTGAGTTCACATCAAAAACTGGAAACTAGTCAATTTGGAGACACTAGTAAACATTCTCCTTTTTCCCCCACTTAAAACCTGCAGTACCTGTACACAAAAACAACATTTAGCTGACACAGAACGGCCTTTGTGTCGCAAAAAGAACTCTGACTATTCAAAGCTTTTTTTATCTTTAACAACCAGCAGTCGTCATAATCCCAAAAGTTTTCTTCAGTTTTAGTTGATTCTTTGTCATAAGTTGCTAAATAAAACACAAGTCAAGGATAAAACAGATGATGTTAAAGCAACCAAAGTTTGGATCCGTTAAAAACTTTTGAAAGAAAAGAAACTATTTTTCTGATTTAGAGGAGGATTGTTTACCTGCTGGGTAAACTCAACAGCTAGTAACAGCTTGGTCTGTTACTTGGTCAAACAGTAATTCATGTCATTTAACTAATGAAGCATTAAGAAAATGTTTTTCTTCTTGAAAATTCCAACCTTAAAAATGAGCCTTAGTTGTGATGTGATTTCACAGCCACAAGGGGGCAGTGTGTCACCATTTTGCTGTTATCTGGGGGCTGTCGGACACAAAGGACTTGGGGTGTCCTGTCAGAATGTTTATGAGGTTGGACCATTGACATGTGATGCATCTCGCTGCTTCACTGGACAAAGTTACAAACAAAACGATCCTTTGGGGAGTTTTTTGCATCAATGTCTGTTTGCAGATTCATTGACCCTATAAAAGTCACTTAGATCAGCTTCTATGCTTCATAAATTCAGCCCATTCCAAGCCCGCGATGCCTCCCGGAACACGGAGACCATGAGAAACGGGAAAACTGTCTGTGTCATTGATATGTATCTGCACTCTGACTATCAACGAAGAAACTCTTCACTGCATTGTGACAGCAGTTTTTTCTGTTTTGTCCTTCCACTTGCCTTTTCTATCAATCCGTCCGTCGTTTCACAATAATAGCAAATTCCTGCTTTAGAGGAGGCTGAAACAGAAAGGCAGTTTGTTCTGGAAGAAAAATTCTCAAGCTGGCATTATGAGGATCAGAAGAAGCTGGAGAAACACTCTAAAATTGGATCATTGCTCACATAATGATAATGACATGAGCATCTGATTGTTCTTATTCTGGTGTAGGTAAATGATTTGGAAGCAATGAGGCGGTCATCCGAAAATTGGTTTTGTTTTGATCTTTGAGATTGTGTTTGATTTAAAATTAAAGCTTTCCTTTTGCTTGCTGTTATTATTATCCCCAATCGAAATCTACTCCTTTTTTCTGTGGTTTTATCTCCACCAGCTACCCGCTCAGATGAGCTCCTTGTTGGGTTCTAGTCTGGCTCTGCAGTATCTGGACTGTGTGCAGGAGGAGTCTGCGCTCTTGCGCCTCAATTTCTGGCTTGGCTGTGCTCTCCATGAAGGTAAGGGAGGAGTGGAGTGTTCAAACCTGGATGTCTGTGAGATCTTAATGTATTTGTCTGATATCCCAGGTATGTTTCAGGCTAATTTTTTCACCTTATTTTTCCCCCCTGTTTCTGCTCAGAATTTCTGTTTTGCAGCCAGACTTCAGAAGAAGCTCTTCAGTTTTTGAGCAATTTGTTGTCTGCGCAGCATTTCCTCCAGGTAAGACTCTGTGCCTTGTATACAATCATGATGTCTTGTGTTTACCTTACTTTTAACGGTCAACTTTTGGGTTTGTGGAAACTTACGAGACAAAAAAGAGGAGATTGTAGATGTAACTCGTGACTTCTGCATTGTTGCTTGACAAGTTGAGTGCAGCTGACATGACAGGGTGAAAATGAATCCACAAAAACACAGTATGGAATAGAGCATGGTGATGTTCACTAAATCATGGTTTATCTGCTGTTTACGTGGAAAAAACAAAAAAACCAAAAGTCAAACATTTTTCTGAGATGATTTATCCCACTTTGTCCTCCAGGAGGGATTTTCCAGCTCTGACGCTTTCCTTTACAAGTTTCTCAACGTCTGGGATGGCTCCCTGCTCCGTCCACAGATCCTTGGCCTTTTGAGCAACATCCCTGTCATCCCCAGCACACGTGGGTTCTTCTTTTACTCTGTTTTCAGATGCTTTTGCTGTTTTGTTATCTGGTTTGATTACCGCCGTTGCAGTGTTCTTGTGGAACCGTTGATGCGATTGTGTGTTCAGAAAGGTTTTACAGAGTGCCTATGACTGACCGTTTTGTCTGCTGATGTAGAAATTGGACGGTTGCTGTTCGAGCCCCTCATGCAGCTCTTCTTCACATCCTCGCTGTTTTTCAAGGTCTGTAGGCACAGCAGGGGCAGCACTCCTGCAGCTGCTCCTGAAAGTCAACAGAAAACCCACAGCAGTGTTTGTTGTGCATTACCAAAGCTCTCGCCGCGTTGGTGCCATGCGTGAGCGGCTTTTTGTCTGATGACTTTCCTGTGCGTGCTCCTGCAGTGTGGCCTGATGGAGAGTTTAAACAACATGCTGCTGAAGTGGCTGACCTGGCACTCTGTGTACGCCCTGGAGGACGACTTGGACATCAGCCTCAACAGCCACACCTCCATGTGAGGCCCACATTCTCTTGATTTTGACCTGAACAAAGTTAGAAACTCCTGTTTGCTTTGGTTGATTTCAGGCATCACTGAAGGTTTTTATTTGCACAACAGGAAGCAGATCCATATCATTCACTGTCATTTCAGAGTTTACTTCTAATAATTGGCAGGAAGAACAAACTAAGATTGATTATGGATCACTTTTGATTCAGTTTCTGCCCTTTTACTTTAAAGCGAACAATCAAAGTGACATCTATAGCTGTCAATTTTCCAGCGTTATACTTCCTTTTGCATCGATCCTGGGAGCGTGTGTGTGACTGTCAGCTATCTCTCTGCCACAGAAACATCACTCTTTCTGGGTTTAAGGATTCAGTGATGGAGCTGGTTCACTTTGTGGGCCGTCTGGCGTCTTTGGGCCTTCAGCTGGAAGGTTGCAACACTCTCCTCCTCAGCTTTATCCTGGATTTCTATGAGACTGTAAGTAAGCTTAAGAAGTTACAGTTACTCAGTTAATTCTACTAGCTAAAAAATTGCACTCTTTATATTGTTTTTCTGTGCCATACTGCGATACCGGTAATAGGATTCAGCTGCTTTTTTGTACCACTTAATCAAAATGTTATTTTGAAAGTTTCTGTGGACTCCATGCTTTCCCCTCTTGTCAAGGTGTGCAACACCTTTCTGAAGTTTGGCCTTCCCCTCGTGGTGATGCCCCCTCCTGGAGTTTTTTACCCTGCCCTGTTGGCCACTGACCCCATAAGCGTGGACAGACTAGCGTTTATCATGCACAGGTGGGTGGCCTGTTTTGATCCATCTTTTTGCAGCACTGTCGATGTGCTGTGTCATATCCTTATTTATATTTGATGAAAGAACAGATCTTAAATCAGAGGGAATCTTTGCTCTTGCACATTAATGTGTGATTTATGATAATCAGAGGCAAAGAAGCACAAACACTTCATATTCACCCCCTTTGTATGTAAAATACAAGTGTCACACATAACTTTGAGCTATAATAAAACAAATCCTTGTATATTGGTTATTAATTGACAAGCTCTCGAAATAATTGAATCAAAGCTAAGTGTAAAAAATTACCATGACAGAAGAAAATTGGATTGGAATTGGGTTAGATTTTCTTGACATGTAGAAAAAAGCTCTTTTGTAGGAAAGCATGATCAGACTTTTTCCTTTCTCACTTGACAGGTACAAACTGAACCTGACATCTGCTAAGAGTCAGGAAAAACAGACGGAGGTAAGGACAAATGAGTTTGCATGTGAGAAAATGATCGGCTGTGCAGGTGCTTGAACGTTAATCAGCCACTTGGCTTAAATGTAGGAGTCTAGCTTTGATAACTGGAACTGTTTCAAATCAAAGCTAGAAGAGAAAAGTGAGGAATAAGCTGTTAGAAAAATGTACAAGCTATGGTCACATTACCCATCGGTTTGCGCTAAACCTATTATTTCAGCTTTGTGGTTATTGCCACGAAGTCATCAAACCCCAGACGTACTGAAAATGGGGATTTAGGCAAGACAAACAATTTAGATCTTTTTACATTAAGCTACGTTCACACTAGGCTCGGCAATGCTCGTTCCAGCGACTACTTCCAATGAAAAGTCTTTGTAAACGCATTTAAATGCTTGTTTTAGGCTTTTTGCGTTCATGTGTTGCTACGTAGGATTTAAGTCAATTTTTGGTGCTCTACGAACAAAATGCACGGCCATTGAACATACTTTGAAAGTTGAACCAGTTGAACTTTGACCAATCAGGGACCCATGTCTTGTAGTGACGTATGGATGGCATCCTTTTCAATTCAAGTCCTAACTGTTTAAAAATGTTCATGAAGGAGAAATTAATAATTGCGGTTTGCGTCTGGCCAGAATTCTATGACACCAAGTTTTTCATATATCAGAATAGGGCTGTGAAAGAAAAAGCCTGGAGCAAGATTCACAAGATTTGCACCACTTTGACATTTTGCTCCAAGCCTTGTCCAACTATAGGTACATGCACTAATATCAGGTAGTAACAGTTCAGTGTAAAAACCGTATTCTAAAAGGGCGTTCGGGAATGCCTGTTTAGCGCGTTCTCAAACATGCGTCACATGCTGTGTGTCTGTGTAGCATAAGAGAGAACAAGGACTGACTCATTCTAGAAAGCCTTAAATCGTTGTAGCTGTTGTTTAAATTCAAAACATCACAATAGACACAAAGATAATGTAAATCACCAGTAATTTTTTTATTTGGTGTCCCAGCAGGCCTTTCACATCAGCCGCCAAACTTTCTGCGAGTTCAACCACTATCTGGTCTTCATGGTCAACTGCCTGTGGAACTGCAGGATGTTTCATGCAAATACTGACTTGCACGTGAGGGAAGAGCTGCTTCACAGGAGCAACGTCCCACAGTACTGGTCGCGTTTCGACTTCATCCACCACCCGGCTTTCACGAGCTACGCTGTGGACTTTCACCAGAAGGTGCAATATGTGTGTTCTGAATAAACAGTATGCTCCATGGATGCATGTGCAAACTCTACCAGGTATTTGATGGATGCAGCTGTTGTCTGCAGTCTGCTTAATACACCTGCAGGCTCAACAAATCAGTATTAATGGACCTTTCATGGATGATACATTAATACAGAAATATATTTTATTATTAATGGCCACTTCAGGAGATGTGGTTTTCATCATGTTTAATTATACACACGACTTTTTCTTTTTTGGTTCAGACTGCCTACAGCTTTTAGCAGTAATCTTATGAGACTTAGCCGGGATTTTAAACAATAAATATTCATTTTCTGTCTTTATCAGTGCTGGCCGGGAAGGAAGGACATGGACCTCGATTCCATAAAGGTATTTGGAGTTGTTTTCGTTTTCTGAAAAGCTTTCAGTTTAAGTCCATCAGTCACATTTCACAGATGAATGCATGCAGTTTTCTCAGAAGTTTCTGACATACCTGTGCTCTTTCCTCTCTGCGTGTTACAGCAGTCCAAGCCCTGGAGCTGGTACCTGCAGTATCTTTTCAATCAGGGCTTCGACGGCCTTAAAGACTTTGTTCACAGTAGCATCAGCAGGCTGAAGATGGCGGGCGATGAGCTTGGCGGTTCCCAACAGAGGTAGAAGGTCATCTTCAAGAAAACGCTCCGCCTGTTTTTTTAAGTTTGATTAAAGGCTTGTAAATATTTGATTTCCTCATCCCTGTCAAGGGTGTTAGTTTCCTGTTTTCATGTACATATCTTTTTCTTTGCTAAAGCACTTTGTGCTGCTTTTTTCGCATTTTGCCGTGCAAATAAAGTAATATTATTATAAGTTTATGTCTTAAGAAAGCCTAACCACGTGATACTAGTGTGTGCTGACAACCTAGAAAGACACTGTGTCTAAAACCCTTTTTTCTAGTAGGAAGTGATATTCACTTCTTTTTCTTATTGTTCTTATTATTCATGGTCTGTCCAAATAAAGAGAGAAACATTGTAAATACACAGCCAAATGCATTTTTATGAATTATCCACAATTTTCTTGCATTTATGTTAACCTGTATCTATAACAAGGTCATGGATTTGAAACATTAATTTACTTTCAAACCTGTAAATATAAAAAAAAATTAAAAGGCAAATTTCAAAACAAAAGACAAGAATCCAACTCTGAGTTTTTTCTTTTTCTTTATTTCTTATAGTTTTTTCATGTAAGTAGCTCTTTGTAGTGACACATTTTAAAGAGCTCGTGTTCACATTTTTTTGATTTAGGAAATGTAAACTTCAAAAGCATACTCTCTGTGATCTTAACTTCACAAACATCTGGAATTAAAAGGATCAGTCCCCGGCTGAACATTTTAACAATTTTAGATCAAATAAACCATGTCTAGCTTCCTCAAACAACTCTGTTTTAGCTACAGAAAATAGATTTCTGGAAAAAATTGATAATTTCTGTATGTAATGTTGGTGTTCAATAACTGAAGATCTTATTTTGTGCAGTTTTATTTTCATCTCTATTGTTTGCTCCACATATCTCTGTCTGAACTGACTCAGGCATACACTGAGAGTCTGCTCTCAGTCCTTAACCCAGCAGCATTGTGGGATTGTCTTTCCCTGCATACAAGCCATTTTCAAGTCTCCATCAGCCTTGTGAGAATGCGTCTCTTTTGACTCCACCTGCATACCTGAACAATGCTAAAAAAAAATTAACCTCAGCCTCTTTTTTTCTGCTTTTTTTGTTCCAGTCTCTTACGCTGCTTCTTTTGAGTCTGTATTTATTTCCTTAGGATGAATGAGTCACTATTTCAAATCTAGAGTAATTGTATCTGAGTCACCTGCTCAGGTGCTGTAAAAAAGTAAAAGAAAATAAAAGAAAAGAAACCACTTATTTTGCTTTTTCTTAGATTTGTGAATCTGGTTGTAGCAACTGGTTTTAGGGGGTGGAGTCAGCCATCAGATGTCATTCAGCTGTTCAGAAGGGCATGCATCTTTTAAGATTGGGGTTTCACTTTAGTGTAGAACATCAGTACGACAAACTCAGGGTGAATTGAATGCTGGGTGGGAATGGTGTTGACACACCGGTCATGATGACGGTGTCAGCAGCACATTTCTGTTCTGTCTGCTGCATGACTCTTACATTTATTTGGCGATGACAGATAAAACTTTATTTATTCCAAATGAGAAATGAGGGGATTCAGGTGTGAGATTATAAGTTCAAGCAAAGGAGTCAACATGTGCAGTATTATGGTTTTTTTTTCATCACCAGAAGACCTTTTTAGTGTCTTCAATTTTCTTGAAATAAAAGGATGGGATGAGAAGACTGAATCCTTTTGAATGAAGAATTCAGGCAGATTCTCTGTTGTCCTTATTGGCAATATGTTAGAAATTACAAAATAACTGTTTAATGTTGCATTCACTTTTGATACGCATAAAATATATCCTGTATATTACACTATTGTGCATCCTGTGCATTACTATCTTTTTTTCTATATTTGCATTGCAGTACAGCATGTTTTAATTACCAAATAGTGTTTGGGTTTAACTTGCTTCATAACCCAATTATGTGTTTGTATATATGTGTGCATAAGTCAGTTTCTTAGTTTTATGATTTATCCTCCTTCTTACTTATGGTTTGACTAAAACAGGAACATCATAGGTAAGCAAAAAGCTGATTAAAAAGCATACTTCAGTGCAAAAGAATATAAATATTTTAAATAAATAAACAAAAGGATTCAAGCTATTAAACTGCTTTGTTTAGTTGTTTTTGTACCACCAGCACCAAGAAAACTGAAAGAGAATCTGAAGAGTTTTACTCCAGCGTGGGTCTGTGATTTTACAATACAGGACAAGTCTGAACAGTTTTATTGAAGGTATATGGTACCATACAACAAAACAATTGATCCCAACTGCATGCTATGTTAGAAACACCTAGAAACAATTCGTCACCTATTTTGTAACTGTGATATTACTAAAACAAATCCCATGTCATAATTAAAGATTATTTAGGCCTACCATTTCTAACAATATAAGCAAAAAAGCTATAAATGAATATGAAAATTGTCTGTCTTTTAATGTTTTTAGTTTATTGTGATATATGTTTTATAATGCATGTCATCTCCTGGCATTCTCAGTGTTATTGTTCTCTTTGTTAAATTTAGCATTTGATTAATTTTCAAAAACCTTTTAAAAGGTTCAAATTTTGCCCACAAAACGGGCTAAATAACATATTTAAGTTTTAAGTCTGTTCAATATTTAGAAATGTACTTTCAATCACATGTGATGAAGCTGTTTTTTTTTTTTTTCTTCTTTCCTTTGAACCTTCCGCGTATTAAAGGCTGTTTCGGCGCCTTCTCATCAATGAGTTCCACCTCCCTCATTGGCTGTGGTTGAGGACTTGACACTTGAAGCATGATGGCCCGCGTGCGCTCAGCAGTTGATGCGCGCGCGGCGGAGCCCCCCACACAGGAGCGTCACAGCCAGGCAGGCTCTCCTCCGCCGGTGAAGCGCCGCGCTGCTCCGCCGCTTCCTCCTGCCTCCTCGCCGCTCCTCTCCATCTCACTCTCCCCCTCGCGTCCACGGAAGTAGCTGAAAAGCGGCGCCGTCTCTGCGGACACGTCCACTCACCCGCCCGCCGGCTGTCAGCCCGAGCCGGGGCTCCGCTCCAGCCGCAGGAGGAGAAAGGTACGAGTGTGAAAGGCGGCTTGTTGTTAATTGAGCTGGGTTAACCTCGCGCGCGTGACAGGCGCGCCGCGGCAGCCCCCTTAACCGCCTCTTGAGTTTCTCTGCAGTTAATTTTCTGAGCATTTTCCTGTTAACAGTTGACCAGCTGGATTGTTTTGGGGTTTTTAATTTTATATAACCCCTGATGAGTTCATGGTTGTCAGGTGCGCGCTTCAGGAAAACGCGCTCAGCTGCTTTTCCTGCCAACATCATCCGAAGCTTCAATGAACAAAGCTCCTCTCAGAGCAGTTTGGCGCCATCGAGAAGCTGGAAGAGGGTACTTGTTTGAAGTCCTGATGGGGAACAGAATCCAGATGTTTTGTTTTCTTACTGCAGGCTGCCCGGTGAGACTCACCCCCCCAGAAGAATTGTGTGATTTCTGGGCTTGTTTGGGTTGAGACTGAGGTGCTGGTTTGAACTCTGATTCAGAGGAATATGCTGGGTTAAAGTTAAAAACTCTCCGCCTTTAGTGTTGCACTTTTTCACCTTTATTTAGTTGTGTTTTGCACCAAAAGATCCAAGTTTTCTGGGAACTCCTCTCTGTCCTCCCTCTTTCATCTCCAAGCATCCATTGCTGTGCCCAAGGCTACACTGAAGGTCCCTGGATGCTTTAAATGGCTCACTTTGTTGCTGAGCATCACCTCTTTCCCCCCAAAGAGCCGTAAAGTGAACATTACCCACAGAGAAATGACTAAAATCACTTTTAAATGTCCCTTCTGCAGATTTTTTTGTGTGTTATCCATCTGCATCCTATTCCTCCCAGGTCATTGTTTCAGGCTGTCGCTTCCCCAGCTGGATTTAGCAAAACACTGCTGCGGTGCAGTTTTGCTACTGTTAATTTGTTCTTAAAGACCCAATAAAAAATGGTGTTTCTTTGTTTTTAATAGTTCTTGTGGCACTTTTTTGATTAAGCTTAAAATTATATTTCTGAGTATTTCTTTATTCAAATCATTGCAATTCAGGAGCAGATGGCGTTGGAAAACGCTTGTAGGGGTGACGTAGAAGCTACTATACGGCAAGCAACAAGGTCCCTGCTCTGCTCCATTCTGACGACCAGATCCACGTACGTCTTCGCTTTCCTCGTCTGAGCTGGTATCTGGCTCAAAACTGGATAGCTCCAATATTACTCGCCATTTTTATTGCACTGGTAGCGTTAGGTTGGGGTTGTTAGGGGCTGTAAGCTAGTGGGAGAGCATATAAGCAGATAGCTGATGGGAAATGGGGGTGGGCTTACTCTGCCAGCTTTCCCGCCCAGAAATCAGAGTGGAATTTCTGCAGAAACTTTGTTCTAGAAAATGACTTTTTTCTTCCCAAAAAGCATAAAAACAATGTAATCCTAATTCAAAGACCATTGGGAAATCTTTTTAATGAGACCAAATGATGATCGAAGTGGGTCTTTAAGAGCTTTCTTGTGTGACTTAGGGCTGAGGTGGAGGTTAATGGTTGTTCTGGGTGCACCACCCCCTTCATTGATGAGCTTTTTGTTGTAAAGTGTGAGTTTGAACACCAGCGTTTGAGCTTAATTTGATGGATTTGCTTCTGTTCTGTTTCACAGCTGGGTGGGTTCTGCATTGCTTTGCCAAATTCAATTATTTTAATCAGATCTATTATTCACCCTCTCCAAGAATTGTGTCAGTTTACGCAGTGATCTGTGCTAATAGGTCATTTTAACTCAAACTGATGTTTATTCCAGTGGTGTTGGTGACCTCTCTGAGCCATCGGTTCGTTCGTTTCTATCTGCTTCTTAGCATTGATCAGTTTTTGCTTTTATAGACAGAAAATGCTTTTTTTCTACGTTAATCCCACCAGCTCTTGTTTGAGTTTGTTGTAGGAAAGTTTAGGTTCTTACTGTTTATTTTTTTTAATTTTTACTATTTACAGTAGGGCAAAAGGTTCATCCTAAAAAAACAACAGCCACTCTTACAGCAGAGAGTTATTTCACAGTTTGTTTTCACATCTTCTAATGAAACATTTGATTTTTTTTTTCCAGTGAAAGATTATCTCAGGCATGTTTATGCCCATTTTTTTTTTATTTCAGGAGAGTGATCTGAAAATGTCATCCTTTGTTAAAGTCTGCCCGAGGTCTTCAGTAACTCTAACAGAGCGTTAAGAATTAGCAACCTACCAACTGCTGTGACATGAAATATTCTTAGCCAGAAGATTCTTCTCTGCATTTTTTTTTTTTGCAATAAAGGAGGGATTTCTAGGTCAGATGCTGTGATTACAAATAATTATTCTAGTTCCTGTATTGGTTTTTGGGGAAAGCAGAACAGGAGAGAGGAGTTTGCAAGTCATGACCTCAGCTGGACCTAATGGAGTTCTTATTCAATTAATGTTGACCTCTGGTTATCTTTGTGAACAAGCGTTTCAGTGGGGCAATAAAAGCATTTGTTTTTCTACCTAGTATCAGCAAATAAAAAGCAATTTTTCAGGATTTAAAGTGTAATTTTAGATGGTGGCGTTTTCTCCCTAATGCTTTTGCTTTTTTTAGGAAAAGCATAATGAGCAAAAACTTGGAGTTGCCCCTTTGGAACATGAATACAATCAGGATTCTGAGGTTTCTTTTCCTCCTCTTGGAAACTCTGACATTATACATTTGTACACTGAAAGGGAGAAAGTAAAGGAAATGGAATGGGTTCTGGATAGTCTCTGCTTTTGTTCCTGCAGCTTGAAGTTTTCTTTTAAAGCATAAAAGACTTCAGCAACATAAAAAGATGTCTGACTCAGTTAAAGGCTGATGCGCTGCTGCATGTTAAACTTAAAAAAATAAGAAAAAAAAAACGAGTCAACGGGTCTCTGTAATTTTTTAGACAATTTCCCCTTTGTGGGATCAATTAAGTTATATTCTATTCTATTCTATACACTCACTGATATGCTAAAGATGGAGGACGCGTTGGTCATATGATGCTATTTGTACATGAATTCGTCCGTTTTGAAAATAAAGTTTTTTTTGCAGCATGCTCAGTAAGGCGGTTACAGTGCTGAGGATTTGTAGGTCATCAGTATCACACCCCTCTAGAGCAGCTTTGTCTTAAAATACAGCAAAATATACATAGAAAGAAATTGTAGTGGTTAGTAGTCATGCCTCACAGTGAGAAGGCTCTGGTTCAAATCCTGGTTGGGGCCCTTCTGCGTGGACTTTGTATTTTCTACTCGTGCATGTGTGGGTTTTCTCCAGGCTTTCCGACTTTCTCCCACAGTCCAAAAACTTGCTTCATTGGTTAATTGGTGTCTCTAAATTGCCTCTAGGTGTGTGCTAGTATGTGGTCCTGCAACAAACTGGTGACCTGTTCAGGGTGGATCCTGCCTTCAGATGACCTCAAAAGGGATTCAGTGGGTTCTGAAACAGGATGGGTGGAAACATTCACTCTCATTACTAGTTATTATTAGCTATCATGCGTTATACACAGAAACACAAAAGTTCATTTCTGTGAAAAAGTTGGATTTTTTTTCTGGCTTCTTTTTGAATTAACCGCTTGAAAACCCCTCTTATGCTTTGCTTTTTAAACTGGCTTCAAACCGGAAGTCGATGGCTGGCTGTTTATTTTTAGACTGCTTGTTGTTTGCAGAAAAACCTCTAATTCAGGTTGTCAAACTCATTTTAGTCCAGGGGCCACATTGAACCCGTCTGATCTTAAGGGGGCCGGACCAGTAACATAATAGCAAAATAACCCATGGTCAACTTGTTTTTGTTTTTTTTCTGAGTTTGAAAACATGCTTTAACCAACATAGTAGCCTAATCACGTATTATTACACATCCATTCGCAGAGACCAAGGGATTTCAAATACAATGCATTTTACTAAAAAAAAAATGGTTTATTCGATTTTATTCAGACTGAATATTTTACATCTGACATTGCAGCAATTCTGATTAACTCAAGAGGGGGCTATGGAAAGAAAACACCCTGTCAAAACTATAAATGTGCAAATTGATGAAAAGTTAAACTAATATAAACTTGAAAACAATTGTTAATGTAAGGATTTGGAGTTAACTTCCCTTTCTCTCCATTTTCCCTCCTGAAACTCTGTGTCATTGGCCTTCAGCAGGCCATCAATATCAGGATTTATATTCTGTGTAGCAACACATTTCACAATGTCATTCAAGTGTGCAAAATACAATGAAATGTCCAAAAATCTTTCCCTGTGTTGGCTGTCAGGATTTGGTGGTGTGGGACCCAAAATGCAGGAGACCAGGCTCGGCGGAAGAAACGTAAATATTTAATAAACAAACTTAAACATGACAAAACCACGGGAGAACTAAAGAGGCGACAGAGCAGAACAGATGACCTGACTGGGATTAACTGAAAACCAGACACTTAAATAGACTGAGGACAACAGAAATGAAGACAGCTGTGGATCATGAACCTGTGTGAACCAGTTCAAAACAAAACATGACCAAAAACCATAGCAACTGATAAAACCCCAACCAGAGTTCACAATCCTGACAGTTAGTTTCCTGAATTTTGTGGCAACACCTGCCTTCTTCCTGACCCTTGATGGGGCGCCATCAGTGGCCAGACTGACATCACGTGACCAGTTCAGTCCACATTGTCCAGTGCAGTAATGAGAGCTGACTATGTCATCAACTGTTGTGTACATCATAGGAACCAACTCAAGAATCTTCTGTGATGGTCTTATCAGCACCTCTAATAAATATGCACAGTTGTGTAATATCTGTGATTTTAGTGCTTTTATCAATAAATGTCTGGATTCTGTCCTTCATTTGGAAAGTGATGAGAAGTAATTGGATTTAAACCTATATTTTTTGTCAGGATAGTTTGTCTTACAACAAAAAACCTTTTAGCAGTTTGATGGCAAAATTTGTTGTAATTCCTCTTAATAAACCAATATAAAAGCCGACAAACTATTTCTTGATGGTTATGTGACAATAGGATATTTTTTCAGACAACATCATGTTTTTAGGGATGGGATTTGGATTATTTTTTGGATTAGTTGTTGTCAACCTTTGAGCCACAACCTGCAGAATGATCAGGCAGATGGTTGTGCTGTCTTATCACTCCTGCAATCACACGTAGATGCTTGCAATGATTTATTCTGGTGAAATAGTTTCAGATTCATTTTCTTGCCTTCTGTTTTCCTCTCAGTAATGTATCAAAGTCTATAATTACTTAAATAATCTACTATTCCTCACACATTAGATGATAATGTCAGGAACTTAAAAAAAGAAAAATATACAGACGTTTGCCATTTTTGTTACCATATTCAACTTTTTTCCACAATATTTACAAAAATAAGATATTTGGAATAGGGTTTTAAGACAACATGCTATATGTTTTTATTGCAGTTTTTAGTGGGTTTTCCAAAAGTTTGTTTCTTCATTTTTTTGGCAAAAAGAGAAAGGAGGGAAAAAACAGGTTTGTGCCTGCATTAGCGCGCCTTTTCCCAGACCAGCTGTATTGTCTACATCCTCATTTCCTGGCCAGAAGAAAAAAAATGGCCATCTGTCACTCCCAAACACCTCAGGCCTTACTGGAGTAAAAATATCTCTGTGGCCTGTCAATTGGCTGGTCCTTCTGAGACCCTGATGGAAGTCTAGCATTTGTACACCTCAGAGTGTCATTTCTCAAGCTTTCTGGCCGAAGGACAGTTGCTCTCAGTCAAGCTGACTCCCCCAAGTCTCGCCGCCCCCATGCGCCTCTCTATCATCCCCACACAGCACAGGCATCCAGTGAAATGGACAAATAGGGGAAGAGCAGGGATAGAAAAGCAATTTGCTGACTCCATAAATTCCTGCACCCATAGTAACTATCCTTGGCTGTAGTGACGGTGAGCTATTATTTAGAATCTGGTAACCAATGCTTTCCTATTAACATTAAATGGGCTGGAGTCTGCAGGTTGTCTGCTCTGACACATTTATGCTGGTTATTTACAGCTGGCTTCTGCAGGCCCTGCTTTGAGGACCAGCTCACAGTGTGGCCTTGTGCAAGTCATCCGTAATATGACAGTAGAGCGGGGAGAGCGCTGCCGAGCAGTTGCTTAGTTTACAGTTTTTTGGGAATCTCACGCTGGATATATGATTTTGTGTGTCTGTGGGGCACTGAGGGATTATAAATCTATCTGTCTGTGGTTGTGCAGCTTTCTGGATCGCTTGTGGCACATCTGCAGGAGCGGCAATGGGAGCCAACCGGCCTGGCTGAAATATATTGACTGATGCTTTGATCTTTAATGAGAAAATTGTAGCCCTCAAAAGATGAAGCTTGCTCACAAAGTGACTTTTGGACTTTTATCCGGTGTCAGCTGCAGGTGAAATATGTCACTTACTCTGACATGTCTGCATCAAATGGGAAAAGAGATCAGATATGTTCATCTGTAATAAGCGCCATGGGAGAAATGGGGTGCAGCAGACATGCAAGGAGATGTTTTAAAGACCCACTCCGATAAAAATCAGGTTTTTGGTGTTTTTAAAATGTTCTTGTGGCATTTTTCTGATGATGGAGGACAAATATAAAGAAAATTAAGCTCAAAATTGAATTTCGAAGTAATTCTTTGTTAAAATTATTGTAAATCAGGAGCAGACGATGCATGCATTGTTCCAATATTGCTCGCCATTTTTGTTGCAATGGTAATGTTGGGTTGGGTGTGTGGGGGCTGTAAGCTAGCAGGAGAGGGAGTAAACAGAAAGTTGACTGGAAGTGGGAGCGGGCTTACTCCCGCCCACAACTCAGAGGCAAATTTCTGATGAACTCCTGCCATTCTGCAGAAACTATGCTCTAGAAAACAACACAAGTTTTTTAGATTTTGGCTAAAATAGCATAAGGATAATTATAAGACCACTTGGAGCATGTTTACAATAAATCCAAATATGATTGTAATGGGACTTTAAACATTTTGTTTTCATCTCTATTTTTTATAATATCTACATGGGGTTTCCCTAATCTAGTTGTCAGACGTTTTCTCCTTTCATCTGAAGTATAGTCTAAATATCCTCAATCATACAGCAGCTTTTAACCCCAGGTATAATCATCTTACTGAGTATTCACTCATTACTGTGGGATTTTTTTTTTTGTTTTGTTTTCCAGTGATCACTGCTTTGATTTAATGGCTCATTAAAGCTTAAAAAAAACTGCATAATTCAAATGTTACGTTGTCTCATGCCATGAAACACAGAATCTCTGAGTGGATTCTTGGCCTGCAGAAGGCACTAGGCTGTGGCCCCCAGGTGCTATCCTCTAATAACAGTTAATGCCTCCTTGCATAGAGCGTGGTTTCTTCTGGTTGTGGCCGACTTGCTTCCCTGAAGCAAGCTTAGTCTCTTGGTTCTGTTTTTGAGCAAATGTTCTTCCTGAGTGGTCTGATCAATCTGTTGTCAAATCTAGTTAGAGTAATGCAGCATCAGCTCTCCATCGGTCACACTTCATCTTCTACCTCTATGAACAAGTTCTAATTAATGCTGACATTATTTGATTTCTGATCATAGCTGCGATGTCTGACAGTGAAACCTTTTTGTGGAGCTTAGTTATCCTCAGCATCTGCTTGCTGCTGGTTGTTGCACCAGCAGCTTTTTAATATGTTTTTTTTGTTTACAAAAGTCAATGGACGTTCAGATCTTCTGCAAGATGAGACGACGAATTAGCGACTTCTGTAATATTCAGGCTCCTACAAAATAAACTTGTTCTGAGAATTTCTTGTCACGTCTTCTTACAATGCACATGAAAGACTTGTGTTTTTAAAAAGTTTGGCCACCCTCAACATTGACAGTTTTTCTTTGTATGATGTTTGAGTGTTTTAAGCAAAACTTTTGTTTTGTTTAGTTTGTATTCTGGTAAATGTTTTAGACTCCTGATGCCAGTGAATGTCACTTGGCATAGTCAAAGCAGACCACAAGGGGGCAGTACAGCAGCAAGCAGCAGGATGGGACATATTGGTCTTTAAATTTTAAGTGTGTCTGTTGTGCTGCTTAGTACTTTGCTTTTTGTGCAAAAATGCAGAAAGTTAAATGTGAGTTGACCAGGGAAGAGTTTCATGCCGATTGCGTCGTCTTTTATTTTGACAAATTGAATTCTATCCACCCATCTCAGTTTGGTTCATGCGGTGGTTTCTGGAGGATTACTCAAAAATGCGTGAATGGATCAAAATACTGCTTTGGGGTTTTTTATAGTGAGGAATGAACAGTAAAATACACTTAAAAGCTCAATAAGTTGAATTTTCACGATGATGGGAAATTAGCGCAGGCTTATTTCCCGCTAACAGTCAGAGAGGAATTTCTAATGAACTCCTGCCACTCTGCAGAAACTATGTCATAGAAAGCCACACCTTTTTTGAATTTGGTAAAACTGTATTATCTTAATTATAATATTACCCTATTTTAAAGATCTCATAGTGACTTACCAACCAAACAGAACACTTTGCTCACAAAGTGCAGGACTGCTTGTGGTTCATAGAATCTCTAAAAGCACAATTGGAGGTAGAGCCTTTAGTCACCAAGTTTTATGGAATAAGCTCCCAGCTCAAGTAAGAGAGGCAGACACAGTTTACACATTCAAAGTTAGGCTTAAAACATTCCTCTTTGGACAAGATTATTGCCAGGCTAGCTAGTATTCAGAGAATATCTAACTTACTGCTGCCCTACCTCAACTACTGTAATGAAGCTCTGGGGAATAATTATAATTTTAATTACATATGTTATACATACTTCTCGGCAGAGATAAGCAAAGGGAAGATGGTTTGATAAACCGAGCCATGGCGGCCTATTCCCTCCGCTTAGTGGGCTTACATTTTTTTTGCCATATTACATGCAACTTACAATCAACATGTTTGAATCAAACTATAATACCAATTAGTTGCTTGCAGGCTACTAGAAGTTAGAAGTTGGGGAAAGGATGGTGCACAGGGTGTTCTGTCCTCTAAAACTTCTCTCCTCTATTCTTTATCATTTACTCAGTACTACATTTAATTTAGTTCATCATGCTTTGGTTTGGTGCAGTGTAATTCAAATGTTGTCTCTGTTTCCCACTCCCCTGCATGGGAGCAGGAGAGATTTCAGGCAGACCGTCTGTGCTCCTGTCTTTGGTTGTGGACCTCGCCTCTGGCTCGTCTCGCACCCCCAGCTGCCCCACAGTTTCATCTGGATGAAACCCATCTGCTACACTATTTAAACATGTAGTTGTTATTCAAACATGTAGTTGTAGAGTTAGATAAGCTAATTCTTCTTTAACAGTTCTAGCACATCACCTATCTGTCCTGGGAGAGGATACCTCCTTCATGTGGACATCCTTGAGGTTTCTTATTTTTTTCCCAAAAGACAGGCGTTCTTTTTTAAAGAGTTTTTCTTCACTGAGAAGGAGGGTCTAAGGACAGGGATGCCAGTTTAGCTTAGTCTGTTTAGTTTAGTACAGCAACCAGCTTTTATTTATATTTTTTAAATTTACTTTATGTTCTTTGCATAAATTCCGGTGTGAAGCCCTTTGAGAAAGCTATGGTTGTGATTTTGGGCTAAACAGATAAAATTGAATTTAATTAAAAGAACACAGGATACACTTTTAAAATAGATTAAAAGATGATCGGAGTGAGTCTTTTACTCTTTTAACCACTTTCAAAACATACAACCTTTATTTGAAAAAATATGTAAAAAGAACAGATGCTGCAGGCCTGCACTAAAGCCAGCCGAGTGCGCAGTAAAATGCTGTAAAGAAGATAAAGAGGAATCCTGGATGGGTTTTACTAAATATATTGATCCTTAATATACTTCCAAACCAGAACATTCCTACAGAGCCCGAGCTCTTGTCCTCCAGTTATTACCAGATTCAGTTTTTTTTCTCCACCTCATTCATGTGCAGCGTCCTCCTTCTTGAAATGACACACAATCCACCCGAAATTAGATTTAAATGTGACTCTTTGATCCACAATTTTCCCCCCACAATATCCTCTTGCACTGTCAGAAGTGTGTGTATGGTGTTGGTCCTGTCGAGCCAGAGCCAACAACTACAAATACACAGAAACCTGTGTTCATCCTCAATACAATTAAATCACTGTACAAGTATTTGCACTGTACCTTATTGTTGTACTTTTCACAGTTGTAATTTTGAATGTCCATTCTATAGAACAATAAAACACAATGACCAATCAAAAAACTATCACTATTTTAAGAACCAGGTTGAATGTGGACAAGTCCAGAAATGCTGAGTAAGAAGATTGAATAGAAAGGGTTTGCTTTTGGCACAGGCTCACACTTTTATTGACCGTGTGTCTTTAATATTTAAAAAGTTAGAGTAGTTTTAAACAGCACTTTCTTAATGTTAAAGTACAATTCTAAGTAGTCTTAAAATCCACATCCATCATTTGGTAACATGTTTTTGTAAACATTTAAAAACGCTTTAACTTTAGATTGTGTTTGAATCGATAAATGTGTTTAAATCGACATTTTTTTCTTTAAGGTTGTGTTTTGAAACTTTTTATTACAAAAAAACATGTAACAAGTGGTTATGCCACATTTCATTTTATTTTCCGTGCTGTTCTGTTTTGCAATTAAGCAGGAACCATCTCCTCTCCTACTTTATAGTCTTGCATCTTATACTTTTGACTAGTGTATCTATTGATATTTTGCTGTGAAGTGATAATGGAGGCTTTACACTAATTTGGTTATTCTAAATGCCTGACAAAGCTTTCACTTGTCAAGTAATTTAGCCTCTTTCTTTGCTGTTTATTTCACACTGGTGTACCAAGACAAAGAGTTTCTCAACACAAATAGAATAATAAAGTATACTTTAAAGGGGTTTAGCTTGTTATATTGGACATTTTTTTCTTTGACTAGTAAACTTGCATTCATTTTTGGCCCTAACTAAAAATGCTTCCTTTAAATAAACAAACAAAAACAAACTTTTGATGAATGTTGAGCAAGTTCTTTAATTATCATATGTGCGAAACAGGTATACAGTCATTACTTTTCTTCATATGCATAACGAATCTGAATTCTGTTGTAACTATTAATTGAAATGGCAATATCGTTTTTCTTTGACAAATCAACAATTAAAGTCCCACTCCAAAATGTTTTTGATCTATTTCAAAAGTATTTACAGTGGTCTTTTAATTATGGTTATGCCTTTTTTTAAAAACCAACATAAAAAAAACTGTCATTTTCTAGAACATAGTTTCTGCAGAGCAGCAGGAGCTCGTTAGAAATTCACCTCTGAATGTTGGCACACAGCAACCCTGCTCTCTCTTCTGTCAACCATAATTGAGAGCTCTCTGTTTTATACTCTCTCCTGCTAGCTTTACAGCCCCTCACACCCCAACTTAGCATTAATGGGGTCACAAAAATCCAGAGCAATATTGGAGCCATCCAGTCATACAGTTTAGAGCCAGATGCAGATCAGACGAGAATAATGAAGACGTACATGGATCTATTTGTCTGCAAGTGGATGCATCAGAATGGAGAAGAGCAGGGAGCTTGTGGCTCACTCATATTTCATATGTGACAAATAAAATTGTTTTTCAAACTTCATTTTTTCGTCCGATTTGAATAAAGGAATACTCAGAAATGCAAATTTTAGGCTTAATTTTCTTAATATTTGTCATTAACATCAGACGAGCATCTTCAAAACACCAAACACACAATTTTCATTGTAGTAGGTCTTTAATACATTATGCAAGTTCAGTATAAAAAGTGTTTATTCATTTTCTAAATCTGCTTTTTCCCTTTTGGGGTCACGGGGGTGCCGGAGCCTAACCCAGCCACTTGTGGGCGAATGCAGGGTACATCCTGGACAGATCACCAGGCTGCCGCATGGCCAGGGACAATTTAGAGGAACCAATTAACCTACGATGAATGAATGAATGCATGAATCTATGAATGAATGAGTATAAAAAAATGATACCAAAATCTCATGAATGAAAAAAAGCTAAATTAGCTATCAGCTCACATGATTACAACTAGCTGTTTGTCTACTTGCCGGTTTGTTTAGTTGTTGACTATTTTAAACTAAAAGTGTAAAATTATCATTTTGACTGGCAGTCAAACATACTCACTGGCCACTTGATTAGACACACATATCCAACTGCTCGTTAACACAAATATCTAATCAGCCAATTACGTGGAAGCAACTCAATACTTTTAAGCAGGTAGACATGGTCAAGACGATCTGCTGTCATTCAAACTGTGCATCAGAATGGGAGAAAAAGGTGATTGAAGTAACTTTGTACGTGACATGGTTGTTGGTGCCAGACGGGCTGGTCTCAGTGTTTCAGAAACTGCTGATCTATTGGGATTTTCACCCACAACCATCTCTAGGGTTTACAGAGAAAGGTCTGAAAAAAAGGATCACCAAAAATGGACAATAGAAGATTGGAAAAATGTTGCGTTGTCTAAAATTCAGATGGTAGGGTCAGAATTTGGTGTCATCCACATGAAAGCATAGATCCATTTTGCCTTGTATCAATAGTTCAGGCTGGTGGTGGTGGTATAATGGTGTGGGGGATATTATCTTGGCACACTTCAGGCCCCTTAGTACCAATGGAGCATGGTTACAATGCCACAGCTTACCTGAGCATTGTTGCTGACCATGTCCATCCTTTAATGACCACAGTGTACCAACTTCCGAGTTTCAAAGTTTACTTTGAAATCCTTTTTTTTTTTTTTTTTTTTAAATCAAAATAAATAAAAACAGAGCCAGGAGATATGGTAAAGCATGTATGCTGCTTATGTTTGGAAAGACCATTTTGTTTTATTTTTTAATTCTACTTGCTTTTCATGAAAAAGGATTGTTTCTTCTTTAGGACAGCATGGTGATAATCTTTTAGATTGCAAAAGCTATCTTTTAAATGCAAGTTATTCTGCCTTGTCTGCTCAGGAACCATCGTTAGGATTCCACAGGAACACAGCGGCTCCCTCATTTAAGTCTGTATTGAATGTGTAAGAAAAACAGAACTGATTTTTGCAAATCAGTTGTGAGCACTTTTTTTAAAGGAAAACTTTAAAAACCTAAAGGATGCTCTAAACCTAGAGAAGGTTTAATCTGAACGAGTTTAACATTTTGAAGCACATTATAAACAAAGCAGAAACTTTTAGGATCTTTTGGGACTCAGATATGGCTGCATTCCAGTGTGCCCCTGTCCTTCTACTTCTGTGTATCCACAATCATCCCCTTGCTCTTGGCAGAGCTATGTGGTCTGGGAATATTGAACAGTTTCAATCCATCTTTTTTACAGGTTGGTACAGTTAACTGCTTTGTCATTTCTGCCTAAGAGCTTGGCTCAGCTAGACAAACAAGGATCTCTTCCCTTCTCTAGTTGCATGACCTTATTATTGATGACAAACCAAAATAGATATTTTATTTTATGAATGTAGCCTGCAATAGCTAATTCTTGTTTTTGGAAATATTCAGTTTATTATAATTTGTATCAGTTTTTATCCCCTTACTATGCATCTCTAAGACTTTACTGTAATTCAATCCCCACATCCACAAATTCTAATACCTAGAAGTGAATAGAGAAACAAACAATTGATTTTATTTTCCTCTTTTTCATTCTTGTTAGCGATGCGGCGAGGCTGCAACCTATTTCCCCGTCAGTGTGTGAGAAGTGGAGCACGTTTGAGACAGTCCATCACAGAGGCAGGAAAAGACTAATAACCCATGGTAAATGTAAAGTTGCTGTGAGTGCATGATTCTTTTTGACTGAAGAAGCTGGAGGTAAAAGTAGATCATGCAAACTCCACCCAGAAATATCCCAGCTGCAGTTTGAATATGAAGAAGTACCATTCCACTGTTACCTCACATGTCAATCAATCACTTTATTTATAGAGCACTTTTCATCTATGTGCTGAAGAACACAAGTTTTTTTACATATATATAAACACAGGTTAAAACAATAACAACAATAAAAGACGAACATAAAATGGAAGGAAACACTGTGGCTAATACTTTAAGGAGGCACTGCAAAATAGAAAGGGTGAAAATTTACAAATGATAAATCATAAAAGCCATAAAATCCTTAAAAACCAAATCATTGAGTTGATTAAATTAGTTATTTAAATGCTAAGTTAAAAAGATATGTCTTTAAAAATCTCCACAGATGCAGAAATTCTCAGCTTGTCAGGGAAGTTGTTCCACACATAACGACCACGGTACTGAAAAGAACGTCTATTATGGGTCTTGTGTTAATGTTGTTTGGACTATGGAATTTAGGGGCTGTAAAGGTGCAACTGGCATCCACCTGGCAACTCTGGAGAGGAAATCAGTTTAAAAAAAAAGGATACAGGATTTTTTTGTGTATGTGTGGGTTGGCCTCTGATTTTATCTAGAGTGTCTGACTTTGAGAGTGCCTTGCAATATGATCTGCAGCTCCCCAAAGTCCAGTTATCTTGTTCTGCATCTCTCACAAGCCCTCTGGTTTCTTTTTAATCATTTATTCTGTCTTTACTGTGTCGATGAAAGAGCAGATTCAAGATGCAGATAAATGGGAGCCCATTTCTGTGTAATTTTTCCATTTCTTGACATAATATTTGTTGACTGAAACATATGACAAATCACATTTCCAGCCAATGAACTAACAAGAAAAACATGCCATTAATCTTTGTTGTGTTTTAAAAATGGAATAAAATCAGTTAGAATTGATTTTAAGTCTTGAGTCTTTTCAGCTGTGAGTTCACATATGCAGCTGCTGCTTTCAGTGGGAGTTTGTGCTTCTCTGGAATTAGCAGTCGATAAAGCAAAAATACTTTATCATGATGAAACTGCATGAAAATCAGACGTCAACTTTCGTACTACACTATTAATTCTTCTCACTCTTATCCACTATAAAACTTTCTACCTGATTAATTCAATGTGAATCTGGCTTTCCTTCTTTTTTTATTTTGAAAGCTAACCCCTAAAAGTTCTGTTAATGCGGGAAGTCTGGGAGCCAGTGTTTTGATATTCCTCTATAAAGCCATAGAAATATTTAACCCTGTTAAAAAAACCTAATGACTGTCTACATTAGTGTGAGTTGTGTGTGTTTCTTCCTGTTGAATTATAATACAGCATCAGGGGAGTGCTTCTCTTTGCTAAATGATGAAATAGGAATTTGACAGCTCTCCAGGCAATAATGCAGAATCGCTCCCCCCCCTTTTTTATATTTTGAAAAAAGGGAAAATAAAACAAGTTATCAATGCGGGGCTCTGTGTGTGCTGTGTATGTTCTGCAGGCACAAACTGGCTGGGTCGATAGCCACATCTGAAATCATTTGTCAAAGCTGCATATTTTCCATTTACGGGTCTAATGGCATTCTCTAAGACTCTATGATTTATCAAACAGAAAAGGTCACTACAGCAAGCTGCAATAATTCTGTCTGCTTGTATTTGGTGTTGCAGGAGTGCTTTCTCCATCGCTACATAGAAAGAAAAGTGTATTTTAATTACATGTTAGCTATATGTAAATTGTAGCATGGCAGACCCTAGATAAGGCTGCTTGTTTTGGCTCCAAATTTAACTACTTTTACAACTATAAAGTCAGTAGGCTGTTGTTTGTCATGCATGCCATTTTTGTTGAGTGTTAGTGAAAGTCCTTCCATTTATTGATAAAAAACACTTTGACTACAGGTTTTTTTTTCTTTTTTTTGATCAAAACCCTCTGTGAAAAGCCACTTTAACATGGTGGAGGGGTTTGAGAGCTCGAGTGATCTCAGGAACTAAGCTGTCTGGGGCTTTTGCCTCTGTTAGGGTCTCCCATGGCAGACAGGTCCTAGGTGACGAGCCAGACAAGGAGCGGTTCAGAACCCCAAAATAAGAAGTTCAAGCACAGATTCTGTTGCGTCAAACGGATTGGCATCACTGGGGCCCCACCCTGGAGCCAGGTCTGGTAGCTGGGGCTCTTCTTGGGTCCAGCCCGAAAGAACGACATTATCACTCTCCAGTGGGCCCACCATTTGCAGGAGAGCTCAGACAGGGCCGGAATGTGGTGCGGGTGCCTCGGCGGTGTTGGAGACCTAAAATAAGGGACACCGTCAAGCTAAATAAGGAGTCCTACCAAGCCAGCCAGGCATGGTAGAACTAAATTTAATAGTAGCATGTCCCTTTTTTATGTTTCAAAAATTGCTTCTAAATTTTGTAACTGCATGATAATTTATTAGTTATAGTTCTATTCATTATAGAAACACTGTTTGACTCAAGTGTCACCTTCTCTGAGGGTCAAAGGTCAGGTCTTTAATGACAATTTAGGTCTTGAAATATCAAGCATGCATGTCAACATTTGTGACTATTTTCACTTTCTTAACTTTATAGGCAATTTGTCAAAATCAAATAATGAAGACATTAAAGGTTGTCATTGGCTATCTAACGTCTCTCATCATTATTTTTAAGAAATTTATTTATCTATTGTTCTAAGGTTTATGTCAAACTTGGGGTTATTTTTTGTTTGAAGGGTGAAATTTGTACAGAACCTGTCTAATGACTTGATAGAAAAAATTAATTGTAGCCACCAAATATTTAAAACATGACAAAAAAAAAACAAATTCATGACCATGAAATAACAATAAAACATGAAAATTATAACATGGCCACAAAATAGTTGACATACAAAATAAGGTACTAATTTTATATTTCTATACCCCTATTGCCTATACATAAAAAAATGGCATGGTTAGTGAAATAAGAAAATTGATTTAAAATAAAGCTACAAGCTAGGTAAGGATAGTCTGAGTTTGATTTAAGGCCCAGAAAGGCCTTAATTT
Source organism: Adrianichthys oophorus (assembly GCA_036245035.1). Lineage (NCBI taxonomy): Eukaryota > Metazoa > Chordata > Actinopteri > Beloniformes > Adrianichthyidae > Adrianichthys > Adrianichthys oophorus. The sequence goes on from BSAI01000162.1 coordinate 4,710,419, forward strand.
AAGGCAGAGAAAGAGCTTTAAATGCCTTCTGAAAAGCCTGGGAGTGCAAAAAAAAAATCACTATTTCCGAGAGTCCTTTAAACAAGATATTTAGAACCAGGTTGCTTTACCTGCAAAGGTGTGCTCGATTTATTTAACCAGTTGTGCAGGCACTGTTTTAACATCATTGTTGGTACATCTGTTTCTTTTTGAATCCATTCAATTTTGTTGTTTTGTTGTTTGTTTAAGTTTTAGTTTTGTTAGTTCAAGTTAGTTTTTTTGTTCTCTTGGTTTAAATATTTTGTAACCACAAATTAGTATTTTGTTTGTACAATTTAACCACTTTGTTTAAAACAAAATTAGTGTTTGGTTTGTATAATTGAATTATTTTGATCCACAAGTTATTATAAGTATGATTAAAAAGTGTCCACAGTTTTTTTTTTTTTTTTTTTTACTGTGTCATCAGACGGGCTCTGTAAAGGTAATGATTCATTTTCAGAAAAAAATATATTGCAATTACAAGCTATAAGCTATTTTTAACACTCATTTGCTAATTTGTAACAGACAATAGTTGTCAACTAACCTAGTTTAGTGTGGTACCATGACAACACTTGATTATTTGAGTCTCTTCACGATAATAGGAATTTATCCTTTGGACATAAAAAAATCAAGTGCAGCTAATTCGATTATTTGTTTAGAAAAATACCAGAAGTGACATGATTATGCCCTGAAAACATTTAATGTTTATGGGATGTATGCAACATTTTAGGGCTGAAGCAATCAATATTTGTAGATGCATGTTTAAGGCTGAGCAATCAGTGTGGAAAGAAGAGTACAATAACAAGATAAACATAGAAATAAATAATTTCTTTCTGAGATAGAGTGATATTTTTTTCCTGTTTGAAGAATAACTAGAACAGAATAAATGTTTACACAGAAGTCAAGTCAATTAACTGCCAGTATGTGTTTTCCCCTGCAGCAAATTTAGCAGCATCCTTTCATTTCACAGTTGTGTTTTCTGATGGGAAAGATTCTCCATCTCAGATTAGCCACCATGCTTAAGGCATTTTTTTATTCTTCTGTGATCACTGTTGTAGAAAAAGCGGGTGTGCTAAAAATGATAAAAAATGTGACCATGATTTATTCAGTCGTGTTTCTATCTCTGTAATTTCTGTTTCACACTTAGCACTTCATTTCCTGTTCCTTATGGTTTTTGCTTTATAGAAAGTTTTTGATTCAGCTCTAGAAATGGGTTAGCAGCCTCACACATACGCAGATTGACTTGCATCACTTAGTAAATATCAAAATCCGATTTATTGCCGTGCACACCAACATAATAGGGAAAATTGAAACGCCTGCAGAAATATTTGCTCTCAAGCAGTGTTTTTCCTGGTAAAAATCAAACTTTTTCAATAAACCGCAGGCAGCAAGTGCTTTCTGTTGGTCTGAAAACTATGGAATAAACTGAAACTAAATAAATTTTGGTAGATAGGTAGAAAATAAGTAGAAATAGAGCACAGCGGTGTGATAAAAAACGGTGTATTTCATTTAATAACATAAAATGTTTTTTCCATGCAAAGGTATTTCTGGTGGACAAAAAACTCAGTTAGCCTTTTGACAACTGAATTTATTGGAGTTGTGGACATCAGCACTAAAAAACAAAATATTCATAATCAGGCAGTACTCCAAGTTCCAACAGGATGAATCTGCAGTAAAAGGCAAAAAATAATTTGCAGATGTAGTTCAGTCATTCAGCATCTCTTCCTCTGAGCTGGTGTGTCACGTGATCAACTCCTTTACTAAATGAGGACTTTGTAAATACTTGCTCATATAAAATTATAATAGATTATTTAGTGTTATGATCTTTATTTGTAATATTTTCCAAATATTTCATACAGGTGACATATTTCTTATTTAACTGTTTTTTTTCTTCTTATTTTCCTTCTCATACCACTGTAGACAGATCAGCTTTGCAGGATGGAGCTTGTTCATGGAATATTTATGTGACCCCATGTCAATCCTTCTGGTAATGCCCAGAATGCCTTCTGAAGGCACATCTACATTACATTATATGCTGTCCTTGAACTCTTTAATAGACTGAAAAGTTCTAAAGGTGACACTGAATTCTTCAACTCAGCAGTCTGACTTATTGAAACTGTATTGGACAGTAAGTGGGGACATGAAGAGGGTTTACTCTTTTTTTTTTTTTTTTGGGCTGTTCCAAAAAAGAAGGAGGAGGGTAATAATAGACTTGACATTGAATCTAAGATGTAGAATAAGGTTCAACCTCTTTCCAGGAAATTGTTTTATTCGTTGTTTCCAGGAATTATTAAAAGTTTTCCATGTGGAGCATCTGACTGAAATGTAAAATATTCAAGGCTGTGAAAAAGGCTCAACAAATTAAATCTAGATTTGGATTGTGGATTTTACACCCTGTTAGTTTTAAATGACATTTCTGACCACATGCATCATTACAGAAGTTATTATCAGGACAAAAGCTTATTTCAATACAAGAAATTAGAAAATTTTATAAATAACAATGCTATTTTTTTCTTTTAGCACTGTCCTCTCTTAGTATTTTAGAAAATCACCATGTTATTCAGGGCTGCATGGTGGCGCAGTGGTTAGCGCTCCTGCCTCACAGCAAGAAGGTTCCCGGTTCAAGTCCTGGCTGGGGGACCTTTCTGTGTGGAGTTTGCATGTTCTCCCCGTGCATGCGTGGGTTTTCTCTGGGTACTCCGGCTTCCTCATGATTAATCACAATGTTTTAAGAGTTAAATTTTATGAACAAAAAAAAAAGGCCAGAGAGAAAATTTTTCCTACATTTCTATTGTCTGAAATGTTTAAATTTATGAAATGTTAACTCAGAATTTTAATTTGGGTGCACAAAACACATCAACAGTGAGATAAGAAAAACTTTAAAGACTTTTATGTCTGCAGCATTACTCCAAGAAAACAAAGATGCTGATATGCAGCTATAAGACACTAACATTGTGTTTCTACACTCTAAATTGTTCAGGTGAATACTTTATTCTGATTGGCTGCTGGGTGTTCTGGAAGAAGTCCGGGTCACAATGTTCTATATGCACAGGCTTCTTCAAAACAAACATTTCCTTCATGCTGTGGACAAAAACAAGCAGTAAGAGGTAAACTTTCTCTCTGGACTGATACTTTATTGAAACTATCGTGATGATCTGCACATATTAATCAGCATTTGAGGTCTACTGACTGAGCGATGTATTGTGTTACCATGACAACGGACCGCATTACATATCAAATAGTACGCCTTTTGTGAAAAAGTGATCTAAACATAAAAAATAACAAGAATAAAGTACTAAACGTCTTGAATATTTATTTCTTTTGTAAGTGACCATGTTAGAAGCGGGATTGACAAAAGTGTTCATTCAGAAACTGACTCACACCACCGAAGCCCTTAACCATAGACGGCTGCATCGCGGAGTGTATTATTCATTCATTCATTCATTTTCCAATCCGCTTTATCCCTTTCGGGGTCACGGGGCTGCCGGAGCCTAACCCGGCTACTCATGGGCGAAGGCAGGGTACACCCCTGGACTGGTCGCCAGTCTGTCGCAGGGGCCACAATCACACACCCATGCACACTCACATTCACACCTACGGACAATTTAGAGTAACCAATTAACCTGTGAAGCATGTTTTTGGACGGTGGGAGGAAGACGGAGTACCCGGAGAAAACCCACGCATGCACGGGGAGAACATGCAAACTCCACACAGAAAGGTCCCCCAGCCAGGACTTGAACCGGGAACCTTCTTGCTGTGAGGCAGGAGCGCTAACCACTGTTAATTCGTAGTTTAACTTGATCTCTTATAACAATTATCATTTTAAAGAAGGCAGCTTGATTTTGAATCAGCTGGAATATTTTAAAAAAGGATGAACTCAATCAATAAATTACCTTCATTTATTTTTATTTAAAATAAATAGGAAAATGCGCATCCTTCTAGAGCAGTGATTCCATATTTTTGTTACAAGGGTTGCACATTGATGTTTGAATCTTGTACTCTCTTGACCTTTCACATTCTGTCCAATCATGCCGACCTTTCCACATGCCAATAAATGCTGCTGTCTTTGCTCTTAAAATACTGTCTCCACACACACTCAGAAAAGCCTTGCTCCCATCAACACCACAAACATTCAGATTGCTCCAAGAGGCCACCTTTTTATTAAATGTGTTTTTTTTACCAAACTGTGCGAGCAGTGTCTCAATATCTGACGCCTCTGTGGCTCCATCAGTTGGAGAGGAAACGCTGATGGAGCTTGGTCTTTATTTTTAGAGTCAACCTACTGTTGGATCTCAGTCTTAGCGAGGAGGCAGTGACTCATTTATTTCACAAAAATGAATGCGATCTGCTAAATCCTCATGGGCTGACGGAAATGTTGTATCTTTAAAACCTCTCTTTTTTCCCACCAGATGCAATATGTTGTTTTGATCTGTGAACATCCAACTGTGGTGTGAATGAAGACTGAGAACTTAATTTGTATTCTTTTGCAAATCCCAATTAGAAGGATCTGGGCATCCATAAAATGAAAGAAGCATCATTTTAGTTGCTAAAAGATTCATTAATGTTTCCCCTATTAAAAATCATTTGCTGCTGCATAATTAAGTGATTGGTATTATTCTATTTTATCCTAATATGTTCAGAGATGAATAGTGATAGTAATAATATAAATGTAGGCAACTTTTTAAAAATTTATGTGTATTTATCTTTATTCGACGGTGGAGAAACTCATTTAAGGTTCAAATGTGACGCTAAAATTTGCCTTCCTGCTTGGAGATTACTCATCCCTGCTCTGCGAGAAAACAAGCATTAACTTCCCAACAGACAGTAATCCATGACTCACAGTGGAAGCACTTCTGCTGTTATGAAACTCACATACAAAGATAGATCTCAAACTTCTGCTAAGTCCTCTGCTAACAGTTAGCGAAAAGGTTCCATCGCTTAAATCAAGACTTAAAAAAACAAGTGGTCTTTTAATTATGAGTTTGCTATTTTTAGCCAACATCAGAAAAACTTTGTTGTTTTTAAAGACAAAGTTTCTGCAGTGCTGCAGTTGTTAATTTGAAATCCACCTCTGAGTCGTGGGCGGGACTGTTGGTGTGGAGTAAGGCCTCCTATCCAACATCCATCTGTTTAAACTCTCTGCTGCTAGCTTATAGCCCCTCACTTAACCCCAACCTAACATTACCGGTGAATATATTGTGCAATATTGGAATTTTCCATCCTGAGCCAGGTATCAGCTCAGGCGAGGAAAATAACATACGGATCTATTTGTCTGGATGCATCCGAATAGAGCGGAGCGGGAAGCATGTGGCCCACTGTGGTAGTTTGTGTGCCACACTTGCAAGCTTTCTCTAACTGTCTTTTTTTTTTTGTCAGTCTGCTGCCAGCAGCTGCCTTGGATGGTTTGTACATCATCTTTGTGGTCCTCTCTTATGTTTTCTCAGAAGCGTCTGTTTTCCAGTTCTTCCTCACGAATCTAACCCTCACTTCCATCTGAAGGAAAGCAAGCTGTGACAGCCTTCTTCATGTTTGAGCCATTGTCATGGACAATATAATCTATTTTATGTTTTATCTTCAGGTTGTGACCCATCTCTTCAAACTTCTCACTTATTTTTTCTCCAGTGTGTGACCCAGTGAGTCTTTACTGACTTTTAAGAAGTGTCCGCATTCAATGGCTTTCTTTCTCTGTTTCCATGAAACAGGCTGTTAACCCTAAAAGTCTGCATATCAGTGATCACGGAAACACAGTATATGTTCTTCAGCTTGGATTTGATTTTTGTCTCTTATATCTGTATATCTGCAGTGAGTTCACTGAAATGTCTTGTTAAAGTGCTTCTACTAAGTTGGGATCATCTCTCTTCAACCACTGACATGATTTTTTTTAATTGGGGTTGTCCGGCTAAGATAAGAGCAAGTTGCCTGCAACGATGAGGTTGTTTATTATGAATTTATTCATTGCCTTCTGTTTGGGATGTCCCTCGCTGTATATAGTACTTGTTAATGCAGGTTTTAAGTTAGCTCCATACTGCTCTGTTCTTCTGCATGAGCTGTTTTTACTTTGAATTCTCTATACTTGAAATATTGTAACAGTAATAATTAAACTTTTTTAATAAAGCAGACTCTCCAACTAACAGGATTTGCTGTTAGTTGTTGCAGAATTGCACAACTTTAATTCAATAATAAATACATAACTGATATTCACTGACATTGATAACTGGACTGACAGGGAAAGAAGAAGAAATGAGCTAAAAACATGACAAAAACTTTTGAATTTTTGCTGAAAACATCTGCAAATAAGCTAACAGTAATGAAATATTTCAAAGAGGCAAACCTATCTAGATGCGATTTGAGGTGGTGGTTGAAGTCTGAAGTTTTGAGTGTAGAGTTTCATTTCTGTACCGCACACCTTGCACCTGGGCATTCTTTTACTTTGCTCTAGTACAAAAGCACAATAATCAAAAGGAATGACACAGAGGCATTTAAGGGACTTGCCATGCTCAGCTGTGGTGAAGAGTAAATAACTAACAGTTCCATGACCCCATCTCTGTACTAGACAGTCTTTAGAAAAGCATATTCTCTGCCTGCACAGTGGATTCAAAGTGTTTGCCCTGCATTCTGTTTTTTTTATTTACTTTTTATTTGTTTGCCTGTTCATCACACTTTAAAGTCATCAAATACAGGTACAAAAATAGACAAGATAAGACATGCAAACATTTAGTTTTTTTAAATAAGGTGTTTATTATTTAGGGGACAAAAACCCCTGTTGCCCTGCTTTAAAAAGTGACTGCCCCATTAACATTATATAACTGATTGGGGTTCCGTCTAGCAACAGCTGCAATCAAATGTCTGTGACAGCTGATGGGGAGTCTTTCACAGCACCCTTGAAGCAATTTTGACACAGCCATATTTGCAGAATTGTAATTCTGACTAGACCACTCCAAAGTCTTCATTTTATTCTTCTCAAGCCATTCAATGTTGGGCCTGCTGCGGTGTTATGGACCATTGTCCTGTTGCAGAAACTAAGTGGACTTCAGTTTGAGGCCACTAACAGGATTTTTGGTGGACAAATGAATTCATGGTTTCATTTCTTCAGCAAACAGTCCTCAGGCAATCACTCTACCAACATATTTGACTGTTGCTGTGAAGTTCTGTTTTTAAATGCACTGTCACTTTTACAGCAGATATAAGGGGACACACATAAGAAAAAAATCTTTACCTTTTTTCTTTGGTTCACTGAGTTCTTTCCCAGAAGTCTGGGATTTAAATATTTCCTTTAAAAACTGAAAAAATTCTAGTATTTTTGCTCCTTCATGCTGGTTAATTTAAACATTTTCAACTGTATTTTTCAACTATATATTTTTTTATCATCAGAGCATTCTACCACACTGTATGATCACGTCTTTGCAAAATTCAAAGTGATTTCACACATTAGACTAATTAGACTATAATGACGATTTGATCATTTTTTGCTGCCATCACATCTGTGTCCGCTGTGATGGTCATTTTTAAGTAAAAGAAACCTACAGTACCATACCTCAATCCAAATAGTATTTTCTATAAAACTGTTTTATAATAGTATAGGTCGATTCAATTAACAAATTGCCTCAGACAGATTGCTCTGGTTTGATTGTAGGAATATAAATCAATGTATCTATTAAATCGATTAATTGTTACACCTCTACTTAAATTATAAATCAAAGACTGATCTAGTCAAGTAAAGGTAGTCCCAATAGGTTGTCACTCTCTCTAACATTGTTGCTGAGTGTCAAGGAATGAGGTATTATTGTGTGCCATTTTTGTTGTGACCCTTTTGCAGATTTAATCCACAACCTCCCCGTATCAGAGTCTACCACACAGCTACAAAAAAAAGTTACTGATGGTTTTATTAAAACACATCCTAAAGAGCAAGCAAAATTGAGAGGAAGGGGAACTTGTATAAGTGTGAGACAGTTCAGGTCGAGGGGGTTGAGGACTTGCAGCTGCAGACATGTGGTGATGTGACAGGGAGCGGATTCAGATGACTCATGTGCAGTCCTGGGGGAAAAAAAAGTGCAATCTTTACTCTTCAGTGATGCTCACTCAGCTTCAAGTTTCTCAATTCTAATTAAAAAACACAACTAACGTTTAATCAAACATTTTTTTTTACATCAGAATATTATAATAGTTTCTCTCTAGAATTAGAAAAAAAATCTGTAAACATTTTGAAACAAACACCTCTTGGGAGAAACTTTTTCTGCTCTTTGTGTGCATTATGGAGACTTCACACGTTCACCGTGCTGTGATCACTTTAAATGGGCGGAGAGCGGATGCTTCAGTTATCCAGTTTAAGCCATTTTTTTTTAAAGCCAATAATAAAAAAAGATATCACTATTAATAAAAACACATGGAATTTCTGAAAACATAATCCATGGCTGAGGATTGTCAAAATGTCAAGAAGATATTCTCTAACAAACTGTCATTTAACTGTTAATAAAGGTTAACCAGTATTATGCTGCTTAGAGTAAAGTAAAACTGAAAGGAAGAACAGTTTTGGAGCACAGGGATGACAGAACTGTTGATTTTTCAATTTTTCAATGAAAAGAAGCAAGTAAGTTTTGCACAGAAAGTAGGTCCAAATATGGCCTTGAGGGAGAAAACAAGCTGCTAGTTACCATCTTTTGTCTTTAAAAAAAAAAAAAAAACTTTATGAGAACTGTCTTGAGCAGTTTTGCCTTGCATATCAGACTCCTTCCTACTGGAAGACCTCCTGTGAATGCTGTAGGCAGCTCTCTCATCCTCATTTTACTCATGTTTCACTGCTTATCAGGCCTCTGGAGTTGGTGTTTCTCTTTAATGTTGCATTTAAAGTCCCAATTTAATTGAGTTTGAAATAAAAAAAAAAAAACACAATCAATCCCCCTAAGGGAAGTCAACCTTGAAAGAAGTGTTTTGCTTTTTATTTGTGCGTGTAGGGTTGTCCCCAAGGACAAAGCAGATTCTGATTCTTGGATTGTTTTGTCAAGAAGAAAATGCCAATAATATCCCATTCACAGAACTGTTTTTCAGAAAAAGGCTTTACTTAAATGCAGAATTTATCAGGCTGTTGCAAAGGTTTACATTTTAGTGAGACAATGACCTGAAGCATGACAATGAGAGAAAACGGGATTAGCAGTGATCCTCTTGAGTGTTCACCTTGAGCCTGCAAAAGCATCTCCTGGCACACGACTGGCACTCGATGGTCTTTATCCAACAAAGCTGGATTCTGAAGTTCCTGCCAGGTTAGAGTTCGTGGGAAGATGGAGCCAAGTATAGAGCAATATTAGAGGAAAACCTGTTGAATTCTGTACAACACTTGAGACTGAGGCAGGGATTCACCCTCCAACAGGACAACCACCCTAAACATAAAGCCAAAGCTACAATGGAATGGTAAAAATGAAATGTATTCATGTGTTGGAATGGCCCAGTCAAAGTCTTGACCTAAATCCAATTCAGAATCTGGCAAGATTCTGAAAACTGCTTATCACAAACACTCTCCATCTAATCTGACTCATCTTGAATTGTTTTGCAAGGAAGAATGAGCAAATATTTCAGTCTCTAGATGTGCAAAGCTGGTAGAGACAAACTCCAAAAGACTTGCAGCTGGAATTGAACCAAAAGGGGGTACCACAAAGTATTGACTCAGGGGGAATGAATACTTTTGCATTCTGCCATTTCCAATTTTTATTTGTTATAAAAAATTAAGCTCTTGTATAATTTTCTTTCCACTTTACAATTGTGTACCACTTTGTGTTGGTCTTTCACATTCAATTCCAATAAAATAAATTTTGTGGTCATAATGTGAGAAAATGTGGAGAAGTTCAAGAGGTATGAATACTTTTGCAAGCCTGCATGACATTCTCAGTGGACATCCAGTGGGTGAGGTGCATTGTGGGTGTTCAGTCTTGCTGTCACTCTTCTTTACTAATTCAAGTTGAGTTCTGGTTATGTTAGATTACTTAAATACAGATTTGTTTTCTCCTATCTATCACTTATGTGGATTCCTGTGTGTGTGTGTGTTTATTTGTGTTTTAATGACAGTACCATAAGTGTGGGCCAGGTGTGAGGGATTGATACCATGAACCCATCAATAATTGCTGTCATAAACTTGAATTACTGCTGTGTGAAGATGTAACTGTTGAATCTTATGTGATTATTGTCAAAGGTTTGCCTACTTGGCACATTAGCTCTTAACATTATGCAGAGAAGGAGCTAACTGCTCTACCACATCTGTTTGATGCAAGTGATTGCTACTGTGGGGTTTCGCCAAACAAACATAATTCATTCTAGTAAGGTGTTTGTTAAAAGGATTTTTTATTAAGCAAAACAAATTTTTCCTTCTTTTCTTCTTTGGCCAACATCCACAACAGTGTATAAGATGCCCCGTTGTTCTTTTGTCGAACCTGTAACACTCAAACAAACCCAAAATACCACATGCTGTTTGACTTTCAGCAATTCTTTGACCATTTAAGCGATTAAGGTCAATCAGCTGATTCTGATGTGGAGAAAAGTGTCTTTTCATATTGGGTTTGCATCAGTATGCAACGCGTTACTAACGTGAAGTGTTGTATAACGGCACAAAGCAGCTTCTTTTTGCAACCGAATAAGCTGATTTACTTTGATTCCATAAACACTTCACTACTGTAAAGTGTTGAATATCAGCCCAAGGCTGCTTTCCTTCTCTTCAGAATCCACTGGAATTATGTTAATTGTGTAAACCATCGAAGAATTGCAGTAGTCAAAAGAGTATCAACACCTTAGCTAAAGTTCATGTGTTAAAGGATTAACCCCTCCCTCCATTACTGACCTCTCTGTCCGTTTGTCAGCTGGAAGCTTGTGTAAAGGCTGTAGCGATTGCTGATCTCAGATAGTCTGACTATCACTCACACTCAGGTTAACTAAGTTTCTCCCCGCCACCTGGATGTTTTTTTTTTGCATTTAATTTGTGGTTGCCATGGAAACCTGGCTGCCAACAAGGATGTGTTCTTGTATGTACCTGCTCACTACCTGGTTTTGGTTGCTGTTGTGGCAGTAGTCCCAGAGAGTTTTACACAGTTACTGCCAAGCTATTCTGTATTGTTTGCCTATAGGAAAAAAAAACCCTGTCCAGCTTTCTCAGCACAGCGGTGTCTCATTGTGTTTGTTACTGACTAAGAGCCAGCCTTACCTGGAGTTAGATTATACCAGCAGTGTCCAACCATAGTTTGGAGACATGCAGGAATATGATGTTCTCTCTTCTTCACCCGTCTCTTAAACTTGATGCATCATGGGAGCTGTCCAGTGCTGAACAGGAACACTTCTCTTTTTTTCCTTATTTTTAAGAAAATAAGGAATAAATACATGCCGAGTACTGTTAAAGACCATTGCATCTAGCTTTTTTGTAGTTTTAGTTTCATCTTTAGTAAACACACTAACACATCAGAGCCACACAGACAATTACAGAACCTTGTTTCTGAATTTCTTCGTTCTTTCTTCTAAGGAAAACTTTTTTTATGTTTTTGTTTGTTTTATTGGTTTAGTGATGCCAGATTGTTTGCAAGGTGAGTATGCAGTTGAAGTAGAGTTGATTTATCTTATTGCTTATTAGTCTGTACCTATGTTTAGGAAGGCCCAACTGCATTTTTATTCTGCCTGTTTTTGCCTGTTAACAGTCCACAATGCAGTGGTTGGAGAGTTATTGCAAAGATGTTCTTTTGATAGTTTCACATGACTTTCACATGAGCTACGCTGACCTCATTCGCCTTTTGTGGTTGCAACCGTGGCTAAAGAGATTTTAACTATTATGGTAAAGGATGCTGAAGATACAATTTTTTTATAAACAAAAATAGAAAATCCTTATGTCTAAGAAAAAGAGCTCAGAGAAAATTCAACCTCAAAGTAATAATGAAAAAAATTATAAATAAATAAATACATACATACATAAAATAGATATAAATAACAATAATACATCACCAAAAAAAGAAAGAGCAGAGGAAAAAAAAGAAAAAAAATCAAAGCACTGTGCACCTAATTTTTTGAAACATTGTGATGAAAAATAAATAAAACAGAAATAAAATAAAACAAAATTCTATACAACTGACTAAAATAATTAGCCAATTGATTAAGTAACTGAAACCAGAGTGGATGGAGAATGACTTGCTTATTAACATAAAGAGAATCTAGTGGTGGGGCTGCACGGTGGCGCAGTGGTTAGCGCTCCTGCCTCACAGCAAGAAGGTTCCCGGTTCAAGTTCCAGCTGGGGGCCTTAAAAAAGCACCAATGTTTTGCCACCAATGGGGGACCTTTCTGTGTGGAGTTTGCATGTTCTCCCCGTGCATGCGTAGGTTTTCTCCAGGTACTCCGGCTTCCTCCCACTGTCCAAAAACATGCTTCATAGATTAATTGGTTACTCTAAATTGTCCATAGGTGTGAGTGTGCATGGGTGTGTGATTGTGGCCCCTGCGACAGACTGGCGACCATGAGTAGCCGGGTTAGCCTCCGGCAACCGCGTGACCTCGAAAGGGATAAAGCGGAGTGGAAAATGAATGAATGGTTTTTCAGTGAACTGCAGCTGAAACCTGTTTCATTTTTAAATGAGCTTCAGCCCAGAAGTCAAAGGGTTGCTGCTTGCAAATTTGGCAGAAGAGAGATGATTCATGGTGGAAGTTGTGGATTATAAAATCACAGTAGAACAACTGAAGCCAAAAATAAAGATATTTTGGCCATATTTGGACAATTTTGGAACAATTATTTTAAGCCATCATCACTAATGTATATTTGGTTGATCATCTGCTGAAATATCTACTTAAAGAAGTTTTTCAGTGCCTGACAACTAAAACACACAAAGTCTGTGTTTAGTTTCTTTCTCACACAGACTTCTTATTTGCTTTTTATTCCTAATATTAACATATCAATTTTTATCTTAACACTGTTATAATTGTTATTTTTTCTGTAATTTCTGAGCCCTAACTTTTTCTGCTTGCAACTTGTAGCAGTCTGAAAATGAAATGCATTGCCTTACGCAGCTTTGAATCAGAAACTGGAAGAGTAAAGAATGATGCTGTGCTCTCTTGGCTCTGTATGGATCAGGAAGGATTGTTACACAATCTGAGCTCAGTAAATGGTAAAAATAGAGTATTGAAGATTTCCACTCCATGTCTAATGGATGTGAAACGCAGAATGCTTCAAAGAGTTGTTCCCTCTTCAAGCTCATATGCAAATCAGCTTGATAAATAAAAGCAGTGAACTTTAGATTGCCGCACCGATTAATCACCCATGTTTAATCAGATGAGTGCTGTGCAGCTCCAGGTGGATGGATGGATAAATGACAGGTTGAAACAGGTGCTGAGTTTGACAAGACGGCGGCTTCAACAGCACCTGGCTGTTTATCTGATGCCCTCTTTGCTTGCTATTATTCTGAATGCTGCTGTGTGCTCCACAGTCTGATCACAGCTTTTGTAAATACAGCAGTCACTCAGGAATTTATCTCTGAAATTCAAGCTGGCACATCCTCTCCCTGTGCTCATTTTTGCTTTTCGAAACATAATTTGGCAAATCCTGTTTCCCCTCAGGTGTTTTGAATGGACATGAGTACAATTTAAAAGAAACAGGAAATAAAAGATTAATCACCATCGTTTTGTTAAGCAAATTTTAGTTTGTGCCTGGATGTGTCTTAAAATGGGTACATTTGGAGTTGCAGGTACATGATCATCATTGCACCTATCCTTCAAATCACACTTATCTTAAGTTTAGAGGTTTTGAAATTTTTATCATGGAGGAAACCAATGAGAACTTTGGCCATTGTGTTCAGTTCTAAAACAACATTTTTTTTTTTTTCCCCTGGCAGTAACGTACATTAATAAGCTCCCAGAAGTTTGAAATGGCCTCGCAGAATAAACTTCGTGCTCAGCATCTCATGAAATCATATATTTCTGTTCTTGTAGAGAGGCTTAGGTTTACGGGGAGCTCATTTCAGAAATTCCAGCAAAAGCCTAATTTCTGTAAAATGAAATTTCTGTGTTTTCAGGCACAGGCATTGAATGGCAACAAAAAAAAGTTTAAAAAAGACTGAATATTGAGAAAGACAAAGAGTGTTCCAGCAAACTATTTGGGTGGTCATGAAGAGGCAAATCACAGCAGACTTTATTATATGTCAGAAATAATTTGAGCCTAAAGTGTGTTTTTTAAGTCACTATGATTGTGCTAATTCTAGGTGTGTTCACCAGGGCACCATTCTGTAGTCCGAGGAATGGTACAGTTAGGTCTGCACGGTAAATTGCAAATTTATTATCATGACACAGCCTGTGCAACACACAAATTGCAAATGACAACGTAATATGTGGTAACCTCAAATGTTTATACATATGCTAATAAAATCACGTGGCAGCTTGAAATATTTCAGGAATTAAACAGAGCCCTTTACAAATTTGACTAATCGAATGGAGCCCTTTTATGTTAGATCCCCGCCTCCTATGTAGCTGTGAGACATTTGAAGTATAGTTGAAGTCATATTTACTTTTATCGTCAATAAAACTGTTGCAGTGAAATGGAAATGATGTTGTAGTTGTTTTTTGCTTTGTTATATGTTCATGATTTGTTCATAACTAATTGCAAGTTATATCATCATTGTAATATTGATCACTAATAACGCACATCTGAAATTTTCCTTATATCTTGCAACCCTAATTTTATGATACCAATGCAAAACATCATTAAATATTATGAACTACTACCCAAATTCTATGTATAGACAAGTGTTTTCCATTAGTGTTTAGATTCTGACAAAAAGCTTACAAACATGACAACACATTGCTGCTGATAGTCTGGCTAGTGGCTAGCATCATAACTCTGCCCCCATCAGTGTGTGAATTTGTGTGTGTGAAAAGGTGAATGAGACTGTGATTGCAAAGTTCTTTGGTCCTTAATGAAGGTAGAAAATCACTAAACAAGTATAATTATATGCCACCTACCTTCTGCAACCAGAAGTACCTACAATAAAAAAGTGTTATTTCACAACTCTTAGCACAATATGGACAGAAATGATTCTAGACAGAATAAGCAAACAAATATAAACATGAGTTAAACAGATCAAAACTAACAATAGTGTTACGCTACAGTGTTCACAATAAGAATGTCAGTTTTGAATCCAAGAGTATTTGGTAAAGAGTCCCATTCCAATCATCGTTTGATCTATTGTAAAAGTGTTCCCAGTGGTCTTTTCATTATGATTATGCCCCCCCCCTAGCAAAAACTTGCTAAAAAGTTAGCAAGTGTAGTTTTCTAGAACATAGTTTAACATAGTTGCAAGCAATATTGTACCTATGTAGCCGTATAGTTTTGAGCCAGATGCCAGTTCAGATGAGGAAAATTAAGACGTATATGGATCTAATTGTTGGCAAGTGGATGCACCAGAATGGAGCGGTGCAGGGAGCTTGTGGCCTGCTGATTGTAGCTTTTATGTCACTGCTACAAGCTTTTTTAAATGATATTTGCATCTGCTCCCGATTTACAACAAATTAAAAAAATATATCATTAAATGCAACTTTGAGCTTAGTTTTTTTAAATTTATATCCTCCATCAAGAGAAAAATGCCAAAAGAACATGTTAAAAACACCAAAAACATTATTTTAATCGGAGTGGGTCTTCAAGTTCCTGGGAAACTTCTCAGCATCATATTCACAGAGTCCCCTGACATCGATGTTGTTGAGCTGACGAGGAGGACGCCACTGATCGGGAACAGAGTTGTGTCTGAAGGTATAAACTGGCAGCAGCGCATACATTAAGCTGTCTCCACTGAATGTGTGTACAACTGCTGGATAAAATAATGAGGATGGTGCTGCTGATAATCCTTAACTATCTGTCACAGCAACTCTGTTCTGAAATATGTTCAGCAAGTGTCCACTTAACCCTTCCCTGACCACGTGTGCAGCTTTCTAGGCCTAATTATGAAATCTATATGCTGTAAGTCACTCCACAAATGATTTGCAGTCATGGGGACCACTGACATGATTGTTAACTTGGCCTTTCAGCTTGTTTGTGACTCCTCTGTGGTCTGCAGATCTGAATTTTAAACTGGAAATAAATCCACTCAGACTTTCATCTTTCCCTTTTGCAACACAGAATATCACTAACATAGCAACATTGATTTACTTGCTTTAGCGGTGATTTATTCAGAGTATATTGCTGTGAATATTCATTGATTTTGAATTTTTTTCAAATTTTGTCCCACACCTGAACCCCGCAAATTTTGGGATGTGGGTCTTTGCTTTGCCTTTGGAACAAAGCACTCATGAACTAAAAAGTTAGACGACAAGAGCTGATGTCTTTTACTCTTATGTGGGAAATGTCTTTATTTGGAGGTTATGGCAAAAAAAGGAAAAAAATCCTATCCTGTAAGCCTTTGTGTCTAAACCAAAAATGAGGAAAATAATGCAGTTTCTTTTAGGACATTTCAGCGTACAAAAAAATTTACTTCTTAAAGTACCATTAGTTTGGAAGCCTGCTGAGCTTCTTGGCAATTTAAAAAGAATTTTAAAATAATTTTCAGAGACAAAATTACAGTCACACAAAAAGTTAGAGTGAGGAGGGAAAAGAGATGAGGTCAAGTTTCAAGTTAACGGTTTAAAAATTTCCGTGCTTGATTTTTAGAGATGTAATGTAATTATGGTTATGAAGTTTTGAAACATTTGAGACCACATAAATTTTTATTCTGGTTCTAAACCTGTAGGTTCACATTCACGCTCTTTATCAGGTACCATCAGCAGAAAATCACCTAGAAGACTAAAAAAATTAGACTTTTTGTTTTAGATCAGAACATTAAATTCTCATTTATGCCTGAATTGGAAACACGACTGAAGATGTCAAAAAAGCCTTTTTATATACTAATTCTCCCTTTCACATAACCTTGACATCACATTTTGGTTAATTTTCAAAGACTGTAAATAACACATTCAGAACTTTTAATTAGAAAATATCAAGCAGGAATGAATTAGTAGACTAATAATACTGTAAAATGTTCTTGCCCCCATCTTTAAATGAGATGGGGTTGTTTTAACAGTCCTTTCTCAATACCAGCCAAAAGAACTCAGCCAGAAAGCTCTATATATTCTTGCTGGCTTTCAGCTTCAGATGGAAAAATACAGATTTCATCATTCTGTTGCTGAGCCTGTTTGCCTTGTTTCATATTGTCATGGGTCATGTGAAATTGGTAATCTGGTTGTTTTGTTCCTGTGGAAGAACAGTTTCCTGGCTGCTTTCCTGCTGGTTTTAGAGTAACAGATGTGCATGAAATGAGACTCTAATGCAGATACTCCCAGGTCCCCTCAGCTGCTTTATTGGTGGAGAATCAAGGCTGAAGGTGTGTTCAGTTTGGTGACATGCACACAGCCTCTCTTTTGTTGCTCTCTAAGGTTTAAATTAAAGTAACCTCTGAAGTGCAGTGAGTAGCAGTCTTGGAAGTCCAGATGTGTCTAATAGAATCTGGCAGCTTGACTTCATAACAGAGATAGATGAGTTTTGAAAGGTGGCTGAGCTCCCCCTGAAAGATGAGTTGTTTCTCCTTCGCAGCTGAAGGAAGCAGGTGAGATTGTTTGGGCAGTTTGTCAAACAGCCTTCGGAACACCTTGCAGCAGAGATCCTGCATTTCAGGGAGGGTTATATCTAACTGGGGAGGCCTAGGGGCAAACCCCAAGACTCCATGGAGAGGTGTATCTCTTAGCTGGCTTAGGATTGGATGCCCCCAGAGACAGATGAGCATTTAATTACTAGGAAAAGTCAAATACTCGTTTTATGCGACTGAGGTAAGCTTTTTACTTCCTTTCTTTGGCTTTTGACTCTAAGACTAATAGTGTTCTATGAATCCTTTAATGTTTAAGTTTAATATCTGCTGGAATTAAAATAAAGCATTAAATGGTTCATATTTAGTATGCACCAAACTCCAAATTATTATACAAAACATATGTTTCTATGATTTTGCTAAACAGTCAATGCAAATGACAGTCAGCATAATTTTCAAGACTATAACTACTATGCATAGCAGAGTTGTAAAAGATTATCTTGTTGAAAATGATCATTTGCTGAGTTTGCTTTATTTGGAGGTCATGTTTCCTCAAATCAAAAGCTATTTCAGTCAAAATCTTCTTAATCGGTCAAGTTACTTTTTAACATAGGACCCTTTATTTTGCAGCAGCTTCAAAATTCTTGTATTTATTGAACTTGTGAGATTTCGGAAAGTTTCTGCTTGAATTTCTTTCTAGCAGTTTGTTATGAAAGACAATTATTTAAAAGAATCCGACCCAAAACATGACTGCCACCTCCTTGCTGACGTTGCAGCCTTGTTGATGGAGCAACCATCCATCTGGACCATCCAGGTTTACATGGCACTCATAAGTGAACAAGATTGTTTGAAAATTAGTCTTCATGTATATCTGGACCCACTCCAGCCGTTTCTGCTTGTGTCCTAGTGGAAGGTTTATCCATACCTGCACGCCTCTGCAGGATCCTACATTTTTGCAGGACACCAGCATCTTCAAATATGTGCTTGCTGCTTTGTAATAGTATTTTAGCAGCTACTCTCTTAACCCAATGAATTGTGTGCTCTGAATCTGCCACAAATTTCTTAGTTAGTAAATAGTATGATGATCACGCTCAAGTTTTCAGGAAATTTCAAGCTTTCATACCTTGTCAAAGACATTCCATTTCATGCTTCTCAGCAGCAGAGAGATCCTTTTTCTTTCCTATATTGTTTGAAAATGTTGGTCTGCTTTATGTGGAAAGTCCTTTTTATGTAGTTTTACAGCTAATTGGATTTACCTGGTAAACTAATTATCACAGATGTCTGAAATGTACTTCACTGAAGAGCCTCGAGACACAATTTATGAGTTTAACTAAAAACGAAAAAACTTTATGACACTTAAATACAATTTGCATGACAATTTGGATCAAAGTGTAGGCAAAACAAATTATTTATAGTCATTAATATATACAATATATATGTTTAACTTTTTCCAATTAATTTTTTTTTTCTTTTTTGCAACTACTATTAGTTTTTTCATTATTTTTCATTAAATTAAATACATTGTTTGATATTAAGGGTTGATCATTATTTTATAGGGATAACAAAACAATTTGGTGATACTAAAATTACAATTAAAGGTTTTATAATATGTTTATTTCTGTGGTTTATTTAATTTTTCTTCATTTGTGGAAACAGAGATGTATGAGTTGCTGCTCCTCATTTATTTTGGAAACATAAGTGGTTTAATTACTCACTTGTTTTGAAGGGTTTTCAGGCCAGTGGAAACTTCCTTCTCTCAGGAAACTTCTGAACACTAAATGCACAGACATACGCTTCATCATGGTTCAGCATTTTTTCCTTTATGCAAAGTTCAAGTCCTGTGCCGAAGCTGCAAATTAAACATCATTAAGAAGTGTCAGTCATCTTCATATCTATTTCTTTTTATATGTTGTGTCATCATGGCCGGTGGTGACCTTTTTCTCATATGTGCAGCTTTATAGAATCAGAGAGTTCTGTTTACTTTGTGATTTTAAAGTGCGAAACATGCGCAAGTTAACCAATTATTATTATTATCAATGATGGCTGAAAAAGCAGACTCTGTCAGAGGGAAAAGTCTGCATTGAGTATTTGTATTCCCATTGAAGACAAGAGTAGATAGAGGTACAATTTTCACGAGTGCATTCCTGTTGATTTGCTTCAGTTTTTAATGGGGGAAGTTTTAATATAAGGCTTTAACCATTTTTTTCCTTTTCCTTTTTTCCCCCCTTTTTTTCCTTTCCTTTTCTTTCTTTCCTTTTCGTTTCCATTTTTCCCAAAGGTTTTTAAGGTGGACTTAAAGCACTTAAAAGCCTTCATTTAAAAAAAAAATGACACTGCTTTAAATCCAGTAGTGCCTTATATGTGGATTCTATAGGGATTCTGATTGTCCCTACTGATGTCAAGGTGATTTGAGAGGTGCACAGCGGTCTTTCAAAATGTTTGGTTGGATGTTTTATAGTGAATACTTTAACGCAGCTTACGTGTAGCTGTGTCGGCCAGTGTTTTTTTTGTTTGTTTTATTTTACTAAGAAGATTGGGAGTTAGTGTAGTCACAGTAACTTAGTAGTAATTTGTTTTAGTGGTCTGTTTTTGTTTGTGTTGCCAACAAGTTTGCGAGTTACGGGTATATGCCAATGTGGCAAACAAGTAGTGTGTTCTAGAATTACTGTAAACGAAGTTGATAAAGTCTGACTGACGGACTTACAGTATCTTTGATTCTATTGTCTCAATGCACCTTATAGTTCAGTGCTCCTTATATATCACATACTGTAAGTTTGAAAATAGACCATATATTGATGTTGCGCGTTATAGTGCAGAAAAAAAAACCACGAATTAAAAAAGTTTATGTTTTCCACCGTTGTTTTGGATCCCTGCAATTGACTGGCGAACTGTTTGGGGTGAATCCCACCTTCGCCTTTCAGTAGCTGGTTCGGTTTCAGCATCCTTGTGACCCCAAATGGGACAAAAGCAGTCTCAGAAAATGGATGGATGTTTTTTTGAAGGATGCTCTGGACCCTTAATGTTAAGAAATTTCCAAACCTGATGACCTCATAGATTGCTATATTTTGTTTTGAAAGCTAGGACAAAAAAATACCTTGTTTTATTTATTTTTTTTTTTTTATTTTTTTTAGCAATTTTGTCACCAGGTTAATTTAAGATTTGTAGGTGGATATCCAAATACAAAGCTTCATTATTAGCTTTTATCAGTCATTTTAATTGTGGTTTGTCGTATTTGTGCGCTCGCTGTAATGGATAGATTGCTGAGGAATAAATACCACTGAACCAGGTAGAATTTTTACTAACTAGGAACCTGCTAAAACATGTTCAGTGAACAGCTTGGATTTGTATAAATACAAAGAGTACTGTGTATAAAAAATGTGGTGAATTAAAAAACAAATTCATTTTATAGTCCTAAATCTATTAAAATCCAAATAATCCCTTAAAGTTTCACAGCAATGTTTAACAGGAGCTCATTTGGCATGCAACGGCTGTTTTAAATATTCTTTGTAAATCAAACGTTCCACTGTGGGCCAACTCATCGTCTGTCATTGTGGTTGCAGTGTTCACGAAGGGGGAATCGTTTCATTTTACCTCATAGCTCTAGTCTTTCAGATTGGTCTCACATCTTCCTCTGCTCATTGGCTCTAAACTCTGAACAGTGACCCAATTAAACCAACCTAAACACAACATAAAAATGAATGCAGGTGTACGTTTATATATTAGGAAGATCAGACAGCATTTTGATATCATTATAAAACATAAATATAGATGCAGATTTACCAAAAATATGACATTAGTTACAAAAACAAGACAATAAAACTCCTACTGGGGAGATGAGATGAATGCAGAATTGTTTCTGAGACAATAGCTACGATAGGACTCTGCTTTTTAATGGTTTTATTACATCAGTAAAGTTTTAACTATAACTTTTTATTTCCTGGCCAAGTTTGTTTGAGAAGCAGCTGCATGCAGTGAGATCTGCAGAGCGGTGAAGCATAAAGGTGATTTTACGTCTTGAGAAAGTGTGTGTGTGTGTGTTTGCCCTTATCAAAGTAATGTTGCATTCCCAGAGAGAAAGCCATGGAGATGAAGCTCAGATGGTGGTAAGTACTCCACACGACCTTTTCACTTCCTCTTTCTTCCTTTTTTCCTCCAAATGATCTGTAAGTAATGAACCTTGAGTCAAGCTAGCTAATTAGACCTGACAGTGCACCTAACTTCCTCCGTGTGGCTCCTCTGCACATTTTTATTCATTCATAGACACACAGAAATGCAAAGCTATTCACACAAAGTAACATGGTAAAAGAATTGACAAACACTTTTCATGTTTCTTTAAAGCTATCAGGCTTCATGTTTTACTTATCTGCAGTTGAGTTATGTCTATCCTCTCATTTTCTTATCTGCCACAACTGTGTGCAAGACATCTGGAGAGAACCACAGGTGAGCATGTGTTAGATTAAAGTCAAACTTCTAATTTTGGACACACGCACAGTGTGTTACAGCAATGTTCGGTGAGAATCAATTAGCTGGTCATAGGGCAAACAATGTCCATTTCTCCTGCTGTTCCCTGACTGTCCAGTAGGGAGACCTAATGTTCAGTTGTAAAGATGACTTTATGATGGTTGAGACTGCAACGTTTTAGAATCTCTTGATTCATTTTTGTGAGAAGTGTTTAAAAAAGGTGTGTAAAGAGGAAACAAAGTTTTTTTTTTTTTGCTCATCTGCTCTGCCTTTGTGTCACATTACAGCTGAGTCACACATAAACAGATACAGACAAAGTCCTAATGTTTCAAACAATAAAAGCATAATTGAATTGAAGAGAAAAAGGTTAGTTTGGGTGGGATGGTTTTATGCTTCAGTTTGTTGTGGAGAAAGGGCTCTTCTTGTAATATTGTGTAATTGCTTTGAACAGCCAATTCTAGTTATATCTGTCATTTTGGTTCTCACAAAAATGTGTTATAAATTGACATATCCCCATTAGGCATTTGAAAAACAGTCTACTCCTTTAAGAATTTGTGGTACTCAAAATTAATGCTGTATTCATTTTCTTTTCTTATTTTTTTACTTTATGATATTTATATATATATTTTTTATTTTATTTTTTTGTGGATTATTTATGACGTAATGACGCCCTAATCCATGTAGCACAGTCTGTGCAACGAAGGTCACCCTGCAGAAATTATAGTATGCACCGCCCTCTTTGGAAAAGCTGAGACATGACAGTGTCATGGATTGTTCACAATCCTCGTTTGCAAAGACCAGGTGATTTCAATCTCTAAGATATTATAGAATCTGAGTCAGCATCATGTGTTCTGTTCTTCCAAGCAGTTGTCCAGAACAATAAAACTAAAAAAAGTTGATGCTCACAAAGCAGGAGAAGGCTATAAGAAGATAGTAAAGCGTTTTCAGATGCCAATATCCTCTGTTTGGAATGTCATTAAGAAATGGCAGTCAACAGGAACAGTGGAAGTTAAAGCAAGATCTGGAAGATCAAGAAAAATCTCAAACCGAGCAGCTTGCACCCACATTTGACTGCAGCATCCCTCCAGAAAGACCTGCAGACTCTGGAGTTGTGCTACACTGTTCTACTGTCAAGAGATACTTGTACAAATATGGTCTTCATGGAAGAGTCATCAAAAGAAAATCTCTTCTACGTCCTCACCACAAAATTCACAATTTGAAGTTCACAAATGAACATCTAAACAAGCCTGATGCATTTTGGAAACTGGTTGAAGTTTTGGCTAAATATTTCCAGGATCGTTTTTAAGTCAATGAAACAGATCAAATCAGATTGTTCAAAATGAATCCAAATCGACAATGAATTGTATTCTCAACCACAAATTATGATATGAATAAAATTATTTATATTATTGTTGTTAAAACAAGTTGCTTGTCACAAGCCAACTATTAAGACTCTGCATGTGTGACCTGCCGAAGACCTCAGCTCTGATTAGTTTACTGATTCATTGCTGACCCACTGTTGTGTCTGTGCACAAAAAAAACACAGAAGAGTGGGCTGGATCATGGCAAACACACTTCAGACTGGGAATTAGTCTGCTAATTTTCCTAATATTTCCTGGTAACAGTTGGCCTTCTGCAGGACATTTGCGTTGTAAAAGAAAACGTGAAAGCAGCTGTTTGCTACGGAGCTCTAGTTTGTCTTTGTCTAAAAAAAGCAGTTAAAAATCTGTTACTGCTGCCTGATTTAAAAAAAAATCTGCAATATGCTCAAAAAATTATGATTGATGTTGGATTTTATATTTAGCCTTCAACAATTGCACAATTATGCATTTTTCCATACTTACTTAGTGGTGAATTTGGAGGTAATGAGCATGTATATTGTGGAGTAACTGAAATAAACTCGGCTCAGGTAGCTTTCGCTGGTGGCAGATCATTTGCTTAAGTAATTGCATTGAGACAACATGAACATTTCATTTGCTGTTTGTTTCTGTTGTGCCCTGCAGCCATGTGCCGAGCACCTTTACTTTTTTTTTTTCTCTTCAGTATTCAAGCTGTTTATCGACTGATCTCTCCCTCTGAAGGAAAAGCCATTGCCGTCTCTCACTGGTGCAAAATAAGCAAGCTGTAAATTAGGTTTGATTTTTCAAATCACAAACGCACTTCTGCTGCTTAAGGAATAGGACATGGAGATTTGACAAGCCACTTTATATCACTTCAAAGCTCTAAATAAATCAGCTAGCAAGTTTTTTTTTTTTTTTGTAAATATGCAGCATTTTACCGAGCAGACTCCAGCCTATCATCTTCCCATGAGCTGTTATTGCTCATTTGTAGCCTTGGAAGATGTCAGGCGTTGAGGTTTATGGAATCTGAGCTCTAAAACCCATTCTCACTTCGGGCTAAAAAGTCTACAGAGTGATGTTGTGTCATTTTCACACAGCACCGGGACTAATCTGTGAAGTGCAACAAAACTGAATGTTACATTATCAATGCTGTACAGTGACTCTAAACAGGACCGTTTCACAACCAAAGTCATTTCAGGGCACTTTCACATACTGGTGATGAAGTACAGTTGCAATAGGATGTTTAGAGCTACAGAGGGAGAGAAAAAAAAAGAAAATGATGGTAGAAGGATTTTTTATGTTTATAAAACTCTACCAACACTTATA
Source organism: Adrianichthys oophorus (assembly GCA_036245035.1). Classification (NCBI taxonomy): domain Eukaryota; kingdom Metazoa; phylum Chordata; class Actinopteri; order Beloniformes; family Adrianichthyidae; genus Adrianichthys; species Adrianichthys oophorus. Next base: position 4,735,113 of record BSAI01000162.1, read on the forward strand.
CCATTGTTTATTTCACTATTAAAGTTATTTCAAGGTTTAAGAAGAACAAATTGCTCCCCAAACTCCCCATGGATGGCTCAGATGGAACTACTCCTACATTTAATTAAATCACCCTTGTTGTGTTTAGAAGCATGAGATATAGTTAGAACATTTAGTTTCTTGGAAAAAAAATTGGATTTTTTTCCATCTTCCATACCGCAATTTAATTATATTCAGCATATCGCAGAGTTCTGAGGGAAACAGAGTTGCTATAGAGATGACCATGGCTGAGCTATGCTTGGAGATGATGCAGAGAAGAGGTGCTCCTACACACAGACAACTATGTGCAAACCAGAGCACTAAAGAGTTAGCTTTTTCATGATCTTGTTAAAAGATGCGTACAAATATGTAAACATATGCATAAATTGCCACACAGCTCCACAACAAAGGAGACACGGCTGCACAAGATGCATATTTATTAGAAGCCCCCCCCCCCCTGCTCTGCCCTCTTTCTTCATGTCTGAGACAACTTCACTGCCTCCTCTCTGAAAGGACTGGATCTTTGTCAGAGCTCTCACGAACAGAAGATTTATGGAGAGAATGTTGATAGTGGCTCTGAAGCCCAGTGCAGCAGAAATCAAAGATAATGCAATGGCTGCTGTCCTAAACCTTTTTCTGATAGAACAGTGGATAGAATAGGAGAAGATTGCCCAGCGTCCTTTTCACATAGCAGTTTGTCATGTGTGGTCAACTTGTCCTCACATTCTCACTCTTTTCAAAAATTTTTTGCAGAAATTATCCACCTAAGCTGCACTTCAGTGTCTATGTGTAACTACGTAAATAACAGGGGAATGACATTGAAGTAACACAAAAGTGGAGTGTTAGTTTAATGGGAACGGAGAACAGTGTCACTCAGATGATTCAGTGGCACCTGCTTACGTGCAATAACAGCGATCATGGTAAAACACATGAAGATGACCTTTTTCACCAGAAACTGTTAAAAAAAAAGATATTCCGTGTGGTTACATAGACCATGTCGTGGTTTTTGCTTTCTTGACAGGATTTAATGTCAGATTCTAGCAGTTCTGAATGAAAAATCAAGCCACTAACAGGTAAGGGATTATAGGGTATGTTTGTTTATTTTATGAGAAATGGTTTGCCTCCCTGAGTAGCAAATTACAGGCTGCTCCTCTGAATGAACCTGGCTTCAATGTGCATTTATGTGCATCAATCCAGAGGGTCTTATAACTTCTAGTGTTCCCACTTTCCGTTTTTGGATTCTCAGTGATCCAGTGACAGAATTACAGTTACAGTTGGCGAGAAGAGGCATAACTGAAATTTCAATAAGGAGAGAACTCGAAAATGAGATTGAGCGATTTAATTGAATTATGAGCAGTTGGTGATTGGGCTCTGGGTCGGAGACGTCTTGCATGCCAGTGAAGGTCTTAGACCAGGTGAAGAGACCCTCCAAAAATTACCTCAAGGTGGGTCTTTCCTAAAGGAGATACCAATTAGACAGAAGAATAAAAACATTTACAATGGATTAAAATAATAATGATGAGTCATTAATTCCAAGAAAAATTAACTAGCAATGACCATGGCTTAATTGTGCTTGAATCAGAATACTTAGTGATCAAAGCTTGTGGAAAAGATGGCACTGCCTGTGTTGAGCCGCCTGCTAATGAACGCACACAACTAAGGCTCGATCCACATGCATGTGCTACTTGACAGCTGAATGCACCCATGGTTAGAACTTGTGCAAAGTGACATGTTAAACGGCAACTGAAACGCCCATGAATGGATCTTGATGCGAAAAGAGTGACCCGAGTGGTTTTTGGGATTTAGGCTGATTGATGCTACAAAAAGCTTCATGTAATTAACAAACCAAGATTTAGTTACATGAGACTTAACAGAAGTGAGAAAGAGAGGTGAAAGAGGCAATGGGCATTTTCTCATTTTCAGATACGATAACATAGCATGAAAAGGACAAAAACTGGAATTGCTACTTGCTATGACAATAGAGCATCCCTTTGAGCTTTTTGTGTGTTTTAAATACAAATTATAAAATTGCGGATGAAAGTTAAATCAGAAAAAGAAATGTCTGAATTTGGGTCAAAAGCAGAATTACAGGTCAATTCCCTACATCTCCAAAAACCATAGAATGCCAACAGAAATACACTTGAGTATCATGACATAAACCAGACATGCCTTTGCGAAGCAAGTGTGTTTTTTGACAGCGGCATGAATCCTGCAGGCTCCCATTCATAATGTGGGTGTTTGATGGAGAGTAATGGTCAGTGAGAGTTTGGACAGAGGTAGAGATAGTTTGGAGAGAGTGTGGAGATTTAGATTAAGTGTAATTATTGTTATTATTATGGAATAAAACAAAAATTGTGTCCCTTAAACATACAGGCCTTACTTTACTTATACTTTTTTTTCAATACTTTTTAATATTTCAGTTTCTGAAAAAGAGGTTTGCCAGTCCTCGATGTTTACTCTGTTTAGTTGGAAATTCCAATTCTCTCAAGTATTTAAACTCTGATATTGAAAAATATTTTATGTATTTGTACACAGAGGCACAGGATGCTTCAAATCAGTTGATCTCTTGGAGGATTGTCTCTTGGAGAAGTGGTCACGCACACTTGATTTAGTATACTTTTAGAAGTGGGGGGAAAAAAGGAGTTTATTTTAGTTAAAAAAGATTTTTTCAAATTTAAAAATCTAAATGTACATTTCAAAACGTAACTAAAAAAGAAATAAACCTAAAGTACAAACAATTTTTTGTTCGCGTAATCAGTTTTTTTCTTCAAAGCCAAAGAGCCACACAAATTTGGCTCTTGATTCACAGGTTGCAGACCTTTCCTTTTAGTTTGAGAAAACATCTTAGTTACAAGAATTTCTTTCTTAAAATAAGAATTCTTTCATCATTTTTCTTACCTTAGTGGTAGATTTTTTTCTTACATATTTAAATAAAATCTGCCAAGAGGGTAAGAATTTTAGACTTATCTTTACGGGGCATGTTTTTTGCAGTGTAATTCTTAAATCAACAAATGGGATGTTTACAATGAAGGCAGCCAAATGAAGCCACATTATTCTGGATTTGTCTTCTGCACCTCTGCATTTGCTGCTCAACATGATGATTTATCCACTGTGGTGTATTTCAGCAGAGAGGGGGTCCCGAGAGGGAGAATGACAGGAGATGCTCACTTTGACTTTGGCCGGTGTATCATCATATGAAATTAGCACAACAATAAGTTCCGCTCTAAAAAAGCATGACAGTTGTGTGACAAGGGTTGTCCTACCTCTATACCCAAATTAGGAAAAATAATTCTCAGCAAAGGAGAGGTATCACAGACTTGAACAGAAATGTTGTACACTTTTTCCTGTTAATTCACACCACAACACAGAAATGATAGCCTTGTTGTTGTCACTGTTCTCTCACAATTCACACACATCAAACAGAGACAAGTTAGAGCCACCTTGTTGTCTGTCCACAAAACTATGTGCATCACAACCACATCAGTCCTGCCTTGAAGCAGATCTGTTCTTTTCATCCTCCACTCTGGCACATTCTGGGGAGACTATGGTGCTGCTTTTATGATTAAACCCTGAGAACATTTTAGCAGACAGATTTATCAGTCATAGCAGCAGTTTACCTTCTTTGTAAATCAATAGTCATAAAGCCAATACAGGAGCTGGCAGACTGCAGAGGTCACAGATATTACAGAGACGCTTTTTTGTGTCATGCGTGATATTTGCAAGAATGCTTCAATGTCTTTTGATGCAGCGCTTAGGCATGGCTGCTAACAGCTGTAGGGCTGTGAGCAAAAATAGTTTTTTAAATACACCAGCATTCAGTCTAATGGAGGCAGGCTTGTTTTTATTTATCTTTATAAAAGCTGCATTTCTGAGTATTTGATTATCCGAACAATAATGGCTCAAGAGCAGATGAAAAAAAATGCAGTTTGAAAAAGTTCTCAGTTGTGACGCGGCAACTGAAATAGGAAGGCCAGTCTCCCTGCTCCGCTCCAATTCTGAAGCATCCACTTGCAGACAAATAGATTTATTAACATCTTTATGTTCCTCGTCTGAGCTGACATCTGGCTCAAAACTGTACGGCTGGATAGCGCAGATATTGCTCGCCATCTTTGTTGCACCACTAATGTCGGCTTGTGGTTGTGAGAGGCTGTATGCTAGTAGGAGAGAGTGTGGATGATGGGATATCAGCCGAAGTGTTATGTTTTGGTTTCTTATTTCTTTCCTTGTGGTCGTTTTGTGCTAATTTTGACCTTTTGTTTTGTTTCTACAGAGCAGTGTGTGGCAGGGGGCGTGGCTATCTCTCATCCTGGGGCTGCCTCCTTGCACACCTGCTCCTCATCATCATTTCCCTCTCTATATAAGCATGTTCTTGGCTGCTTCTCCCTACTGGTTTATTCATTGCGTTTTTGGTTGAATAAACTGTTTCTTCAACTCCTCTGGCTCTGCTCTGGGATCTGCTTCCGTACCCTGACACGAGGCTTAATTCCGCGCCAACAGTCCAGCCCACAATGCAGAGGTGAATTTCTTCTGAACTCCTGCCACCCTGCCGAAAATATGTCTAAGAAACTGACACAGGTTCTTTTTACTTTGGCTAAAAACAGCATCATCATAAATAAAAGACCACTAGAAACGCTTTTACAATAGACAAAAATACAGTTGGAGTGGAACTTTTAATTCATGACACATGACAGAAAAGATTTGCATAGAACAGAGCAAATCAATGATTCTAAATTATTCACTTCCTGAACAGACTAACACCTCCTCCTCATGCTGGTTGTACACTGCTGTGGGATCAACTCATACATTTTCCAGCATTTCTTTAGCCAATATTGTTATATCTGTCCCGCTGGGACAAAACACACATTCTGGATACAATCCCAAAGTGTTCAATGAGGTTGATGTCAGAAATGCTGGAAGGCCGTTTCACTTTTCTCACTCACACCTGCTCACAAGGGGTGGACGTTCATTTTGGAGAATAACATTTGATATGGGGCTTTTGGAAGTTTGTGACTGTTTGTCAACCCTATAACACTGGAACTTCAGGTCCAGCTTTGACACTCTTGACTACCGCAACTCTTCAACTGTTGATGTAATTAATTCAGCGGATTATGAAGTGAAGACAAGCAGCATATCTGGTGATATGCAACTCTTTACAGTAGTGAAGTGATACTTGCAAAAGTGCTTAAACAATCAATTAGTTGATTCTGTCATGCTTTGGCACTGTAATGCCACACTTTACTAGCACTTTATTTATAGTTGGTCAAAGAATGTATGTTATTGAGGTGTTGCCAGTGACATCTCCAGCATCTAAGGGTTAAAATCTCATCTCGGTATTTTTTTGCATTGAAATTGGCTCCCATGATGTCAGGCCTGGTTTTACTAGTGAAGGACATGCTGTCACACCTCATCACACTGCCTCCACCAGAACATGTTTCTGCATTGGTGCAGACAGGAGCAATGGGTTTTTTGCCTCTTCACCCTTTGACTCCACAACTCAAAGCCTGAAGGCAGAATTTGGACTTATCGCTGAATACTTTGCTGTTCCTATGTGTTTAGGTTTCAACTCACCTGTTTCTGGAACATACCTGTCAAGACCAGACATAACAGGGTTCTGACTGCTTTGAAAGAAGAAGAAGAAGATAGGCTATTTTTTGTCTGACATGGATTGTCTGTTTTGTGATTGTTTTAGTGTTTTGTCTTCTCTGGTTGCCCACTTTGCATCCTATCAGTGACACCTTTATTGTATAGATCTTTGTCTTCAATTTGAAGATGACACTAGGTCTCATTCCAAACCACCTTTGTTTTGCAAAACAACAGCCTGAAGTCAATCAGTGAATTATGGTGTGCCAATTGCTGTTGTACAGGGTGCAATTCTGGTCATAGAGGATTCTTTCTCTGCCTGCACCTGATCCAAACGCAGTGGTAAAGAGCTAAAACAATCAGTAAGACAAATGTACACAAACCATCTGTGTAGAAGTTGGTAAATAGGTAGTACAAACAGACACTTATGCCTTGTTTCCACTGAGTGGAACAGAACAGATCGGGTGGAACGGGAGTTGAATGGAACGGGCCAGTTAATTCTGGCGAGCGTTTCGACTCAGTTAAAGCCCCTATTCCACCAGGGACGTTTTTTCCCACGGTGCATGCGTAGTGTACTGCTAGCATACTTGCGTCATTCCGTTCCAGTCTCCTATGGACCTACGACCGAAAGAGGTCCAAAAGCGGTATGGTCGGTTCCGCTCAGTGGAAACAAGGCATCACTGATTCCCTCTCACCTTTGCTGCTAATGAAAATGTTCCTGTTTGTGTAATTGGTGTTGAAAAGTTGCTGCGGCCTTGAAATTCAGTGGACAGGCTTAAGATAAAGTGTGCAGCATTTCTGCGTGTTCTTGACAGGAATATTTGTGAAGTGGACAGAATATGTTGCACTCGCTGGTGGATTCCTAAGTTTTTCTTTCCATTTTTTAAAAACCTGTTGCTGCCAAAGCCAGGCTTCTGACTCTGTCAAAATGAAAAGTCGTTGCCTTTCTTTCATTCCAATTTCTGATAAAAATGCTTTGCTGCAATTAAAATGACATCTCCTTGGCCTTTTCCCACCCCCATTCTGAAAACAATCAAAGCACTCTCCGTAAGGTTTCAAGAAGAGTGCGCTGTGCCAGCTAATTCATGGGATTCTCTGATGACTAAAACTGTTGCCTTTGGTCTTCTGGCTTTTCTCTTTATTCATTTTAATGAGTGAAACACTGAATAACAATGACTGAGCATGAAATAAGAAATAAGAAAAAAGGAAACCGGGGGAGTGAAGCCCAAAGCTGTGAAAGTGTAAGAGCTGACCTTGGTGGCCCAATGGCTCTAAATAGCATCTAAATGTCAGGGTGGTCTCGAAGGGCTGCTCTTGGCAAAGGCTAATGGGAAAAGCAGAGCTTTCAAGATGTGAGGAGAGCTTTCAGATGTGTGAGGAGAACACCAGTGATCTTATCTAGTATTAACTTACTTCAGCTTGAGGAAGGATGGAAACGTTATTTTTGAGTGAATGGAACTGTTACTGCTGTTTCTCTTTTCTCATGTTGTTGGCATGCAAAATATTCAATTTTTTAGAAGACAAAGACAGAAATAGAGTTTTTTTTTGTGCTTGATTTTAGATGATCCACACAATGAGCTGCTCCACCTACGTTCTTTCTCAAGGAGTTCAAAATGCAGAGATGAGCATTAAACTAAAAGATGGATGGATGGATTCTCTTTCTTTGGCCAGATTCTTCAGCTTTTATGCATTGAAATTTAAAATGTAATTATAAATAAATATGCTTAGTTTGAGCATCAACAAAGCATATTAAATTAGATAATACATTACAAGAACTATTCATTATAAGAGGACAGATTGGAAACAGTTGTATCAATATAGATTATGCAAGATTAAATATTTAAAAAAATGCATCTTTTCCAACAGTTTTTAGCTGTATGCTCTGACCTTTTTTTAAACGTTTGAGTTCAGGTGTATTTGGAGAAAAGTATGTGTATGTGATGTTTTGACAAAAACAACAACAACAAAAAACCGTTTAAAGTAAATAAAAAATTCTGGTTTCACAATCTCTACAATGCCGTTTTTCAGCATTTGTTCAGTTTTTCTTATAACTAGGTAACCTTTTCCTAAAAGTCCTACTCCAATTATGTTTTGATCTGTAGTAAAAGCATTTCCAGTGGTCTACTAAATGTGATTTTGGAAGAAACGTGTGTCATTTTCTAGAACATAGTTTCTACAGAGTGGCAGTAGTTCATAAAAAATTCACTTAAATCACTTAATCACGGCTAAAACCCGTTAAAAAGTGGTCTCTTGTGAAGCAGATGATGTTGTTCGTGGTGATGTCGAGTTTATGACAAGATACAGTCGATTTATAGACGTGGCAGGACGCGGGGAAAAATGGGAACGGCGTCGGACATGGCAAAAAGTTTTGAACTACTCAAAACTTTAGCCCGCGGATAACCACCGGCGGCACACTTGGTAAAGACATGCAACACGGGAAACGCACTTGTTAATCTGTGTTCTGGCAGTGATTAAGACTTGGGGAGATGCGGAAAGACACGAAAGTTTAGCGTTCTGCCACGGGCAGAGCACGGTCAAGACGGGTGTTACACGTCTCGAACAAGTTCTAAATACGATTAATCACTGCCTAATCACTTCTGTATCACTTCTGATTTGCGGCATATAAATACCGTAATTTTCTAGGACCTCGGCACTTGCAGTCTAGATGCAACCCTCAAAGCCGTGATGTCCTCATCTTCATGCTCCAGCACCAACAGAACCAACTGACGCAGGCCAAACATATCCTTGCTGACAGCAGAAGAAGTAGAACTTTCAGAACTTTTTGGCCGTGATTATGCCATAAAGCGCTGTGTGACCGGGGCTTAACATTAGCGATGCAACAAAAATGACAAGCAATGTTGTAGCTATCTAGCAGTACAGATGAAACTCAGACGAGGAAAATGGAATCAGAATGGAGGGGAGCAGGGAGCATTACACACGCTGATTGTAGCTTTTACGTCACTGCTACAAATTTTCAAATTTTTCACTTTTTTTTTTATCTGCTCTTGATTCAAAGCGATTTGATTAAAGAAATACTCAAAAATGCAATTTTAGGCTTAGCTCTTTTTTATACATGTCCTCTATAATCAGAAAAATGGCACAATAACATATTAAAAACACAATTTTCCTTGGAGTGGGTCTTTAAACAAATAATGTCACATGGATTACTGTACAACTCTATATCTCCTTCATATTTGAAATGTAGTTAGGGTTTGATATCTGCATGTCTGAAGTACTAAAATAAAGGAGAAAAATATTTATTTAGAAGCAAATTAAGGATGTAAATACTTTACTCTAAATAATAGATGTAAGAGAGGTGAATTCATGGAACAATCTCAACACTAAAAGCAACAACAAAGACTTGTGCATTTTTATATTTATTTTATTAGTATTTTTAAATAGGTTTTTGTATTTATCTGCTTGTTGAGGTTGCACTTGGATGGCAGCAACCACAGGCTTCAAATGTATCTTGAAATGTGGTGCCTATATTAGCAACTCTCCCATCATTTACCTGGACATGTGCCATCTTCATCTAGACACATCTGCGGGTGGAGGTTGACAGTTCGCTGCCTAGCAACGAGACAGTGCGATGGTGTGAAAACAGCCAAGTGTTAGTGGGAAATTGGGTATCAAACGTGTGCCACTGGCATCATTAGAATTTCTATGTGTTACCTTCAGATGATGCCATCAGCCTTTTAGCAGGCACAGCCCCTCTGTTGCCAGGCTCTGACAAAGACTCTGTGTCACATCTTTGTGCCCTATAATGTTTGTCTCTTCTCAGCTCTGATAATAATCTTCCCATTATACCACTCGGTGAGCCACTATCTAAAAAGATTCAGCCTCTGTTTAAGGCTGAATTAGTTATGTTTTTTCACATTACCCATGCTCATGGGTCACTGTGCACATGTAACCTGCGAGAAAATTACTAATGACCTTTATGATACAACTTTGGCCTTCAATCTTATAGATTTGCACAATGACATGAAGCAGCTGAGTTCTGACATTTGCAGCAGGCTGCTGTGTTTTAAAGAACTAATCAATGTGATCTAGATGGTGTCTAATAAAGGCTGCTGAAGATGTTAAATTGAATGAGTCTTACTTTTATGTCCCTTGACACCTTTCTTTGACTTTGGCATATCCTACAACATTCTGTCTCATTAAACAAAGGTTTATGTCCCCCATTTAGTCTTTAATGGATTTAGAAGTGCGGTGGCATGCTGAAGTAATGCAGAGGACGGAGATATTGACAGATATTGTGACCCAGTCAGAAGCCATTTATTGATAGAAAAGAGACTTAGTTGAACTCCAATACTTCTTTAAAAAAAAAGAAAAAAGTCTTCTATTTAAGGTTGTATTTCTAGACCGATTTTTTGGAAGATTACTTTCCCGAAACCTTGTAAGACCTTGTAAATTAAAAAAATAAATAAATAAATTTGGGGGCAGCCATGGTGCAGAGGTAGGACGGTCGACATCTTGTGATTGAAAGATCACAGGTTCAGTTCCGGCTCTGCGCACCCATGTGTAGAAGTGTTCTTGAGCAAGACACTAAAACCAACATTGCTCCTGATGGTTATAAGTTGGCGCCAGTGTTCAGCAGCAGAGCCAGTGTGTGAATGTGTGTGTGCATGGATTAATCGGACCATGACTGTAAGCGCTTTGGGCCTTCAATGAAGGTAGAAAAGCGTTACATAAGTATACACCATTTACCATTTCAAAGAAAGTAGTAAAAGCACTATACAAGTATATGCCATTTACCTTTTAACATATCTGTATATAATACTGTAACTGGTGCTGTCAATTGATAAAAAAAAAAAAAAAAATCAGATTCATCCTTTTGGATCGTAATTAATCACGATTAATCACAATGTTTTACAAGGGAAATTTTAAAAAACAAAATGCGGTCTTTGAACACCAAAAAGGCCAGAGAGAACATTTTTCCTTTATTTTTAATGTCTAAAATGATTTGATTTGTAAAGTGTTAAATCAGATATGCCAAAAATGTAATTTGTGTGCACAAAACACATCAACAGTAAGATAAGCAGAACTCTACAGACTTTTATGTCTGCAGTATTACTCCAAGAAAACAAAGATGCTGATACACAGCCATAAGAAACAAACATTGTGTTTCTGCACTTTAAATGGTTCAGGTGAATACTCAAATCTGATTGGCTGCTGGGTGTTGACGCACACCTAAAAAAGTAGTTCTGGTCACATAGCCCACATGTTCCATATCTTTAAAACAAACTTTTTGCTTCATTTTCTGGACAAAAACAAGCAGTAAGAGGTGAACTTTCCCTCTGATGCTTTATTGAACCTATCGTGACGATCAACATATATATCGCTTTCCGTTACCGTGACAATGTGATCACATTCATGACTCAATTTTCTTTCAAACCAACTTTTTGTATTTTTTTAGGTAAAGAAAATTTGCTTTTTTTGTAGTTTTGCAAAAATTCCTACTTATTTCTAATCTTCCCCTTAAAGCAAGTTTTCCTTTCCCCAATCACTTTTTGCTAGGTCAGTACAAATCCCCTCGATGTATTCTTCTCATAGGACTAGACAGCTTCTTTTACCCGCTTACCTCCTTTCCTCCTGTAAGTAAAAGCAAAAATTTTTTTCTCTTCTTCAAATGTGGCTTTTCTCTTCTTTCAACACCAAAACTGCAATTCCTGCCAATGTTGCTGTGATGTTGTGTTTTGCAGCCTGGTTACATTGCTCAGATCAAATGACCTTTTGCAGTTGAGAGTTTTAAGGGATTCTTACACTTGAATGTCTTATTATCTCTGAAATATTCTGGGTAGAAAGGCTTTTACTCCTCTTCTACATTGAAAACATCTTTTTTGCTCCTTAAAGTCCCACTTCAATCATGTTGATCTATTTTAAAAGCCTTCCCAGTGGTCTTTTAATTAGGGTTATAGTGTTTTTGGACAAAATCAAAAAAATCTGCATTGACCTCTAGTTTTTGCAGTTCATTCGAAGTCAGGCTGCACTCATTTCCCATTATGCCTTTGTTTACAATAGCTAGCTTACAGCTCCTCACACTCCCAGTCTAACATTGCTTGCGCAACAAAAATGGCGAGCAATTTTGGAACTATCCAGCCGTACAGTTTTGTGCCAGATACCACCTCTGACGAGAAAAAATGATCTATTTGTGGATCTTTTTGTCGCAAAGTGGATGCATCAGAAGCAAGGAGCTTGCGGCCAGCTGTTTGTAGTTAGTACGTAATACCTTCAAGCTTTTTCAAACAGAATGTTTTTTTGTCTGCTCCTGATTCACGACGTAAATAAAGAAATATTCAGAAATGTAATTTTAAGCTTTATTTCCTTTGTATATGTTCTCCATCATGGGCAAAATGCTGCAAGAACATGTTAAAAACACCAAAAACAATTTTCATTGGGCCTTTAAATAGTTATGGAAAGGATACAGAAAAAAATCAATCTAGTTATGAGTGACAGCAGTAGCAGTTGAAAAACCACAGATATGAACAAAATTATGTTGGTAAGGAGATATAAAATTGATTGGAAAGTAAATATTTGGCTTCTGGCAAACTGTCAGTTTCTCTTCTTGTTCTCGAAACTATCTTTCCCTTTTTAAGAACATATGATGCAAACAAAAAAGCATCCTTTCACAAGCTTTCTTTTACCAAGTCAGGTCAGGGTTGTGTGTTGTGGCACTAAACATATGATAACACTTTTTTTCACAGCCCTGCAAACAATAGCTGAATAAATGAATATGAGACCCTTTTTTTAACCACGAAGAACAAAACGACCTCAAATACCTAAAATGCCAGTTTTTTATTTGTGAAGCTGTTGTGTCAAAGAAATTTTTTTTTGTTTCTTAAAATTAAAAGTGCCAGTAATAAAAAAAAAAGTTTCTCTGCAACGGCACGTTAATCTATTGTTTTAATTAAATAATAAATACAAAGATTGTATCCATTTAGTTAAATAAATCAGTCTGTATCGTGTTCCCTCCATGTTAGTTGAATCTTTTATGTTTCGATTTGATTACTTTATTCTGAGATTCATATTGAATCATGTGTGAGGAAAAGATGTGCAACTCTAATCTTAAGTATGCAGTAATTAAGTATTTACAAAGTTTGTGCAGAGCGGCAGGAGTTTTTCAGAAACTCGCCACTGAGTTGTGGGTGGGACTGCTGGCCTGGAAGTAAGCTTCTGCTGATATCAAATAACAATATTTGTTTTATTAATTCAAAATTTAAAAAACGTTTTATTGTTTCATTTTTATTCTTGTTAAAAACAATTCATTTTGACAGCAAAGTAACATGTCTGACCACAGTATTAGAGAAGTACGTTCTTTATCCAGCACTGCTACAAGTAATGGGGATGTGTTCTGGTGCATGCAGATTTTTAGGTGCATTTTCAAGAAAAAAAAACCCACGGTCTTACATCCTGATGCCGTACTGTAAAGCATTCAGGTGGTTGTGACTAATGTGCAGCTTTCACAACATGACAAAATCTCCATAAAAAGATGGCTGAACTCATTTCTCATTTTAATTGCTTTCCAACTGAACTGAATAAGTGCTTTTAATGAGTCTTTTCCATATAGGGGTTGTACATGAAGATGACATGAGAGGCAGTATTGTGTCTTTTAATTAAGCACATTTCCTCTCTCAATCCCAAAATGGGCTGGCTTGGGAACAGGTCTGCCAGCCATGATTTCTGAGCTTTGCTGCTGCAGAGGATGTCAAGAAGCCCCTGCAAGATTCCAGTTACGAAATCTTATTCAAAATACTGACAGGGATGATTAAAACGCCATAAATTGGACATTTGATATTCCATCTCATTTTCTATTTTATGAGGCAATGAAAGCAGTTATTTCAGGGAAAGGCAACTCCAGGCCACGAGGGCTGCAGTGTCTGCATGATTTTCAGATATCCAAGCCCTACTCATGACTGATTACCTGGTTCAGGTTTGTCCAGCCAAATAGAGCATGGCAGTGGATGATTTGTTGGAAAACATGCATGATATATTGGAAAACATGCAGGAATGTGGCCCCTGAGGCCTAGAGTTGCCTTTTCTTGAGTTATTTAGTCACTGCTGATGCCTTTAATTTATCGATAAAGAGTGTGTGCGGGACATGGAAATTAGCTCCATTCACTGACAACATTTTAAATGAGCAGTGACTAAGAGAGTGACTGGTGTAAGGCTCTAGTACCATTGTGTCACATCCGTTTGGCACATCTAACACATCCTTAATTACAAACAGGATTCAGAGTGAGGTTACAGACGTGTTTTAGGTAAGAGACTGAGCTCTTTCCTGTTATTGGTTCTTCTGCTTCACATCTTAGGCGATTTCTGAGGCGCTGGTTGATGGTGGGTTCTGTTTTTGTCGAGTACTCGTTGCAAGGCTTCATTGTTTTTAGGACGCTGACTGAAAGGAATGGAGACAAAATGCAGCTTCTTCCTTACCAAAACCATTGTCTGTGCCACTGGGCTTCTGGAGTGTTTTATCAGCAGAACACAAAACACTTTTGTGAAATTTGCCGCGCAGGCTTAGCCAAACTGGCAATGGCAGAGGTCTATTCTTACCAAGATGTCTAGCTAAAGGCTGTGGAATTCCACTTGTCATACTCCACTTGCTGTGTTTTTCTTGTTTAAAGCTTATTGATGTGGTTCTCATTTGGCCTTCAGACACAGATGGGTTATTTCACGCTTTACATCCACTCTACTGTTCTCTGATTTCACTTTGAAGTGTGGCCTTAATATGTAAATCTGATAGAGGATACAAAGAAAAGCTCATATCTTTTTTACAATTTTACATCACACAGTTACATTATCACTTCGATAATCATTAAGAAGAAGAAAGAGGGGGCTGACAATCCTGGTAGTGAGTCCTTTATATCAGATTGTCTGTTACATCCTAAATCTGAGAAAAAACCCTTTCAGAGAAGGAGAAAAGTGTGGCCCGGTGCAGTTGGTGTGTGAGGGCAGAATAGAATGGACGTGTTATTACATTGATGATCTTGTGTACTTCATCAGGTGATTATGGGACGAGGAGCCTGTCACAACCTCTGTGACATGTCATTGTCCTTTGCTGTGGGAGATTAATGGCAAATTCTGCGTATCAGCTTTAAGTTGTTATTCATTCATTCATTTTCCAATCCGCTTTATCCCTTTCGGGGTCACGGGGTTGCCGGAGCCTAACCCGGCTACTCATGGGCGAAGGCAGGGTACACCCCTGGACTGGTCGCCAGCCTGTCGCAGGGGCCACAATCACACACCCATACACACTCACATTCACACCTAGGGACAATTTACTGTGAAGCATGTTTTTGGACGGTGGGAGGAAGCCGGAGTCCCCGGAGAAAACCCACGCATGCACGGGGAGAACATGCAAACTCCACACAGAAAGGTCCCCCAGCCAGGACTTGAACCGGGAACCTTCTTGCTGTGAGGCTGGAGCGCTAACCACTGTGCCACCGTGCAGCCCCTTTAAGTTGTTATCTTGATGATATTGAAGTGTATTGCCTGGTTCTTTCATTTATATTTCATTCATTTTAAAGTGCTTATCTGTACTTAGTGTTTTGTTTTTACCATTTAGTAAAGTTCGTTGATACAAAACTGTATGGAGTAGCTTAGAATTAAATTGTCTGTTTTTTGTTGGATGAGAGGACAGTTTCTACTTGTCACAATTTTCCTTCAAAGTGTTTAGATGTTTTCCAAAATAGAGTCTGTGAGGAAAACAATTGTTGTTGTGTGTTTTTAGTCAGAATAAAAAAATGTTTTTTTCAAAATAAAAGAATTCTTCCTTAGCAAGTTTACAGCTCTGCCTGAAACTTCAACAGCATATCATCTGCGCTTGCAGTTACACTTAGTTTAGTTCATGCCTATGAAAATGGGTTACAACTGGGTCAGCAAGGCTTCTTAGCACATTTTCATTTAAATTCCCTCATTTTGATTACTGGCAAATGTTATTGACTAATATTTTTAATTCCAAATCTGTGTGACTGAATGAAACTAAATGAAAGTAACTTAATTTAAAATAACAGTATCTCTAATTAACAGTCATAGAAAACGGATGAACAAATTATCATAGATTTAATGTTCTTCACCATTAAAATGAGCATTTATAATATTTGTTTCATAAGTTCAATGAAATTAATAAGAGTCATTATTACAAGCATTATCAAAGTATTTGTCTCTGCGTAGTTGATAGACGACCTCTTCATTGAGGTGTCAGGGAATCCAGATGCTCTTCAGCCCTTCGATCAGCCGACTAGAAGACCTCCCATAGAAAGCAGGAAGGTTTGTTTGCAGTGTGCAGCTGTTCTTCATGTATGCATGAATGTTTCTCACCAGATGTTGTTAGTGAGGCAAATGACCATAGGTGTGAAAAAGTTATGTCTTTCCTTCTGTTGCAAGTTTCCTTTTGGGGATCGAGAGTCAATCTGCACGTTTACCAGCTTGCAATGTGATGCATGGGCCGACATCACTCTTTTACCAACCTATACCGTAGAATTGCTGGTAAGTCTGCCGTTGTTTGTGCCAGATCTTCTTCCGGAAGTTTCTTGTCAGCACAAAATGATCTCAAGTTTATCATCATACAAATGTGTGTCCAAGGGAGGTCCAAGAAGTCATCTTTCAACATTACAAGGGGCTATAAACAAGATTTCAAATGGTCAGAGATTTTGAAGCAAGCACACTCTCATTGTCATTATGCACATCAGAACAATGGGTAGTCATTCTGATTAATGGAGATCATTGTCTTAACATTTCTCCAATTTTTTTCTGAATGTTCATTTTTTTTTACTTTTGCACCCCCTCCAGGTTGCGGGTGGTAGCTGCAGTGGGATTTTAGATCAAACATCAACATTGATGATAGTACGGCGAGGACAGCATTCACACAATGTAGTGTCCGTCTCACACTGAAACTTAATAAGTGCTGCAGTGAGGGGATCGTCCAGATGTTGCTGTAAGGTTTGATCCTTAAGTGAGGTCCAGAGGACTTGGGTTCCAAACAAGGTCTTCACAGAAGGCCTACAAGTAACGCCCTGGCACATCCTGATCCAGATGTTACGTTTTTAACTGAAGGTGAAGACATCCCCTAACAAAGAATTTGGATATACTGGCACAAGGACTAAAGCACTTAGTTAAATCAACCATGGAAAAATCACTGAGCTGTGGGAGGTATTCGAGTTAAGATTCGGTAAGGATTTGGAACATTTAGACCAGGTATGTTTATCACTACAAGAACAATTAGTAGCTGTTGAACCAAACACTACTTTGTTTGGACAGCTTTTTTTGTGTTTTTCAAAGAGAAAATATATCTAAAATATATCTAAATAGGAGATTTGTCACAGGGAATGATTATGTCATCTTAAAAACAATAATTAAAAAATGCTGTAATTCCCTCAACAGCCTCTGGTTCTCAGCGGATACTGAGATTGGTGTGGTCTGAAATGTAATTAAGGATGTGCACTGGTGAACTTCTGATGACCAACAATTTTTTTTATTCCTTACCCAAACACAATCACAAACTGACTAGCAGCAGAAAAAGAGCTGATGGTGATGTTGCAGTCAGAAACTGAGTATGATGTGAGAGGAGCCCTGGTCACATGGTGAACAGAGCACAGCACGTGTGCATTTGCAGAATAGGGCAACTACGAATAAACAAAGAGAGGAATATTAAAACAACCCATTATCACTGATGAGCTCTTATTTAATGAATACAATGCTTACAGGGTTTATTTTTGTCCAACTGGGATTTTGAAACTGTGTTTCTGTAATAAGTTACTCATTTATTCATTGTTAAATTCATCCACCATTAATAAGCATCTAGAAACATTTTCAAGTCAGATGTAACCCATTTAGGAGTCAAAATGATGTCTGCAAACATTAAGATCATTGGTGGAACAATCCTCCATCTGGTCGTCAAATTTCTTCCTAAGAGATTAAATGGACAGGAGTCCATTTAAAACCAGAGTGAATGTTCTTATGAGACAAACACAGGAGGAACAGCAAACTCTTCCAAAATAGAAGTGCCATATACACCAATTGAAAAAATACTTCTATTCCTTTCTACAGATGAATCATTCTTTCTGTTTATTTGGTAATTTTGCTTAAGTCACTCAAAAATAACAAAGGGTGCGTCGCTTACTTGAATCAAAATTGTTGGTGGTGTTTGACCCATTAATTTATCACTTTGTGAAAAAAAAAAAATCCCAAATGGGAGTTTTGTTGTCATCATTTCTTATCAATGACTTCTAAACCAAACAGTGGATCCATATTCCAATTTCTCTTGATTGCAAATTACAATATAAGGAAAGTGTGTGTCAGTGCAGTGTGTTGTATGTCACTCAGTTTTTTGTCTACTAGTTAATTAGAGAAGATACCTTCTGAATATCTCAGGGTGCTTGATTGTTCTTCCGGGTCTCCATGTTCCCACCCTTATTGACATCTGGTTTGAACAGTTTCTTGACCAATGATCAAACTTTCCACAGTAATCACTTTGTTTTTTGTCATCATCATAAGCTTGTTTCCCATCACCTCGCACCTCTGATCTCCTTGTGAAAATGTTTCTTCTGTGTAAGGATTTGGTCATAGTTTCATTTGTATTTTGGTTACAGTTCGTGTCAAATTTCATACAGAAATTGTCATTTAGGTCCTTGTGACTAATTACAGTCTTCCTACCGTATTTCAGTCAGTTCAGCTGCATAATCAAACATGCCGGCTTCCCTCTCATTGTTGTTGGAGTCTGTCTCATTGCCAGGTGGTTGTTCAGCAATGATGACGGCTTTAGCAAAAGTTAGCAAAACAGTTAAAACAGATACTTTAGCCCAGGCGTCCACAATCCATACGGAGGCGTAACTCTCCCGGCGCTGCCTCTCAGTCTCAATAAGTGTGTGCGCCATCTGCCATCTATCCCGCCCATGAACGAAGACACGCGTTCTATTCTGCTTTTCCTCCGTGGCACCAGGAACCATTCTTTTAAGGCCTGAAGGGGACCTCAGAGAGTGTGATTGAATTCTAATTCAGCAGGACTGAATCAGAGTGACTCTTGCGCAGTCACAGGCAGCAAACAGACATGGAAAAACATGTATAAAGTTGCGCTAGATCTCAGCACACAGCTGTGCGTGTACTTGTCACCTGCGCAGAGAAAACTGTCAATATCAGCACATGACGCAGTAACATGATCATCTCCTGAATGAACAGACAAAGGAACGCTGTCAGACAAATCAGCCACATATTTTCTGGACCGCGTTTGTAATGGTACAGGCCGAATAAAGCTTGCTCTCTGAAATGCTGTGGATCTTTTTGGTTGCACAAAGGTGTGTTTCTACAGTAACTTGGGGTGTAGTATAAGTTTACCTCCAGCCACATTGTTTCCCAGCAGCACGGCTTGCTAGAATCACTGTCTCTGACCCACCTGTGTCCCTCAAGATGCTCACAGCATGCTCAATCGAGCGGAGCTCTTCCCAAAGTCGCACAAGAACATTTTTACAGATTTTGGAACTTGGCACACAAAAGGCACACTGTATTATAAGCGCACAGCCGATCTTTGAAAAAGTTTAGGCTTTTCATTGCATCTTATGGTGCGGAAAATACAGTATTTTGCATTGGCAGACTTTTTATGTTTGTTCTGCTTTCAGATACTCCCATTCTGCTTGATAAACGCAAACTAACATGATGGTAAATTCCTCAGGCTTCAGATGGAGCAATAGGACACCAGGCTCTGCACAAATCATGTACAGCTCTGCACAGCTGTTTTTCCAACAATGTCTATAGAGAGCCAATACTTGATGGCTCCCCTTATCCTGGTTCAGTTATCTAGGATGTAAGACTGGAGTTCCCCTTGTACAGGGGTTCTCTATCATTGAGGCTTGGAACATGGTATGGTAACAAGAGGGAGATCTGAAAGAGAAGTTGGCAAGATCTTGAATGTTCTCTTCAGGTCTCTGTTGGTTTGGTCTGTGATCGTTGAATAGTCAAGGCTGAGGGCAGGATTTAGTTCAGTTTTGGCAGTAAGGGTGAAGGTGTTGGTGGGTAAGCTGGAGGGAGGGAAAAGGTGCAAAGCAGATAGTAAAAAATGTGAGAATGTGTGAATTTTTTTGTTGCATGATATGAAGCTGGATGTTGTGGTCATCCATCCTCTTGTTGTTGAACAAGGTCAGGTGAAAGAACAAGTTGCTTCTTTTTGATTTTCATTACTTGCCTTTTGTTTTCTATATTGGCACTAGGCTCTTTTTATCCACATATTCAAGACTTTTTTGATTTGCTTCCAGTCTTTTCCAAACTTTTACACATCTTTATTTTTAGTTTCAACTTTTCTTTCTCCTCTCTCAACCATACTTTCCCTTTCTTTAATTGGTCCACACTCACAGAGCCCTGTCCGGGGAACCCCATAAAGCGTACCCAGTCTAACACATACTGAAAACTTTCTTGTCCAAAAATCACTTTCATCATTTTTATTCATGGTGAATCCCTGTCTGGCCTCTTACCTTTGCTTTTTTTTCCAGCAAAGTTTGTTGTTCAACATATCAGTACTTGACCTGAAATATTCTCAAACTTTTTTCTGTATGTTTTCATGGACACTAATGACCTGTGGCAGTTTGCATATGGAGGGCCCTGTCATCTAAACACACAGAACTGGAACCTGCAGCAATAAATTGTGCCAATGGGAATCATTATGTTTACCATTATTTGCCTGTTTTAGAAGGAGAGTTTAATTCTTTCAGTTGGACTTTGATGTATTCTACCCATATTTGGTCAGTGGTCTCTGAACCTTATGTTACTCTGGGTAGGACTAAAACTGTCCTGGATGGTCAGTCCTCTGTTATTTCTTGGTCGAGTGGTCCTCCTGGCATCCCACGCCTGACACCAAGTTTGTTTTAACATTTTTGAAAACTTGAGTCTGAGAGAAAAATGTTTTTCTTTGTGCGATTTTAATTCAAGAATACAATTATTTTTTTGTAAAACAGAATACTCAAGTCTAATACAGTAGAGTTCTGACTGGCTGACACTTCAGCAGCATTTTACAGCCTAAATACAGAATACTCAAATATTTTGAGGAATGAACAGGAGAGGGCTCTGCACGTGTCTAATCTGGTCATGGCTTGGCAGTAGGTTTGCTTTTGTTTTTTTTTTTTTTATCGAACAGAATGAGAAAGAAAACTTTTGCACTTCTTGCACGTTGTTAGTTGCATACATGGAGCAGTTGCTGGCAATTTAAATCTGCTGCTAGACCTAGTTTTGTCAATTCCTTTTATTTTTCACTTGCGAGGCAGGAACGCTTTTTAGCACATTTCTGTCCCAACAGTTAACAGATTTATGTATAAGCAGCCAGATTTTTCTGTATTGTCTTTACTGATTGGGAAATACTACAGCAGACTGATTGTTGTAGGTTTGGGAACACAGTGAACACACAAGGCAGAGAATCTTGTTGGCCCTGAGTTCTGCCACTCAACCTGTTGTCGGGGGTTCAGATTTATAGGGTTGGTTGGGGCTGGATGAGGGAAATGGTCGGTGGCCTGGTGCATATTTAGGAAATAAAGAATTTTGGAGAGCTTTCTTTTTTTTCCAGAGTTGTTGGTGCAAGCTGTATGGCTTTGGTTACGGCCTAGAGTAACCACAAAATAAAGAAACCTAAAACAGATTACGTCTTGGCATATTTGTGTGCAGACCAGGGATTACCCATTAAAAACTGATGAAGGATAATAGATGACACGTTGTCAAATCATAAAAAAGCCAAATGAATACATTTAAACTCTAAACTAATTAAAACTTGAGCATGGGGAGCAGTTTCCACTGCTGTAGGTATCCTCTCTTTCTAATTTTGCTGTCACTGTTAAAAAAATTCCTGTGCTACACTCCCTAGCAACAGAGCTGGGTTGGTAATTGATACTAAAAGATTGTCCTCTAGTTTGTCACATTCTTACATTCCTTACACATTTCTTATTGGCTGATGTTATATGCACATATTTATGTACGACCAGCACAGAAAACAGATGGAAATTCAGGTTGGTCACATGTAATACGTGTGACCATACTGTGAACTCCCTGCAGTACACTTCCTGTAACAAATTTGCTAATTACAGTATGATGCCATGAACATTAATTGGGTAAAAATACCACAAATCTGCTATTTAATATGTCTTAATTTTTTTTTAACAAAATGGCATCACAAAATTCCTACCTGGAGGATCGTTATTATTGATGTAATCAATTATGGCAACTAGTTGTTGCTCCCCGTTTAGTTAACTGTGTGTGACAGAAACAAAACAAAGAAAACAAGTTAAAAAGACTAAGGTTGTGTTTGAATTCCTTCACTACTCACTACATAGTGCACTATATGGTGCATTCACCATATTGTAGAGCTGTCAAAATCTTCTATTTCAAAATCAAGTACCCAAGAAATTTCCCATAAGTCTCTGCGAAAAACCAATGTGCATTGATGCAAACTAGATTGGCTAATATAGATCACAATACATTGCATTTAAACAATTTTTGTACAAAAAATATATTTTAATAAACTTTTAAAAAGAAACATCCACATTTTCATAATCACAACACAGTGGGTTCGTAAATAATTTTCGTAAAATGCTTATTTCAGGACATCAGTGATGTCATATTTGCCGTTTGAAACAAAGAAAAAATAAAAGTAATGAGCATGGTGTTCAAATTGCTTCTAAAATACATGGCACTAGTCCAGCACTAGTAAAACAGCAATAGTTTTTTTAGAAGTTAGGGAGTAGGGAGGGAATTTGGACATAGTCTGCATTTTCTCAACTTTCTAAATTCATTAACTTTTTCTATTAAAATAAAAATGTCACCAAGCTTTAGATTTTCCACTTTTTGACAAAATGCCTTTGAAAAATAAACAAAAAGTGGTAGCCTGTAATGGCTCACCTTTTTTCGAAAGTCTTTCACATCTTTGCTCTGCTGTTTATTACATTTTGTTCACATCCAGATCCAAATAATACATTAGAGTTCAGTTTAGCCGTTGAAAAAACAAAAACTTGGTTGGGATTTGCAGCTGTCACAGGAGGGCTGTTCTACATAAAACAGGAGGTACATAACTTTATCGACAAGCTAATTGTTACAGAGGTGGAGCTGGGTTAGCTGATCTTTTCACTTTACACCCAACAAGCTAGATCCAAGTGGAGAAATGTTATGACAGAAAATCAATCATCATTTATATTTCCAGGGTTTGTGGCAGGACGACCATGGGATCAGTTTGTACAGTACGCTGTTCTTGTGTCTGTTAAATAGCTCAAACCAAATAAAGAAATTGCAGTTTAAGGTTCGTTTGTGCCTTTTATATGACATTTTCTCAGGTAATAGGGATTTTTTTTAGTGCTCTACTGTGGGGTGTGTTGGTAAAAACCTCACCTTCTTCGCAAACAACTTGGCTCATGTTCTTAAATTTTAACGAGCCCCTGAAATCGCCCAAACATTACCTTGCCAGTAAACAGTGAACCCCTTCAAATAGCATTTGTGAAGCAGAAGTTACTGCTTCAGTCAAAATTGATTAGGAATGGATCAAGAATCTCCGGGCTCCGTGGATGGCAGTGAATGAAAAAGAAGTTGCTTTTCTGGTCAAATTTTGTTTTTGAAAGACCAAATATATCTTGTACTTTAAAAGATAGAAAAGCACATTTATTAAAAATGAGAACAAGTGCATAAAGTCCCATTAAAGATATAGTCTCTAAGAAACTTAACCTTATTTCAGATTGACTTGTAGCAATGTGTTTATTTCAAAAATACATTAAATAGTAAGACGTGCTTTTCCCCTGCAATTCAAACTCCTTTAGATGGTTTGAAAGCCCATTGAAAAAGTTAGTCTTCAAACCTTTTTGACTCTGAAGCTGTTGAATGACTGATTCCCTGATTTCTTGAATGTGTCAAAACCCATAATCCATTATTCTTGCTGGCTTTGTGCATTGATTTCCGCCTGCATGTGGGGGTGAAACATGAGACTGCAGTTCAACTTCTTCATCTAATCGGTCACGTTTCATGTTTGTCACCACACATTCATCATCATAAAGGGTTTAGCAGATGCACCTTAGCGCAAAGGAGTTTCCATCAATGACTTAACTCTTTATTTTTGTACAGTGATGTGATAAAATAAGGGCGATCAAGCCTCCCCCTACAACAGCTCAGAGTATTTGGCAGGTGGCATCCAGACGCTAATCTTTGCTTTTGGGGGCACTGCAACCACATTATGGTTGAATTTAGGGGTAAAAAGCTGGGGAAAAGGTGGGGCAAGAGGGTTTTGTCGCCAGTGACAAAGTTAAACTACTGAAGGCATAAGGACTCTGAGCAAAGTCAAAAGACAGCAATGAATAAACTGACTGAAACTGCAGAGTGGAGCACTCAAAGGAGACAGTAAGTCACAGGAGACACACCCAGGCATGACCAGTCCGCTGTGGGATGTGTCTTGTGATGAATGGCTAAATCACTCCATGAAACTAAGGTACAAGTCTGATGAGGAGTCTTTATGATTGCAAAGTCAGCTTTTTCCCAGGCCCTCCTGTTAGCTTGTTGACAGCTTCAGTGCTGGACCAGGGATTCAAAGTTATTTTTACAAATCTGGAAATAACCCCCACATTGGACCCAGCACAGTCTTTTGGATCCACACAGTTGAACACACCAATGTCATCAGAACTCTGTTTTTGTATTGCATAACCCATGCACACAGTATAAGGTCAATTGTCTCCCAATTTTAATGTCTCATTTAACAGTCACATGTTGCATTATTCAAGCTTTTCTGGGCTCTGAATTTGGTTTGGCTGTCTCATTTCTTAATATGTAGGAGTGAAATTGAGAAACAGAAGACGTAAACACAGACAAGGACAGGTGGTAATTTTCCAGTGGCTAAGCTTGTTCCTTATTCTGCCGCTTTACAGTGATTCTTCGTAAAGGAGGAGATGACTGAAGCAGCCATCTAAAACCCTTTTAGACTTGACACAAATGCAAACTGAATTAAATGTGCGCAAGCCGTGTTAAAAAATAAATGCAGGGTTGTTCGGATTGCCTTTCTCTGCACCGTGCCCTGCTTTTTAACTACAAACCAAAGGGCAGTAATGAGATATTGTTGTGGTGCACCAACGGTGTAAAATGCAGCTCTGGTCTCTAGATTTTATTTACGGTCATTCTTTATTTTTAACATCGATCAGAGTGCAGCCGTTTACCGTCCAAAAATCAATTTTCCTTTTCTTTTATTAACTCTGCCCAATTAAATTGGTCAAATTAAAGCTCCTAAATATCATCCATCTTAAGAACACCTTGTTGTATGGCATTTGCAACATTGGAGGCTTTGAAA
Source organism: Adrianichthys oophorus (assembly GCA_036245035.1). Lineage (NCBI taxonomy): Eukaryota > Metazoa > Chordata > Actinopteri > Beloniformes > Adrianichthyidae > Adrianichthys > Adrianichthys oophorus. Next base: position 4,759,993 of record BSAI01000162.1, read on the forward strand.
CAGAAGGATCTATGTTTCTTTCATCGCTTCAAAGCAGCATGTCTTCCAAAACTTCACAGTTTACCCTTGAACTTTGGCTTTTATAAAAATCTGAACTGAAATAAACAAGCAGATCTGGGGGTTTGTGGAAAGAGGAGCTCCAAGAAAGCCTCAGCGCTTTAGCAGCAGTCAGCATGCTTAGGAAGCATCTGCATGTCTTCAGCTACACTCCTGACGGGTTCAGGTAAGAGGCGGTTGAAGCCATTGCAGAAATGTAGAGGGGCTCTTTTAGGATTGAACATGACAGCCATGGCTGGACTTAAATATTAAAAGCTAAGCACAAAAGGAAGATTGTTAATCCAGTGTAGTGTTTGTGCACGTGTGTGTATTTGTGTGGTTTTCAGAATTTGTGTGGGTGTTCAGATTGAATTTGTTCTGAGGTATTCCTCCTCCTTTTCAAGACATGAAAGTTTCAATTTATGAACACCATTATTTGTGCTTTTTACCTCAAGCATAAATTTATTGTGTGCTATTCTGGAGCTGCACTATTATTTAGGAAAAAAATATAATATTTAACAAAAGAACAAGATTTTTGCCCCATGTGCAGTCTTTTGCAATAATAATAGAATGAAATTAACACATATGTGCTTCAAAAGTAAAAATATGAAATATTTATTAGAATTTTTGGTGAATTTTGTTGGAAGATTACAAATATACTAGAATAACTGTATTGGAAAAAAAAATAAAAAAATTTTTTTCTTCAACTCTTCATCCTTTGCTATGAGTTTCTAAGCCTTCGAGCTTTTGAGAGATCATCCTGATTATTAAGTAGTGAGGCTGTTTTGCAAAGCTGCTCTGTCAGCATTGTGGAAAGGTGGAGCCTCCCGGCACAGATTGGAGCCTTTCCTCAGCTTTCACCCTAAAAAGAAGAGAATCTTCAGGAAAATTGTTGCTGATAAGGCACCGAAACATGGAAGGAGAGTGTGCTATAGCATTCTACCTGGTACACAACAGGGTTTAATGCTATTTAAACCTGGTTTACATTTTTTTAAAAAGGCTCTTTATATATTAGCTGAGAAAAATGGTAACCAAAGCTGACCTGAGATTGTGGTCCATGCTTTTATGTCATCTTGTTTAGACTATTGTAATTCTCTTTTTAGCAGTTTTAATCAGTCGACAATTGATTGCCTTCTGCTGGTACAAAATGCCTCTGCAAAGCTTTTAACAGAAACCAGTAGAAAGCCTCATATTTCACATGTTTTATCCTTTTTACATCTGTTACCCATTAATTTTAGAATTGATATAACAATTTTTGTTCTCCCCTGCGACAGACTGGCGACCGGTCCAGGGGTGTACCCTGCCTTCGCCCATGAGTAGCCGGGTTAGGCTCCGGCAACCCCGTGACCCCGAAAGGGATAAAGCGGATTGGAAAATGAATGAATGAATGAATGAATTTTTGTTCTGATTTTTAGAGCTTTTAATGACCAGGCCCCTGATTATATTTTCCAGCTGCTTGTACCATATGTCTCGAGTCGCCGCCTTCGGTCCTCTGCTTTGAACATACTTAAAGTCCCAAAGACTCGTTATAAAACTAGAGGTGACTTCATTTTCCAAGCAGTAGCCTAAAGGTTGTGGAACACCTGCCCTTATTGCTTCGCCTGACCGACAATGTTGAGTCTTTTAGGAAACAGCTGAAAACGCTGCTTTTTAAAAGAGCTTTTAGTAAATTATTCTGTACATTGTTCTATCTATTGTTTTACTCTGTTCTTCACTGTTTCACTCTGTAAGCACTTTCAGATTTTACTTGTCAAAGGTGCTATACAAATAGTTTACTTACTTTATTTGTCAAATTACTCCAGCATATTTCTCTTCGTAAAAAAACAGGCATGTTACCCATGTTTGTTTTCCTGTTCAAAGCAAAGATGTCATTCAGAAGTTAGAACAAAACCTTGTTTGCTATATATGCTTAGTGTATAGCAAGTGTCATAGCTTAGTGTCGTGTATACATGACATAAGTGCAGAGAGAAGAGAGATCAATGAAAATATGAACAAAAATGTTAAAAATAACTGATATGTACATAAATTGCACAGAGTACATACAGGAGGAAGGGGGTTGAAGATCTATTTAAACAATATATATAATGTGTATCCCGGCAGCTCCTAAAAGTTGACACTACCTGCCACTTCACGTCATACAGTCTTCTTTACTGTTTCTCCTCTTAAATTGCATTTACCTTTAAATTTATAGTAAAGAGGACTTTTTACAGATTTTGACTTTTGTGTTCTATTTTAACATCATCACTTCCTTAGGTATTTTCATGACCTTTTAGCATACTATATCCATTTTCATTTGATTCTATGTAAGTGTGCATCACTTTAGGTCTGCAGAAATTGTTGAAGCAATTTATAAAGCTGTACCAGGCTCTCACATTGGCTACAGTCTATTTTTCGTGGTCGAGAGTTGCCAAGATTTAGTAAAGACACAAGTCTCTGAAGTTATTCAAACTACTGAAGTCATTCTAGCCAGCAGATGTTTTGACTCGATGAATAATGGTGGTTTGGTGCACACTGTGTTCAGAACTGGAATCTTGTTTCTTTACTCCCTGGGCTGCAGACCCACCAGCATGAGGTGGATTTCTGCTGTACTGCAATGACATGAGTACACCATTTATCTGATGTGTGCTTAAAGGAATTTAAAGGCATGAGAGGAAATCCAGAAGGAAAATTCAGCATCTCTGTGGTCTTCTCTTTCAAACCTTTTATTCTTATTTTTATGTTTAATTTTAATTTAATTATTTGTGTTTAATTTAACTACGATCTGCTTTAAATTATCCTTTTGTCACAAACAGGAACACCTCTGTGTTAATAAGAAATGCTTTGTGATAATCAGTTGGTAGAGGGGCAACGCAATCATCAGTTAATTTATGACCAAAAAAAAAAAACAATCTGTGTTTAAGACTTGCTGCTAATTTTCCTTCAGCTTGGAGGGCTGGATAATTACACCTCAGCTTTTGTGTGCAGATCAGTTTAACCTGAATCCTAGTTGTTCTGCTGCCAACACTCAACTCTAAAATAAATCCATTCGGTTCTGAGACCTGTAGCATCCAGGATCCCAGCACAGCAAGCAGAAATATTTCACTTGCACTTCCTGCTACATCTGTTGCCCCGGGCTCTCATCTTTCTGGGAACACAGCAGCACTGAACTTGCTGTCCAGTAAACAGGGCCCTCCAGTGGGTTAAACACTGAGATTGCTAGCTGGCCATCTTCTCTGGTAATGAACCTTATCTGGATGTCAGGATTATATTTATTATTTTCTTGGAAAAAACAGCCACAACTTTGCAGCTCTTAATGGGTAATTAGGATTATGCCTCCTATGATTGCACAGGCTGATGCCCATCCTTTAATACTATGGTTGTTAATGCCTCTGATATACTGAGTAATGGTTTAACTGAGCGTCAGCAGGGATTGCTGCATGCTAACATTAACCCGCAGTCACCTCTGCTTTTAATTACTCTTTTTTTGCTTGCAGAATGAATTTTCTCTGCACAAAGTGTGAAATATAATCCACCTCTCCCAGCAAGTGTCTGAAAGCCTTCAGGCAGTTTTCTGGTATCAGCTCACCCAGCCCACATCCCTATGTTAAAGAGCTATTTCAGGTCTTTTTTTTTTTTAAAGTAGACTGTCTTAACACACTTCTTTTAGTTTGAAACTTACGTTCTAACAATATGCAGAACAAACTGTGTTGGAGCCAAGACTTTAATGTCAGTGCCATTCATTGTAATAACATAAAAGCCATTAGGTGTAATTGCATTTTTTTCATGAAACTCCCATAATAAAACTCAGTGTTTAATCAATGCTAAAGCTTTCATTTTTAAAAGAGGTCTCAGCATCGGCGTGATGTTGAACCTGCCTTCAGGGGTCATTCAGGTTCATTATGCCTCAGGCTAGAACAACATCACTTTCGGTTGATGAAACAAGGAAAGAATTTGCTGATTGGCTCCGACACACTGCTAACACTCACTGGCCACTTTATTAGGAACACCTGTCCAACTGCTCGTTAACAGAAATTTCTAATCAGCAACTCAATGCATTTAGACAAGGTGATCTGCTGTAGTTCAAACCAAGCATCAGAATGGGGAAGAAAAGTGATTGAAGTGACTTGGAATGTGGCATGCTTCTTGATGCCAGATGGGCTGTGAGTATTTTAAGGTGTATTCAGACTGGCAAAATTGTTTGGTTCTGTTCGAGTCCACAAATTTGCTTCAGATTAAGTCCTAAAGATTGATTGAGACGTCGACTATGAGGATAAGATAAGTGTTTATGACAAATAGATTGTCGGAAAACCAGTGAGAAGCAATGTGTATCATGTTAAAAATTGTTTTAACCAGCCTGCATTCACCCGACCACATCTCAATGAGTTGCCGTGTCCCATTGTTGATCAACAAGTGCCAACAAGACACAGAAAAGCATGTAAGCAGTGTTAAAATAAATGTTCTAACAAGTAAACAATTATTCCTGTTATTTCCTCTTGATAACCAATCAATGCTCAATGGTTGCTTCTGGTGGCTTCATTCCTAATCTGTTTACAACATGTGACTTTTGGCTACAGTGGCCGTTTTGGTCCAGTCATTCCGCTCCCAGAGCATTATGTTTTCAGACTGAGGAACCTCGAAGCGAATTTGAGTTCAGTCCGATTGAAAATGAAACCGAGACCACCTCGAAAGAAAGGTCTGGTTCCTGGTCCCGAACTCTGGTTCACTTAAAGCTGACCAAATGTGTCCAGTCTTAATACACCCTTAAAAAAAACTAAATCTTTTTCACAAAGGATTAAGGCAGTTCTGAAGGCACAAGGGGTTGTCCAACCCAGTACTAGCAAGGTGTACTTAATAAAGTGGTCGGTAAGTGTATATATTTGTGTGTGTGTCACTTTATCATGTTACTCATGTTTAATTTGCTGTTAAAAGTACAGATGTCACTCATCTGTCACAAAACTATGGCTTATTATTCACACTTTGTCTTATCAATGGTAATTAAGGATGAAACTTCAATTATTTTAATATTACAGACACAGTCATCATTGGAATTACTCTTTAACCTAATGTGTTTCCTCTAAAATGGTTTCTGCAGGTATTCCATGTTGCCATAATGACAAAGCTGCATGGAGTAGGAATGTATGAAATTGATTCGGATTGATCAGTTCCTTGCTGGAGGTGATAACATTATCCAGTGTATAGTTTATGAAGGAGATGGCACTGAAATATCAACATTTTTTTAATACCTTGAAGGAAGGCACTGAAGAGGATGAAGAGTGGAAAGACAGTTCCTGACAGCATACTAGTGGAGGTATGGAAGTGCTTAGGAGAGGTGGCAGTAGAGTTTCTGACTGGACTGTTTAACCAGATCTTAGAGAGTCAGAGAATGACTGAGGAAGTCATCCGAAGAAGTGCTCAGATGTCCATTTTTAAGAAGAAGGGAGAAATGCATAGTTGTGGAAACTGCAGAATAATAAAGCTAATGAGTCAAAAAATTATATTGTGGAAGAGAGTTGCTGAAGCAAGGCAGAGGTCAGAATTGAGCATTTTTGAACAACAATATGGTTTCATACCAAGGAGTAAAACCACAGACAAATATTTTCCTTTAGGATATTTTTAGAGAAGAACAGAGAAGGTTAGAATAAGTTGCTTTGTGTTTTTGTAGATCTAGATAAAGTCTATGACAGGATACAGAGAGAGGAGCTGTGCTTTTTATGAAGAAGTCTGCAGTGACAGAGAAGACAGCTGTATGTGACAGAGGAGTCCAAAGTGGAGGTGGGATCGCACAAAGGATCAGCTTTGAGCTCCTTTTGTTTTCTGTGGTGATGGAGCGAAACAGAGTATCTGTGTGAATGAGAGGAACTCAGGTGGAATGTGAGGTCACAGGGAGCAGAGGTGAAGAAGGTGGAGAACTTTAAGCACTTTAAAGGGAGATGTTGGGAAAGAGGTGAAGAGGAAAGAAGGTTGGAACAGGTGCAGGAAAGTTTTAGGTGTGAGTTATGATAACAGTGTCAGCATGAATGACAGGAAAGGTGTAGACTTAGCCATGTTGTTGGCTTAAGAGACAGTGGCTCTATATTCATAAGGGCGAAGCTCGTTTATGCATTAATAAATTAACCAGTAATTATAAAATATCCACATCATTATTTTAACATGCTTTAAATATTTTTATTTTGATACTTATATTTAATTTAAAAGACTTTCACTAACTGCCCCAGTATACTGAAGCAGAGTATTGGATACCTAAAGGTGGAGCAAATCTTTACTCTGGCAGCTGAGGCGTTATCGTTCACGTTTAACATGATTGTTCGCAGCATCAAAAACAAAAATAAACCTTTTGTTACTGAGTATACATGCAAAAGGTTTTCCAAGCTGAAATGTACCTGTCCTACTGAAAACCAGGCAAATAAAAACACATGTATTACAACCTGCTGAAATGCATATCGTCAAACCAACTGTCACAGTGGAAAATACACACATTACCCAACAATCTTAGAAACAAAAGCACCATCACATATTAGTCTGATTTAGTCAAGCATCCTGTTTACTTGTATGCAAATGCTTTAACATTTTCTTCAAATCAAAAGCTAGGCTAATAATTTATCATAATAAACCTGATAAAATGTCTCAGCATTAGGACAGAAGAAGTACACAGTGTACACCCCATTTAGCATTTTTAATGTCAGAATGTCAGATGGTCCGCTGTAAACACCAACTAAACAGATTTATTATTGTTATGATTCAGATTCTTTCCAGTGCTGAGTTTTTTACAACTAGTAAACGACAAGTTTACCTACTTTTTTGCTACTTTATACACAGAAATCTCCCTACTTTTGGATTGATAAAGTTTTGTCTTATGCATTAATTTGAAGATAACACTGTTGTGTAAAGTAATAACCAGCCTCTGCACACTTTTTAAGAAAAACTGCCCTTTGAAAGCAAGGACAGTAAGAAAAATGTCTTTATAGTTGTTTTTCAAAGGACAGGCACTCAATTTACTTACTGCTGTCTTTGTGAGATCTGCCAATGCTCTTGTCTTCATCTTACTACAACAGGCAGATATTTTCTGTAAGCACAGTCTCACCAGAAGACACACAACAGACATGTGTCTTTTATTTTTGCTGTTACATGCCCCAGCCAATTCAGCTCTGCCTCCTTTGCATGCTCCGAGTCAGCTGTGCAGCCCGTCCAGCCCAGGTGCAGCTTATCATTGACTGCATATAAGCTAGGGCCTGCTGTAGCGCAGAGGTAGAGCGGTTTACATCTGAGCAAAGGATTATAGGCTTGGTTAAAATCACCTACATCAGTGTAGATTTTTAAAGTTGAGAATAAAAACAAAACAAAAAAGCACAGAACTGTTAAAAGACTGAAGAGTTTGGTTTAGGGAAAAAGAGACTAAACATGACCAGAACAAATGGTTCTGGCTTATTGACTTTGCAAAGGTGATAAACCCTTACTAATACAGTGGTTGCATACTGCCAGCACAAAACTGCAGGGAGCATTGCTGAAACCAACAGGATCTCTTTATCAAACCGACGTTTTACTCCCTCCCGAGAACTTTGCTCCAATTTTTGTATCCTCAATAGCTGAAAGAAAATGTGGATCAAGATTCCAGTTTTTACTTTAGTCTTTTCACACCTGAATCTTAAAAAAAATGTCTCCAAAATACATTTCCACATTGTTTTTTTTTTTCAACTCTCTCATTTTTTTTCTACTCGTCTTACTCTTATCTCTAGTCTCACCCCCTCACTGAAAAATAAATAAAAGAATAAGGGTCAGAGAACACTTCAGGAGTATTAATTGGTAATATTTTAACTTGTTTTGTTAAATATAAATGATCTAACACAATGAATTGGAAATGATAAATAATGCACATCTTCCTTTTTTCTCTCTTTTTAACCATTTGGGTCCAAATAAACAACAAAACAACCTATAAAGCAGGGCTGCCCAGCCTCGGTGCTCAAGATCTGCCACCCTGTCTGTTTCCTGTTCTCTCTTCAGTGCTTTCTACTGATTCCCTGACTCAGGTGTGTCCTCATGCTGACTGACTGAACACACCTGATCCAGGTTATCAGCAGCAAAGATTGCAGGGAGAGCTGGAAAACAATTGCAACCTACAAATAACAACATTTCATATTATTAAAGGTAGCCCAGATTTATGGGCAGTTGACCAAAATTTAAAATTATGATGTAATTTCAGTCTGTGCCTGCACAGTGAGTGTGGGTAGGAACATTTCACAGGTAGGAAGGAGTCACAGAACACTGGCAGGGGGGTAGAACTTCAGGACTAGGGTTGGGCAGCCCTGCTATGAAAAATATTGTTTGTCCTTAAAAAATGATGTGGACAAGGAAATTTAATAGTATGATGATGCATTTAAACTTAAGATGAATATGTTTTTGAAAACAGCTGTGCACCTTTTTAAGCCTTGAAATTACAATTAAAAGGTTTTTCTTATTTGTAATAAGATTAATCTTGTTTTCTGCAAAGCTTATCCTTGATAAAAAATAAAATCGGTTCAGCAATTTCTACTATTACCCTTTTAGTATATTAACCTCACTTATCACAAACTTTAAAAATTAGTGTTAGAAATATCAGAAATCTTGATTTATTCAAGATTCATACACACTTTCATTGAAGGATCAAGGAGGTGTGAGGACATTGTCCACATTCCAGGAGCTAGGTGATGAATATCCGTCTCATTCCTCCTCCACAGAATGTAATGAAACACAGAGCACTATCAAGTAGAGTGTTACTCCAGAGAGAGGATAGCGCTCACCACAAGTCAAAATGTAGGGATTCTCATGTGTTCTGAGGTCCTCCAGCACTTCTGTTCTCTTTCTAGACACCAAAGCTTAATGGAAAGCACTGGAGCAAGACTGCTGCTGTTCCTGCCATCTCTTCTTGGGGCTGTTCACCAGCTCTTTATCTTTTTCTCTTGGAATAAAGGATGTTCCTCATTCCTTTGTTTCATCTTTCATTCTTTCTCGCAAACTTTATTTGTTCTTTCTTGTTTTCTGTCTTTCGAAAGTGTGTATTGATCTGTTTTCATGCTCTGCCTTGGGTTTTATCACAAATAGATGTTACTTATATTCATTGATAGATAAGTATTATGGTTGTTTTTTATTTTTTATTTTTCATGGACCACGAGGAGATTTTAATCTTACCAGTCACATTAAAACCTATTTCTGTCTATGGAACATGACAGACTTTTTGAGTGAGTGCGCTCTCAAGCTCAATAACCACATGCTTCATTATTTGGTCAAAGAGAACCTGACAAGCAGGGCTAACCCTCTGGACGCTGAATTGCATTGTAGGAATGAAGTGCACTTCAGTTCGCAGGTTTCTGACTGAACTGCTCTCAGATACAGGTGGGCCAAGCTGGCAGCAGGATGCGTAAAACACAGCTCTTATCCTCCTTAGAGGAAAATGCTTTGACAGCTGGTTGTCCTTTGCAAAACCCCAGACAGACTGAATTTATTTTCAAGCTGCTGTTGTTTGAAGCAGCTAAACAATGAGGGTCAGTGGGTGGCCACAAGGGCAGTGATGCATTAAGCATCATCTGTAGAGGACAGAGAACACAAGAGCATAACTTATCTAAGGGTATGCATTTTACACATTAAAAATGACTCAACAAATTGCATAACACAGATTGCAATACAATAACTAATTGACTTTAAATCAGTGGTCCCCAATGCCTATGTGGAACTGGGCCCCAAAGAAAAAATACACAATCTCATTATTTTTCCCATTTTATTTATAATTTCATTCAAAAGGAAGTTTTATTTTGGAAATCTACTGGATTCTCTGCACTGTATTCGACTCATTCTTGACGCATGTTAAGTCAGTCGGTCAAGTGTTGAAAATCCATCAACAATTTTTTTATAGCGGCTGCACCAACCGCTAATCTAAAGCTCCCAAGCTAGCAGTGTAAAAAGCAAATGTATTTGTGATTTTTTTTTTTTTTCCACAGGAAAGAGCCAGTTAGGAAACAGAAGAGGAATCTTTGACTTCAAAATAAAAGAAAGCTGCATTTAGCAGACGACAAAACAAGGAGTCTTTACTCTTTTCAATATGATATTTATTGTGACAGTAGTTCACACCCACCATAATAATAATTCAGAATATTCTGCAACTGACTGTCTAATGTTGAGAAGATACTGCTAATAAAGTGGTTCAAACAGTAGATTAATGGTTATCATAGTTGTTCTTTGTATTTATCAGTCGCACTCAAAAAGACTGACGAGGCTGAATTTGGCTTCTCATTTTTTAGCTTCCACTTTGACAGTTACTGGTTAAGAGAAAATCTATATCACATTTTAAACTCTAGTGTACAAATTAAGTTTAAAGAAGCTGTAGATATTTTACAGAGAGTGCAGATAAACTTTACCCTCATAAGTAAAGGAAAGCTGGAAGGTTAAAAAAAAAAATCTGACTACCATCTCAGCCTTGTATAGACCGATCCGTCAAAAATATTTTCTGACATTGACCCAGTTTGTGGCCTGAAAATGGTTGGGGACCTCTGCTTTAAAACACTTCACTGCTCAGAGTACTATTCAGGAATGTAAAATGTGATTTTGTAAGTTCAAAAGAAATGTATACAGGAGTAATCGTGCTTAAGTTAATTTGGACATTTGTGGTATCAAAATGACTGAATTAAAACAAAGCTATAACAAAAAGAAACTTTAAAGTGATTTAAGTAAATAAAAATTCATATCATACTACAAAAGCTACGAAGTTACAAAGCCTTGACCATGGCAGATGATTAAAAAAAGAAAACAGAAATTGATCCCTCAAATTAATGCATTGTGTGCACAAATTAGTATTTTAGTATCTTCAGTTATAATTCGTTGCCACCTAATAGTAATTTGTTCATACAAAATATTAATTTGTGCCAACAAAATAGTAATTTATGGCCACAAATTATTCATTTGATGGAATTATTCTTAGTATGTTTTAATGTCCTGTTTAGTGCCTCATAAAAAGCGATGCAAACTTCTGTGAAAAGCTGTAAGTTTATGCATAAAAAAGTATTAATAAAAAAAAACATTAGTAGAGTCTTAGGTCTACTTTTTTAGAGGGCGGTTTTATTCCGTATCCTTTTTGTCACACGTGTTTAAATTTGACAAAACATAATTAAAAGCTGTGTGATTTTTCAGAAAAAAATGTAATAAATGTGTGCTTCCATCCATTTCTAAAATTGCTTTTAGTGAAAAATTATTTGCCATTGTTTTTATTGATTTGCTCCTGCTCCTCCACAGATATTGTTTACTTTTACTGCTGCCCCCTAAGACGTGGCAGCGCGAGCGACAGATAAATCATGTATGTCATGATTAATTCAGTCTGTCTGTGTCTGCTGCAGTTTCTATGCCTGTATTGACAGGTGTAAAAGTCTTGGCGCTTTCCTGGAAACCTTGCACTGCAGTCCAGTGTTGGCGCTGCAGTAGTCTGATAGTCTGTGAAGTCGTCTCGTGGCTGCACCCTGACGGAGCGTTTACCTTCACGGGCTGAGTGACAGCTGCTTCAGAACTCTGACCTCTACTGCAGGTTTTAGCTGTGACTGACACACCACATTAACTTGTTTAAATGTGCAATGACTTTCTAGGAACAAGTTTGTCTTTTTTTTCCCCAACTGTGCTCACTTATTCTTTACATGAACCGTGCATTTAATTCTAGATGCTTTTCTTTACTCTCAAGGTTGCTGCATTAGAAAATAAGCTAAAAGAAAAAATATTTTAAAACAAGTAATAAAGAATGCAGAAAATGTAAAAGGCAGATGAAGCTAAACATCTATTCCCCCTATTACTCCATTTACACTGGGGATGTGTTTAAGCACGTGCTAAAAGCGCGTGCGTAAACACTTGTTTAGCATACGGTGTTCACACTGGACTGTCGTGACCTGATACTAGCGCATGTACCCACAGTTCAGAGAGGCTTGGTGTGAAAAGTCAAAGCAGTGCAAATCTCACAAATCTTTCTCAAGACTTTTTCTTTCACAGCTCTACCCCGTTATATGAAATACTTGGTGTCATACAATTCCAGCTGGGCACAAACACAATTATTAATTTCTCCTCCATAATACATTTTTAAATGGTCGGCAATGGTCGTGAATTAGAAGAGACCGCATTCATATGTCACTTCCATGAGTCTTCAATGAGTACTTCATGAGTCCCTGATCAACTGGTTTAACTTTCAACGTGCGTTCAAAGGATGCACATACTGTACGTGAAAACACGAAATGCGCATTTAAGCACATTTACATTTACTCTTTGTTGAAAGCTTGAACGCGTGTTGTCGTGGGTGGTGTGAACATAGCTTAAAACAAATTACAATTACCGCACCAGTCTGGAAGCTAAACAATGACCATCAGTGAAAGAATTACTACTTGGCCATTGCACTCCAACTTTAATTTTAGGTCTAGTATGTGTATGTATTGATGTTTGTCCTATTTTGTCTTTTTTGCCACTTTGCTATAAATGTCTTCTTCTTGTTACAAAAAAGCAATTTCCCCACTGTGAGGCCAGGACATAATTTTTTTATTCATATTATGTATAGATGTATTTTTTAACTTCAATCTAGGCTTTTCTTTGTAAAAGCAGTGAACACTAAGCATGGACCAAAATGGTTTTTACATTCAACCCATTTTTTTTCCATGCCAGTCCTTCACATTCGTTCACATTCATTTTTCTGCATTTACCACATACAGTACAACAGCTGCACATATTTTGCTTTCCCTCTGCATGTGATGCACCCACAATTTAGACAGAATACCATTGCAAACAACCGGCTTATGAATAAAAATGGGACAAGGTATATGAAGTTAGTGCAAGGCAGAAGGAAAAACTGCTGAGCATCACAGCCATTTTCTAGTCCAACCTTGAGACAGCTGATTATTTTGTGCCATTAAAGTGAGTTATTATTCACTTTAGAGTCAACAGCTAAAGTTGTTGGTAAAGAAAAAGATCAGTTATACATTCACATGTTGTACTTTTTTTATTGCAGAAAGCTTTACAGTCTTTTTGATGCTATGACATCCAAAATTGTCACTTTTAGAAAACTGTTTACACTGGTGGATGGGATGGCATTAGATACACAAGTTAAACTTAATGTTTTAAAGTTAATGTGCTCATGTCTGAAAGCTGTAAAACATCTTACAAGAAAAACTATTCTATATTTTTTTTCAACAGTTGCTGTTATTATTTCTGTCAGTGACCTTGTGGTAAAGTGTCCGCCCTGATACTGTAGACCATAAGTTCAAATCCACACCCGAGACATACCAGACTCTAAGAACGGAACCCAATGCCTCCCTGCTTAAGGGGTTGGAATGGGGGGTTATGCTGTGATCACAAATACAACTGCTACCGCGTGACGGGGTAGCTTCTGCAGAATTTACAGGATTAGCTGCCACCGCCAGATTTTTTTGGCAGCCGGATCGCTAGCAGGCAGCGGCTCTGATTGGACGATGTGTAAAAATCTCGGGATGGCTGCCGTCTATATCAAGTGCTATTGGCCACCAGCCATAAGGGGGCCCAGGGTCCTAGAAAATGCTGGTCATTCTGCACCACTGGCCAGATTTTGAGCACAATTATAATCTTGTCAATTTAAAAATGTTCACATTTTTAGACATTTGTCCCAAGAAAGCACAATGTTGTTGTGTCTTTGTACTCTTCTCATTATCAACCATAATTTGTGAGTACACAGGTCTCAGAGTCGCTGTGGCGATATTAACGCCATGATCAGTGTTGTGCAGCATCAGTTCCATTTCCCCATTTGTCCCACGGTGGCCAGGATTGCCAGATTGACGTCTGGTCATCGCCGGGCCCCCGAACCATGTCAACAGCCCTCGTTGAGTACCCGTGCTGCTACCGTACAATTTCTAACGATCAGACGGTGGCAGTAGGATGGCAGCACGGGGGTGGCTGGGGGATGGCAGTCTGAAATCAGCTGATCATCAGAGGATTTTGGGGATCTTGGAAACCCTCCAATCAGTCAGTTATTGCTTTCTGCCTACCAGCCACTGGCCTGTCTATGGACTGCCACCGCACGACATCCAACTGTACCCGGGCAGCCACTGACTGATGTGAAAAAAATCGTCCAGTTGCTGCTAATTTTAACTTATTTTTAAAACTTCCTCAGCGGCAGCCTGGAGTGTAAAAATGTGACTGCTGCCTCCCGATAACAAATGCTCCAGCAAAGCCACCTGTCGATTTTGCTGAAATGTTTTTTTCCGGTCCACACGTGGTGGCATTTTTTACCAAGTGGTTCCTGAACGTAGCTGTGTCTGCAACTCACTGCTCCCCCAGAGGATGGGTCAAATGCGAAGAACAAATTTCACACATCTAGGTGTGTGACAGCTAATGAGACTTTAACTTTTTAGGACAGTTGTTGGTATTAAATAATCTTTTCTAAGTGTGTTTTGTTTGATGAGTATCAAGAACTACTTTATTCATTGTGTTTAAATATTAAAATGCATTGGAATAAAACCTCTGAAACAGTGTTAAATATGCTATAATTACTGCAAAGGTGTTTTAAAAGCTAGTTCGTTTTTACAGCAACCTCTTTATTGAGGTTTGTAGGGCAAACATTTTACAAACCACAAGAACAGTCAGGCACTTTGGGTTGTTACCAACCACTGTAGAAGGATCTAGCACAGCTGACAGCCATGAGGGAAAAACAGCTTTATGGACTAAATTATTTTTCCACATGTGGAGGATGGAGGCTTGGCTCCACATTAAGGTTGCCTCTTGTTATATTAGTGTCTAGTGCTTCAGTTGATTTGAATTGCTTTGGCAAATATCTGTGTCAGGTAATAAAACCTTTTCCCCTCTGGATTCTGTCAAGAAGGTTTCTGTTTTTAACCTCCTGGTTGGGATGCAGGACATTTGAATTGCTACATTCACACCAGCCTTGGCAATGTACGTTCAAGTGACTATTTCCAATGAAAAGACTATGTTTATGCATGTATATGCATGTTTCGGGCTTCTGCTGTTGTTGTTTGACAGAGGGTTTTACACCGAATCCCCTTCCTGACATAACCCTGTATTTTATCCGTGCTGGGGACTGGCACAGGGGGAACTAGACTTGGGTCCCCTTGTGGCTACATAGTTTAGGCAGCAGCATGAAGGGTCTTGCCTAAGGAAGCACACTGGATTAAGCTCATTGCGCCCCCTGGTAAGCAAACTGTCAAGGTTAACTGAAAACACAAGACAGTATGAATAACGAGACAGAAGTCACAGTACAATTTCTCTGGAGGAGAGCCAGACAGATGAACGCCCAGCACATCTGCCCCAAGCAGCTCTGAGGATCGCCTGTCTGACCACCTGTCTTTATTCAGTTTGGGTTACATGAGTTAGGCTAGCCTAAGATTTGTACAATTAATATGGTGTTAGTACATATGTTATTTTTAGTATGGGCTGTTGGTAAGCTCAGTCAATCCTGAGTCAATACTGGGTTGATGCAAAGTTCCTGTGTTAGCAGTTTTGTTTTTTTTTTTTAAGATAATGAAAAAATGAGTGCCGTCAATCGATTTAATAAAACAAATGAGATTAATCTCTTTTTGGATTGTGATTAATCATGATTAATCACAATGCACAATGTTTTACGAGTTAAATTTGATACGACAAAATGCAGCTTTTGAACAAAAAAAGGCCTGAGAGAAAATGTTTCCCCAAATTTTTCTTGTTTGAAATGTATAAAGTGTTAACTCATTAGTTTAATTTGTGTGCCCAAAACGTATCAACAATAAGCTAAGCAGAACTGTAAAGACTTTAATGTCTGCAGTGTTATTCCAAGAAAAACAAAGATGCTGATATACAGCCAGAAGAAACAGTGTGCTTCTGCACAATAAATAGTCAGGGTGAATACTCTGTTCTGATTGGCTGCCTGGTGCCTCGTTTATATGTGCCGACTTCTTCAAAATAAACTTTTCCTTCATGATTTGGACAAAAACAAGCGGTAAGAGGTAAGCTTTCTTTCTTAACTGTTTTATTTAGCCTATTGTGACGATCAGCGTATGTATCGCTTTCTCTTGCCACTTCAGTCGAGGTCTGCTGGCCTGGATTTTTTGTCGACCAAAGCTATGCGAAGTTAAATTTAAGACTTTTTTTTTTTTTTTAACAAAGATTACTTTAAAAAGAAGCAATTTTGCAAAATGTTGCTGTGAAACCCTCAAACAGAATTTAAAACAAATAACGTGTTTGTCATGTTCAATGAAATGTGATGGAAAAATTTCTTCCTTTGCCTGGTTTTATTCATGAGCACATTTTTCTTTCTTTTCTTTCTTTTTGATGCATTTATTTCCTCAAAGGCTCTTTGTTTCTGTCTTTACTCCCTGCAGTGTCTTTCCTCCCTGCTGGGTGGTTTTGCTTTCACCAAAAAAAGGGAAAAAAAGATTGTAGTTACCATTAATGGTATTAAAATCATCAGATATTTCTTTTTTTATTATTTGTCACGACAAGGATGGTTTAAAACCTCAAGACTGAACGCCTTAAAGAGCTGCTGTGCTGGAGTCTGGCTGTCAGAAATGCATCTCAGTTATTTCTTATGTCATCCCAAGCCCTTTTCTTTAGCTCTGACACGTGTGTGAGATTCAACAGAAACATTTTACATGTTAAGTATATTAAACAAACTCAATATTCTGTCAGTGTCACACACAAGAACAAACATGCCTCTTTATAAACACACATAGCTAAAGGCCATGTCACACAGTCACTATGTACATTTTGCACGAAATACATGGATGAATATTGGCCATGCATGAAAGTGTGTGAAAAAAGTTGTGTTCTTATATGTGAATTTTCACAGCTGCTGTATATCATGAATGAAACACACTAAAACCGCGAAAGAAATACGAATAAACCACCCAAAGAACATGTAAACCTAGACCTCATTAATTTTCTTCACTTTGACATACAGAGCACTGGGCGTCAGTACCATGGTCAACATCCCCCGCAGGCCTTCATGTTGCTTTGTTTTGATTAAAAAGTCGGATTTCCCTGGTCCGCACCAGTTCTATGTCAGCTGAGGCAGCCTGCCAGGGGGGAGGAGGGGGTGTTCCTGTAGAGACAGCCCGCAGCTGGGGAGGTCTGCGAGAAGAGCCCAGCGTGGCCAGGGCCACATCTGTTCCAGCCGTAGCCGGCTCCCTTCCACAACCGCCTTCGCAAGACAGACCCAACTTTTTAAAAATGTATTTCAGTTCTATGTGAAGAAATGAAACGTATCCAAATTAAATAAAAAAAAAAAAAAAACTTCATTTGCATTCAATATTATTATAATAGTTCAAAGAATGCGGTTTTCTGGTTGGCCCTCACACATTTTCACCCCACCAAATTTGCCATAATGTAAAGAGTTTACGTTAGGGAAGTCTCAGTGAGCAGTTTTGGTTGCTGTTCAACCTGAGGCCAAAATAGAGGTGCTTTTCAGGGCACCGTGAAGAAAATGAAATCTTTGGGACTATAGAAGACACTCATTGGTATTCCTGCTGCGTGGCCTTACTCCCATTCTCCTGACAGTGGCCGGCACCCAGTGTTTTTTTGCAGTTCTATATTCCAGACCCGAGTGTGCTTTCTGCTGATAATAAACAGCCCAACAAGCAGCCCAGAGATACAGAGCTGAGTTACTGCTCTGTCTGTGTGCTTCAAAGCCTGAGAGTGAAACATTTTCTTTTTTCTTTGTGTCACTTTGTTTTACAATCTCTGCTTTGCTTCCAGTGCTTATTGCCGTCAAGCCTGGAGTGAGAAACAATGTGGAACCTTTAGCCCAGCATCTATGAAGAATTAAACCCCAAAAGACAGATGTTACATTTTTGTCAGCTTCCATCCACAGGTGGAGAGTGTCTGACTGTGTTTTATGTGTCGCAGGTTTCTTCCACAACAACTTGTGTGAAAAGACAGCTGCCGCCGCTCCACATCCAGATACCCCCCAACTCCTCCTCCCTTCCCCCTTGGTCGCAGGGTGGACCCAGAAGGCTTGGCTTGATTCCAGCGAGGAGCCGATCCTGCAGCCACCTTCATCACGTCTTCACCTCTGGGTAACTTTCATGCACACAAACACAAATCTCCCATCTTTGGTGGATATTGTGGTTAAATAGTAATATTATGTAGTCCTGGCTTATGGGAGAATTTTTAATTATCCTTTAAATGGGCCAATTGTTTTAGTAAAATACGTCTTTAACTTGGAATAAAGAAAAACTGATTAATTTTAAAAAGTCCCAAAATAACCTTTATTTTTGTTCAACATTGCAATTTTGGAATTTTGTAGATTCTTAGGAAGTGCTTCAGTTGAAAAGTTGAGGTTGTTTGTTACTTCTGATTTTATTGAATAGAAGTTACATGTGCTGCAAAAAAACATATAATCACTCTTAGAGTTTATCAGAAACATGAATTCAGTGAGGCTCAGGAATCATTTTTACATTTTATTACATTTAGGTTTAATGAATGTGTTAACACCGTATCCAGGTGTTATCATTTGACTTTTAGTTCAAAAAGTGACTCATTACAAAGTGTCCAAATGTGCAGTTTTTAAAAGGAAATATCCTGGAAGCGCCACCGAATCACACATTTGATACATCAAATAGAAAAATATAAAAGGAAAAGCTGATTGGAAGAACACAGGTCCAGTTCCTGCCTTGCCTGCCTATGTGTTGAAGTGTTTTTGGGCAAAATACTGAACCCGACATTGCTCCTGAAAGCCATAGGTTAATGCCAGTGTTAGGCTGTGGTTTTAGTGTGTGAATGTGTATGTGCATGGGTGAATGGGACTGTAACTGTAAAGTGTTTGGACCTTCATGGAAGGTAGTGAAGTGCTACACACCTTTTACTATTTAAGCTCACAACTTCACCTGCTTTTTGCAAATTTGCTACAATCAGCAGGCTACACAACAATCTGCAACAATATAGGGACTCAACTTCCATCTCTCTGCTTGTGTTCTGGTCAGAACCAAGCCCTATCCTTTTTAACTGAGTTTGATGCAAACCCTTAAGGACAGTACCCTGCTGTACCTTGTTACAAGTTCCCTGGTGCACTTTTTTATAAGACCACTCGGGGCAGGGGCCTTAATAGAGCATTTTTCCATAGATTTCCATGTTAAAAAGTCAAATTCACACCCAAAATAAGATTATTTACCTCCTAATTTCATCACATTCACTTTTTTGAGCTTGGAGTTGTGCATTTTTGTATTATATATTTTTTTGAATTAGAGATGGTTAAGTAAAATGTCAAATTTTACTTTTAGTATGTTGTTTGGGTCGGTGGATTAAACTCTTTGTCAACATGCTGTACGGGCTTAGGTTTTATTTTTTTCATGCAGAAACCAATGGGTTATCTTTCCAAAGTTTGTATTTCTTTGGTTAAAACAAGAAAAAAATTAGCTGAATAAATGTTTGAAAATTAGATTGAGAGGATTTTGTCTGATGTTCAGTTTTAAAGTGTTCCATTTTTGTGAAAGAACAGAGTTAGTTGGTTTCCTTAAGTGTACTGAGAGAGAAGCTCAGAGACCCAGCAAGGTTAAGCCATTAGAAAATTAAAAGTACTGAAACAAAATAATCTTCAAAAAAATCCTAAAATGTGCAGCCAGCCTGTGAAAAGGATGTTGTTCCTATTTTGTGCTCTATCCTGCACTTGAGCTGCAGCGTTCTGAAGCAGTTAGAGATGACAAGAGTCACAAGAACGGCGCCAAAATTCATTAATACTGAAGTGACAGAAGTGTGAAACAGAGATAGCTTTTACAAATTAAAGTCAATACAGCGAACAGTGGTAAAAAAGACAAATAACAAAATGTGTCTACATCTTCAGCAAGATGAGGCTTAACGCTGAATAGTTCCACTAAAAGTGGTTTATCAAAAGCTCCTGACTTGTGTGGCAAATATGTCTCAGCCTGAATAGGACCGTTTCCAACATGCCCAACTAAGCCAGTATTTTGGCAGCCAATAATGGATCAATACCTAGTTTGGATCTGACTGCCGTTTTGTTGGTGAACTGTCACAACCTCTACAGACCCAAAACCATCAAGTTCAATATGGCCCAAATACAGCAAACACTGGTGGCCCACTGTTTTATTTCTGGCTGCCACTTGCTTTAGCAGCTGCAGCTCTACCACAACAGGCCAAATAAGTCAAAATGATGTGGGCCAAAGCTGGCATGCATTTGGGCAACCAGAGCCAGATGGCAGCCAGATCAGCCAACACCTAACTTCAACTGGGACAAATTTTTTGACTATCTGGGACTCTTCAGATCAGTTTGCATTCAGCCTTTAATGAAGTCTTTTTTTTCATTGTTTAAAGCAGGGGTCCACAAACCTTTTCTTGTGAGGGCCACATAACCTTTTCTTCTCTGATGTGGGGCCGGAGTCAGTTTGTAGGCTTTGTAACAGGAAAAGTGTAACAATTGTAGGGTGTCTTAACATAAACAAACGTAAGGTAAACGTAATACAAAAAAACACATTTAACATTCAGTAATAGTGTTATGAATATAGAACACACTAAGTAGTTAGATTACGTTGAATAATTTTATATGGAGTAATTGCAAACGTTAAATAATTTATAGATAGCCTTATTTAATCACTTTTTGTTGTCTTGCACACAATTATACACAACTTATACTTATACACAATTACTGGGATTTTGTGACCGCTGCAATGACTTGATTGTGATGCATTTGACAGTTACATCTACCTTCTTAAAGAAATTAGCCACAGCCTGTCTCTCATCCAGGTGTGTCTCACCCTCCAGAGCCAGTTTAATCGCTGTCTCTGACTACCTTCAGGTAATATCCTCCCCCTGCCCTTATCTCTGACTCTGAAATTACAAAGCTTCAGCCAAGTCTTCACAGCAGAGCCCACAGAAGGAATTGAGGGAACAAGGGGGAGTTTAAGGTCATAAAAGGTGGCTGCTAGATTAAAAAAAGGCAGAAGGTTGCCTGTAGATACACAGTAAAGTTACAGCAATTCACAGGACGCAGCTCCAACTTGGAGCCCAAGGCTGGCTGGGAAATTAGTGCTGTGCACTTTTTACTCTATTATATAGCTACTGTAGGCATTGAGGATTACCTTCAGCCTTTTGCCGTTGTGGCCTGTTAAAAATTTAGTTTTTAAAAAAGAATTAAAGAGAATTTACTTGACTTTGTCAGCGCTAGAGACTTCAATCTTCTCATTTTTTCTCCTCCATTGCTTTTGCCATTGATTGAGGTTTTTTTTTTTTTCATTATTTCTCTTTACCGATAGTTGTTTGCATTGTGCACCTTATGTTTATGCCCTACAGTGTCAGTCAATGAAATACGAGCTGACATCTTTTTTTGTGTAGTCTTTGCATGTTTCTGCACAGCTGTGCCACAGCAACAATGCACAGCCAAAGGTGCATGACAATGAGCTTATTTGGCTGCATTCACACAGCTGTTTTCCTGTGATAATCAACCTCAGAGTAGCATGAAGTACAATTATGATCATGTTTCCTGGAGTTTTGTCACTCCAAAGCGTCGACATCCTAATTCCTTAATAGCTGTGCTGAATCTTGTTTATTACAATATATTCTAAGTTATTTTATATTTTGTTCTTTACATGATGGGCAGAGACAAGGAAAATAGCTATATGTGTGTTGATGAAAGCATTTTTTCCCTCTCTTTTAGTCGTTAGATTCCTGGTAGATTTGACTCCTCGTGTGCTCTGACTTTCCCTGAGCAGGTGACATTATCAAACACATTGTCAAAGACCCAGCCCTTTCTCTTCTGGGAGCATCATGTCCCTTTTGCATTGCTCTTTCTACCTTTTAACGCCACCTCTTCACTTCTTTGTCGCAGTTAGATCTTGTTTACTCATCTGCCTTCCTCTTTCAGTGTCTTGTTCTCATCTTTTTCCTAAGGGCCTTTTTGTTGTGATGTGCCGTGGGCTGCTGTGATGTGTGTTGTCCCCTGGAGACTTGTGAGGCTGGCCTGAGGATGAGCAAATGTGACACTCCCCTATCATCTTCCCACTATTTTCACTAGTCTCCTTTCCCCTGTCACTTCTCCCACTCCTCCTCACTCCTTTATTTCCCATTTCACTTAGCATGTTTCTTCCCCCTCATTCTCTTTGCCTGTCACCTCTGAGGATGATGGGTGATGCGTAATGAGTGGGGGTGGTGAAGAGACATAGATACAGAATTAGCTTTGCCCTCCCTTCATGTGATGTATCTGTGTTTTGTATGCCTTGTTTTGAATTGTAGATGGGTAGATTATATTAATGTCAGTGTGGGAATTTGTGGGTGGTATAAAGGTGTGTTGTTCTTGCTCGCTGCAAACATTTTTCACATATCAGAAAACTGGATTTTATCGCTATTGTTAACCAAAATGTTGCAGAAAATCCAAAGGAGTGGCAAGGGAGCACAAACTTGCATTCACAACAGACAATGACTTATGTCCATGCTCTGTAGTAAAATCCTCCAGAAGAAAACACAGTCAGATAATGTGTAAATGCAGCAATTAATCTTCTTGAGGCATTAACCACAGATATATTGCTGTTTTTCCATTCAAATATTGCCATTGTGGGTTTAAAGAGAAATACAACCGCCATTCTTGAACAAAACAGAGCAGTTTTTACAGAATATCCTGTTCTGCCTCCAGATAGACAAGCCGCAGCACATTTCCTTCACATTTGCAGCTGTGAGAGCAAACATTAAGCAGAAGATCCCACGCTGTGAGATGAAGTAATAATTATGGAAGAAAAAAAACCTATCAACCCAAGAGTCCACACATTCTGTGTTGGTGAATGTAAAACACAAGTGCTTCTATAAACTAGAAAGTGTTTTTTTTTTTCTTTTTTAAGTAATGACTCTTTAAGTAAAGATTTTTAAAATGTTTTTTTTAAGTAGTTGATTGTCAGCTGCAACCACACAGGAACAAGCTGATTGGAATTTTGACATAAAGAATGTCCCCAACTTTTTTTTTTCACAAATCCCTAGAAATAGCAGTGTTATACAGATAAAACTAACCTGGAACTCTCACTGCATTTTTAGTCAACAATTAACCTGTAATGTTGCACAATCATAGTTCCCTTGCTTGTACATTTTTTTTATCAAGATGTAAAGAAATCAGTAAAAGATGGTTTGTACCAACCATTGGTTTGATGGGTAAAATAGCTAGGTTTGTGTTTGAATGGGAGATACAATTGCATTTAGTCTTCAAGCATTTATGGGCTGAAAAATATTTTTTCATTAGGTTTACTTAGCGGAAGAACTAGTTTTGCCAAACCTGGAAACATTCATGCATTCACAGGGTAGGTTCTCAATGTTGATTTTCCATATAAATGATTTTAATATGTTATTTAGCATAACATACACTGTGTTTTAACCTGTCCTGTCCAACAGCTGAGCAAACAGATATGAGGTAAGAGCCTCTTGTGGTTGACAGATTTTACTGTACAATCAGGGGTTATAAATCTTCGAGCCCCAACCCCAGGCCTGGCTCCAGAGTGGGGCCCCGGTAACGCCAATCCGAGAGATGTATCTGGATCTATGTTTGCTCTTCTCATAAGGGGTTCTGAACCGTACCAGGGGCTGAAGCCCCAGACAGCATAGCTCCTGAGATCACTCGAGCACTTAAACCCCTCCACCACGTTAAGGTGGCGGTTCATGGAGTGGTCAATACTGTAAAGTGCTGTATATTATTGCAAAGCTCCTTTTCTCCGCTTCATTCTACTGGAATGTTGTTAATTGAGCAAAAAGCTCCTGTGTTAAAAGGTTAATAGAGAAACATAGAGTTTTACACTAAATATGGCTGTTTTACAGTTATTAGTCTACATTGGAATATTGTCAGATTTTATGTTTCAAAAAATGTAAATAAACTGGAAAAGTTGATGACTGAATAAATGGTATTTACTTAGATAGCGCTTTTCTACCTTTCTTGAAGGCCCAAATGCTTCACAGTCACAGTCTCATTCACACCCTGATGGCAGCTCTGCTTGCGGACACTGGCGCCAACCTATACCCACCAGAGGCAAAGTGGGGTTCAGTGTCCTGCTCAGGGACACATGGACGGACAAGGCAGGAATTGAACCTGCAATATTCCAATCACTGGTCAACCACTCCTCCTCTGTGCCACCGTCACCCACTATAAATGATGACTTTAGAATTCAGTGCATGAAGAGACCTTGCTAATTATTGCTCTTAATTTGTTTTTTTTTACCCTTAACTCTTCATTCGTACATTTACTGCTTTTAAAAGAAAATGCCAACCAAAACAAAAGCAGTGCTTCTGAAACAGGTGTGAATGCGCATGAGATTATAAACACAAAAGGTTTCACATTAGTACATGGAAAGTTGTACAAAGCTTGATTAACTACAGATAAAGACTCTTTTCAGGATTAAAATAAAGTCTGGCTCCTTGAAGGTAGAAAAACAGAAGAAAAGACAAGGAGATGCAAACTTTTTGCTGTTTCATGCTGTAATTATACTTCAGAATGTTGTCTACAAGTTGTAAACTCCAAACCACAAGAATCAGAGTCCATTAAAGAAAAGGGCTGCAAGCTAAGATCAAAGCAAGAAGAAGAGAATTCAGCCAGCTATCAGTGAAACAGACAAGTGCAACATAAAGTAAAAAGAGCCCTCTTAGAAATAAACTGTCAACTTGGACTCAAGCTCTGAAGCACTAGTCACAGCTCATGCTACCTGTATCTAAAGATAACCACAAGAGGCAAAACCCAGGGAAATAAACAGGATATTCTGTTCAGACACATCCAAAGGTTGGAGGGCCATTATATGAGAACAGAACAACCTAGAGTTGAGATTGAAAATTGCTGAAATAGTATCCCACAGTACCAATAATCGTTGATTGTTCGCTCAGACAGAGATTACCGTATCAGCCACTGAATGCTGTCTCCACTGAATCAACAAAAAGATCCAGATCTGATCCACTTATTGAAAGAACTATGTCCCTTTAGAATTACCCGTGGGTAAAAAATGTCATTTATCAATTTGATCTGCCAAAGTCATTTTTTTCTATCTTATTACCAATGTCACACATGGATGGCTGAATTAATTATTCTGTTATTATTAAGGAAAAGAAAAGGGTGATCTGATGGCCAATGTTAACAACAGCCAAGAACACTTTATGTGAAACATTAGATTATGTATCATTAGAAATTCTTATTCTTCACACTTCAAATTTGACCTGAGCAACGCCTACAAAAAAATTATAAAAGAAATGTCATTGGTTTTTTTAATCTACATTTTCTAAGTATGTACATACATAAAGTACTTTATGGAATTGTATGTTGCCATTTTTTGCACCTACTGTATATAGGTTACATTTTTCAAAAATGTCAGAGTAATATCTTTGATCTTTGTTCTGCAGAAAATAATCTGATCTGGCTCAGTCAGAACTTGAAGCAAAGACAAACTGCTGCAGTTCAAACCCAGCATCAGAATGGGGAAGAAAGGTGATTGAAGTGACTTTAAACGTGGCATGGTTGTTGGGGCCACATGAGCTGGTCTGAGTGTTTCAGAAACTGCTGATCTACTGGGATTTTCACCCACAACCATCTCTAGGGTTTACAGAGGATGGTCTGAAAAAGAGAAAATATTCAGTGAGTGCCAGTTCTGTGGGTGGAATTGCCCTGTTGATGTCAGAGGTCACAGGACAAGACAAGAAAGGTAAAAGTAACTCAAATAACCCCTTGTTACAACCGAGGTCTGCAGAAGTGCATCTCTGAACGCACAACATGTCCAGCCTGTACATTGGTAGGGTAGGGTCAGAATTTGGCATCAATAACATAAAAATAAACAAAGCATGAATCCATTCTGCCTTGTACCAACAGTTCAGGTTGGTTGTGGTAGCCACAAAGAGTTAAATGAGTTCTAAAAAAAAGGGGGGGTTCCAAAGTGGCCAGCAAGTGTATATTTAAATAAAAATAATTATTTGAAACATAAAATTTGACCACATGTAAGGATTCTGTGCATTATTTTGGTTTTTCAGTTCTGTTCTTGATTTTGCTCATGTTTTGAGTTGTTCCCCTATCACTCACTGCAGGTTCATGTTGATCATCCACAGCTGTTTTCATTGTCAATTGACTTCAGTCTATTTCTGGGTCTGGTTTTCATTTTTACCTGGTCTTGACTTCTGCTCTACTCTGTTTTATCACTCCTTTGTTGTTCGGACAACACTACCCCTCGATGATGTCATCAATATTTGTAATCTACGTTACGACATAGCTGCCAGTGCTCGGAAAATACATAACAACGTTGATTTCATAACTATAAACAATGAAACAAAAATGAATGAAACAGTAAGTAACTGAAACTTACATCTAAACGTAAACTTCTGTACTTCAGAGGACATGCACGTGAATAAATGCATTTATCCTCCGCGCCACTGCGTGACACGGTTCAATCTCGAGGAGGACGTATACAAAGTCGTAAGTACCTTCGGCTACCGCCTAGAAAGACAATTTTGGACACCATTACTGCTCCAAATGCCCCTACAATTGAAGGGGTTGGGAGAATCTGCAGGGGTAGGGAAAGAATTTGGACTTGGTCTTTCATTTGAAATATTTTACATTTAAAGAGCTATGATGCGCAATAATAATTTAGGGGCTGAAAAGTCATTAAAAACAGTGACAAAGTCTCCAAGTTGGCAACTCTCCACTGACCTGCTTCCACTTCCTCTGATAAAAAAAAAGAAAAAAAAAACTCAAAGTAGAAGTCAAACAGTGACAGCTTGTTCAGATTTGCTGGTCAGTGTGAAAGGTACCTGAAAACAAAAGCTCTTAAGATTCAGTTGAATTAATATTGGTAATAAAACCTGTTACTGAAACTGAAAAACTCAGAAGAAGAAAGCAGTGTTGATGGATGATGATAGACATGTCAATCCCAGTTGACAGCAACATCAAACTAACTGGCTGTAGAACCCAAGATATAACCTCTAGGTTTTTACCATTTCTGTGAGTTTTGCATGCATTGACCTTTTGGTGAACTGTCTGACACATCCACTGCTGAGAAGATTGGCAACAGTCTTGCCTGTCAGATTTTAGAATAATCAATTAAAAATAGTGGGGAAGGAAATTATTGAGCCCATAGGATGATTTGCTGTTCGTCTTTTAAAAACTGAAGGACCCGATAGAATATGAGGATCTGTAAAAGCTTTTAGCTGGACGTGTCTTCCCCTAATGCAAAGGCCTGTATTTTGCATGTTGCCCTTGTTTCTGTGTACAGTGTGTCTGTTGTGAACTGAGAAAGTTAGCAGGATAGCGCTTGGCTAAAATTATGTCCACATCAGTTGGCAGCCATTGAGATGACATTAACAGGACCTGACATTCTCTTCGTCGGAGACAGATGCTTGCTCCAGTTTTCTCTGAATATTAGCCTCTCCTCTGTACTCGATCCAAATTACACTTCATCTCAGTACAAAGACTTTTGCCTCCCACTCACATTGCCTCACTACACCAAGAGCCACTCTTTGGGTAATTTTAAAGCTGATATACCTATTTTAAGACAGTGTGATCAGAAAAGCATAAGTTAAAGTAAAAGCAAGTTTTATGCCAAATTCAGACTAATTATCTTCAAGCACACTATCTCTTTTTGGTAACAAATGAGTGACAGGTCTTTAGATTTATCTAATTCTGATTCTGTAAAAAAATCTAAAGAGGAAGCCCATCTTCTTGAAGGTGCAGCATTTGAAATAATTTTCCTAAATGCTCAAGACATTGAAAGAAAATGAAATAGTATTGAGAATAAAATGAATTGTCACATTTAATTATGTTATTAGTGTACATGTTCTCACACATAAGTAACACATTCTGCAGAAAGCCCCATATGAAAAGGGGTGTACTGTCAATTTATTGATTCTGTTCGTTTAAATATAATCAAAGAGATTCGTGTAAAAGTACAGAACACCAGGCCACATTGTAGGTTAGTGAATAAATAACTTGAATAGAAATGGTCATCATTTATACATGAGCAGGATGTTACATAGATGTCACTAAAGGCCATAGTGAGGAAATGTGATTATCATTAATGCATAAGTACCATTATTGTGTTAGAATAGGGCTAAAGAAAGTCATTGTTTTAAAGCAGATAAAGCAAGAGCAGTCGCTCTGTTGTTTTAAACCAGTGGGACCCAAACTTTTTCTTGTGAGGGCAACATAATTTTTTTCTTCTCTGATGGGGGGCCAGGGTCAATTTGTCAGGCAATACACTTAATAACTGGGCTGTAAGGATTATTTGATAAATTGATGCATCAATTTCTATTACTACAATCCAACCAGATTGGTCTGTCTGAGGCAGAATCGAACTATGCCTTTAAAAAATATTTTAAAAATGAGAGAGCAGCAATCAAATCAGTATTGGTGAATACCATTTGGATTTAGACACGTTTGGTTTATTTTACTATAATGTAAAAGGACCAAGTGATTACAGTTGTAGCATTTTCTCATGATGGAGGGCATTTCTAAAGAAAATTTGGCTTAAAATTGAATTTCTGACTATTTCTTTTTTCAAATTGTTGTGAACCAGGAGCTGACAAAAAATACTGTTTGAAAAAGACTGTATTTTTGACGTAAAAGCTCCCTGCTGCGTTCTGATTCATCCACTTGTAGACAAATAGATCCATGTACATCTTTGCTTTCCTCGTTTGAGCTGGAATCTGGATCAAAACTGTATGCTGGATAGCTCTTATATTGCTTGCCACTTTTGCTGCACCAGTAATGTTAGGTTGTGGTTGTGAGGGGCTGTAAACTAGCGAGAGGGAGTGTAAACAAAGGATCATGGGAAATAAATGCAGGCTTACTCTGCACCAACAGTCCAGCCCACAACTCAGAGGTGAATGTCTAATCAACTTCTGCCGCTCTGCAGAAAATAATTCTTTTTGATTGTGGCTAAAAACTGCATAACCACAATTAAAAGACTACCAGGAACACTTTTAAAATAGATCAAAAGGTGATCGGAGCAGGACTTTAAAGGATGACTCGTGGAATCATTTTGCCAAAATAAACAACATCTTTTGCCTTTTTTTTAAATTCTGAAGTAGAAAACCACTCCTTCTTTATGTGATTAGCCAGTGTTGATGATTAAAGTATACATTTATATAATCATATAAACATACAGGTGATTCGCTGTGGTGACCTCCAATAGGAGTATTGTGAGTATGGTTCATCAAGTATGGGGATGAATATCAAAAACAAAGAGTCAAGGTTGCTGTTGTGAAGCTGTAAATAACGAGGAAGTTCTTGTGAAAAAATGGATCAACAAAGCATGATTGTGGGAGACCACTGTCCGCTTTGGCTTCTGTTTGGCTTTGGGCCTGGTAGGAGCTAAATTGTTTTGGAGAAGAAGAAACACACAAGGGCTGCAGTGTGATCAAAGGGGCCACTATCTATGTCACACGTTTGTGTGTCCTAACATCAGTTCAACAAAAAATTACTTTAGTTCCCAGCAGGTTCTTTCACACACAGAAGACTTCTTTTTTTTTGCAGATAAGTGTGGTCTAGAAGGACAGCTTTAGTTCAATGTCTTCCAAAAGGTGGCTCGTGATTTTATTAATTCGTTGCTTGAAAAGGTCCTCTGCTCCTATTTATGTTTTCCACCCACCACAAATGTTGAAAAGGAAATGTCAGACATATTAATCCGAACTCCCTGATGAAGGCATTCAGCATTTTTTTTCATTTTAGCTTCAATGCAGTTGTTTTAGTTCAGTCTGGTGCTTAGTTCAAATGTTAATGTCCCTACTGTCAGGATTACTGAAAATAATACTTGGACCAAACTTAGCAACACTACTATCATTTTTGATACAATTTTTCTTTAAAAAAATTACTTGTATTTTTGTTCATAGAGCTGATGCATCTGGATGGTTAGTGTTAGCAAAGCTCATTATTTCTGTATATATTTGTATTGATTAGACCTCTCTGTTTTTCATGAAAGGGTGTTGGGCTGGGGCTGCATGGTGGCGCAGTGGTTAGCGCTCCTGCCTCACAGCAAGAAGGTTCCCGGTTCAAGTCCTGGCTGGGGGACCTTTCTGTGTGGAGTTTGCATGTTCTCCCCGTGCATGCGTGGGTTTTCTCCGGGGACTCCGGCTTCCTCCCACCGTCCAAAAACATGCTTCATAGGTTCATTGGTTACTCTAAATTGTCCCTAGGTGTGAATGTGAGTGTGCATGGGTGTGTGATTGTGGCCCCTGCGACAGACTGGCGACCAGTCCAAGGGTGTACCCTGCCTTCGCCCATGAGTAGCCGGGTTAGGCTCCGGCAACCCCGTGATCCCGAAAGGGATAAAGCGGATTGGAAAATGAATGAATGAATGGTGTTGGGCTGCATCATGTTCCACAAAAAAACATAAAAGTAGCCTATTCTTGGAGAAATTGTTACAGCTCTGGCTAGTCACAGCACGACACTAAATAAATAAATAAAAGAAAGAATAAATAAATAAATAAACGAATACATGAATAAATGAATGAATAAATAAGTAAATAAATAAATAGATAAAAACATGAATAAATGAATTAATAAATTAATAAATGAATAAATAAAGAAATGAATGAATGAATGGGTAGATAGATAGATAGATAGATAGATAGATAGATAGATGAATGAATAAACAAACAAACAAACGAGAAACAAAAAGGCACAGAAAGCTGGTTCATTACACTTACAGTCTGGAACATCAATAATGTCTCAGAAATTATTATATAACATATATTTGTTGAACTTGATTGGATACATTTATTTTAACTTTAATATTAGTAGCCTTTATGCACTTATGTATTCTGTCATTTGACAAATTTTAGACATTTTAGACATTCATCCCTCTTTACGTGAAGATCTTTTATTTTGGCGGGCTTGTAAAATCTCATAAAACATTTCAATAGCTTTTAAAATTGTTTGGACCTTGAAGCCATGATTTAATAAACTGGTAAAGCCTGTGGTTGATGAATTATTACATTCCATCCTTTGACTTTCATGCTGCAGAGATTGTTATCATGTGTTCTGGCTGAAGGTGAGTGCATGTGACTGAGAAGTAGCTTAGTTTTGCATGTTTGTAATGCCGTCTCTCTTATGTGCTGTGATCCATTATTGGAGTGACAGAACAAGAGCTCGGTTGGTGAACTCATCGATTATTGTGTATCCAGTTGTTGCATATGCGACGAGCAGACACTCAGGAAATGTTGGACTGCATGATCGTGGTTTCAGATTTGTTTGTACCTTCTGCTGCGTGTCAGCCTTTGTTTAGAATGCTGTTGACATTTTCACAACTAAGAGCACTGTAATTGTCAGGGTGATGAACATATGGTGTTCCAGTGCTGTACATGAATCCTAATTCAGTCACTGAATTGGGTTTAATTAAAGGGTAGTTAATCCTTGCTTTTAGCACTGGAGACAGATGGGAAGCGTGCTCTGCAAAAGTTACCTCGCTTATTACGTAGCAGCACCTTTAATGGGGGCAGGCATCCTTATGTGGGATTGAGAACTAAGAAGGGGTCAAATAAAAGTAAGAACTGACACAGTTGTACAGATTTACCCCTTGAGGCTGGGCTGGCCAATCCTGGTACTCAGGAGCCTCAACCCTGCCTAATTTCCAGTTCTCCCTGGACTGTTTGATGCTAACTACCTAAATCACTTGTGTTCAGTCAACTAGGAGGTGGAATCACTTGATTCAGACAATCTGCAGAAAGATGGCCAAGGAGAGCTGGAAACCAGGCTGGATTGTGGCTATTGAGGACGAGGATTGGCCAGCCCTGCCTTAAGGCATCCAGTCTTTGTATATTAAGATATTTCCATGGGATGTGAATTTTTCATTTTGTTTTTGAACAAATGGACTTCTTTTTCTACTAATATATTTATGCTGCTTCTGTCGTTAATTTTTATTCTGCAACCCCAACACATAAATCAGAAAAAAAAAATCACGAGGCAGACACCCATACCATTCAGTCATGGAGACTGTGATGTAACGATCCAGTTGGAACATGTTTTACATCCTGGAGGGTTGAAAACGGCAAAGCATGACAGAAGCTTTATTTGTTTGTTTTGTAAACAGAGTAAAATCCGGACTGACATTTTTTCACAAGACCTCAGTTTGCTGTCAGTGCCCAAGCTCACAGCAGGCTTCAACACAAAGGAAAAATGCACAGTTACAGAAAATATTCCCCAAAATGAGTTTTATTACATTTTTGTATATGTTTTGGTTCCATTCTGTTGCTTTGTGTCAAATATCTCCACAATTAGAACATTTTAATGTGAAAGTAAGGAAAAAAAAAAAAGTTAAAGATAATATTTAAAAGAAAAAAAAACTATTTCATGCCAACCTATATAACAAATTTGGTTTTAATAAAAGTTGTAATGTTAAAAAAATGTTTGCATTATGAACCGAGTACTCCTAATTAAGTTCTTGCTTCTGGTGTGGCACAATGTTATTTGTGATGGTAAAGCTTCAATTTCCTAGCAATTGATTAAACAAATAGATTTTCAATCTAGATGTTTCTGGCCTTAATGTGAGTCTAAAAGAATAAAGCTTTGGTTCAAGTCCTGGCTGGGGGACTTGAAACAGTGTCATCAATGGGGGACCTTTCTGTGTGGTGTTGGCATGTTCTCCCCGTACATGCGTGAGTTTTCTCACCAGTCCAGGGGTTGTCCCCTGCCTTTGCCCATGAGTAGCCGGGTGAGGCTCCGGCAGCCCCGTGACCCCGAAAGGGAAAAAACTATTTAGAAAATGAATGAATGCATGTTTCTGACCTTAATGAGTCTAAAAGAATAAAGCTTTATATTTACATTCTTTTAAAGTTGTTATTTTATTTTATTTATTTTTATGTTTAATTGAAATAATTTAGACTCATGAGGTAAAAATGTTTTAGAGGTTTTGGAGCATTAAATAAACAATATTTTTCTTAGTAATCAGGTAGCTACTATAGCATAAAAGATTATTTTTGTAAAAAACATTTACATGTAAGAAATAACTTCTTTTTAAACCAGGTTTTTGTTAAATCTTCTCAGACGTCACATGTCTAAGAGAGTGCTCTAAAAGGGCCATGATTTGGAAACTGTCTAAGATTTCTTGAAGATTAACAGTATATCCTCACAGGCTACAACACTTTAACCCATCACTGCCTAATGTGACTTATTGCTGTTATCACACTCAGATTGGGCTTCAGGTCTGAATGGTTTAGCAGGCGCTGACAGTGGTTGTGTCTCTTAAAAATAATGGTGTTAGCCAGGAGCATGCTGGAGTTGACAGCCACGTGCTGATATGTGCACTGTAGCTCTAATGAATGCAATGCAGCCATTTGCTTATAAAGTGGATGCTGGACAATTGGTCCAGTCTACAGCGGAGCAGAGCTTAACTATAGGTTGCTATGTCTTGGTGGGGTCGATGAGCAGGCGGCCTGGGCGCCTGTGATTGAGAGCTTTGTCACAGCGTCTCCAGTCAGCGCCCCTGACAGACTCCTTCGGGGGTATGAATAATGTACACAGTGGCTCTGAGTGATGGGTGGTGTAATAATGCCAGGCAGAATGGCGTGACCAGAAAACCTAATGATGGCAAACATCTTAACAGCCTGTGAGCCGACACAAACACAAACTAGTACCAAGTTGAAATGAATCTCTTTCATTCCTGCTCCTAAGCATCACATGTGAGATGCTGGAAGAAAGAACTTGTTTGCCTTCCTTTACTAAAAAAAAAAAAAGTTTTAAGAGTTTTTTGGAACATATGGGCATTGGATCGAGATGTGTTTACAGAGATGGAAGCATAAATAAACCTGAAGCGGCATCAGCTGGCACAAAAAGCTTTAGCCTCTTGTGTTCAGGGTGCAACTTCTTTGGAAATCATTTTTTTACAGAGAAATGTAGGCTAGTTTAGTGTTTATGTCGCATTCTGCCACTTTGTGTACTTAAATGTTTTATTTTCAAAAATGATGTTTTTCTTATGATACCTCTAATTTAAATTAATCTGACAATCTTTCAGCACTTTTGTGGATCCCTATATTTAAAATAAAGCCTTTAAAATGATTGTCATATCATTTAAAATAAATTCATGACCTTCCCACCATTCATTTCCCATCATCACTTTGTTTACACTCTCTCTCTCACTAGCTTACAGCCCCTCAAAGCCCCAAGGTAGCATTATCAGAGCAACAAAAACATGAAGCAATATTGGAGCTGTCCAACTATACAGTTTTGAGCCAGATGCCAGCTTTGACAAAGAAAACAAATAAGTGCATGGATCTATATGTCTCCAAGTGGATGGAGCAGAGCAGGGAGGCTTAGGCTCACCCATTTCAGTTGATGCGTCACAACTTTGAGCTTTTTCAAATGACTGGTTTTTATCCACCATGATTTGAATAGAGAAATACTTTAAATGCAGTTTCATTCTTAAATTCCGTCATGATGCTTTAAGATGTTAAAACAAGCAAAACACAGTTTTCATTGGAGTGGGTCTTTAAAATGTTTTTGTTAAAGACCCACTTCAGTTTCTCGCTTCAGTCAGCATGACACTAGCTCACCGCTCTGCTCTTTTCTGATGCATCCGCTTGCAGACAAATAGTTCCATTAATGTCTTCCTTTTGCTCGTCTGAGCTGGAGAGTTCAACTCAAATGTGAATTTCTGATGAGCTATTGCTGCTCTACAGACATGTCCTAGAAAACAGTTTTTAATTTTTGCCTAAAAATTGTATCATAATTAAAAGATCACTGGGAAAGCTTATAGAACAGATCAAAAGATGATTTAAGTGGGACTGTGATACATTTTGTACCTTCATGTGGTATTTCACTTTAACCCAGCATTGTTTGGGGACTTGAAACCTGTTCCTTTTTGGTGTCATTTTCTCCAGTAGCTGTATTTCATAACATCAAACAAACACTGAATCTACTTGTTGCTCCAGGTTTGTCCACATCTTGGGTTTCCACAAATGTTTTGTTCCTTAACATTCAGCTATAATGTCTTGTTGGTTCTAAAAAGTCTGAAATTTGCAGTTGGACCAATCAGGACTTGTTTGTATTTACAATTTTATGCAAACCAAAGTAAAATGTACCCAAGTCTGTTTGGAAGTGGCCATAAACCACCTCCTGAAATTGGTCTCATTCTACGTGTTTTTCCAGACCAGAGCTTGCATGAGTACATTCACGCCTGCCCACTTGGTCTGGACTAACGAGAGAAACAAACTCTGGCCTGTTTAAACCACACCAAACAAAGCGGGGGTAAATAAACCGCAAAACACATAATCAGCTGCTGTCCAGGGCTAGGTGTGTGTGCACAGCTTGAAGACAAAGTCTTGCTGTGATTTTGGGAGAGATTCAGAGAAAGTTGCTTTCCTCAGAACACTCAGCTTACAGCAGCAATTGTGCCAACAAACTATGGCATGCATTTCTAGTGTTTCCACCTCCATTCTGTCTCACTCTCTTCATGCTCTGTCTGAGAAAAAACATTTTCTAAGTGAGTAATTTTCCTGGAAATGCTCTGCATCTTGAGGAAGCGTTCATCCTCCAAAGAGAACCCTTGATGATAACAGCTAAACTCCCACTCACACGTTTTTCTTTGATCAAGTTTTTACCTTTTTTATTTTCCTCTTTTATTCAGCATTGATCCCCCCACCCCCCACCTCCACATACACGACTCCTGCTTCTTTCATTTTGCTTGTCCATCGTTTTTTGGTCTGTTATGTAGTGAGGATGTTTGTGACAACTGTGGGATAGTGGGAATTAAAAAGTAAAACAAAGAAGCATTGCTATCGGTAAGAAAAAACGAGAATGAATGAAATGAGTTGAATGAATGAAAAGGCTAGAGGTCACAGGAGAAGCAAAAACAAAGGGTTGTTGCACATGATTGTGAACAAAGTTGCTTCTGGGTTGTTGTGAGGATATCAAACACAAACTTTGATAGCACCTTTATGATCTTTAAAGCTTTTACTATTCTGAAAAGTGGTATTCACTTTTGAAAAGACTTGTATATTTTCTTTTATTACAAATAAGTGCCATTTTGAAACTTGTTCAAAGATTTAAGTATCTTAACATAAGATTAAAAAAAAAAAACTTAAGTACATGCTTCAGAACCAGGAAAAAAAAATTATATTAATCTAGCTCTGATCTTTTTCTGTTTGGGAAGTCCTAACAGATCAAACACGATTTGTCAGTCAGGGGCAGCCAGTTTAATTGTTAAATCAATGTGCAGATATGATCAAAGTTTCTATAGCGCATTTTCGAGCATCGGGCGCTGCGTAGCGGTCTGGCATCACGGCATTTCGGGCATTGCATCAGCTTTGGCCCATGACGTGTTGATGATGTGATTAGCATGTGGAGTCCAAAACCAACATGGAGGAGAATCTGACTGTTCACCTGAACTTTATGATACTTTTCTTATTTGCATCGGACTAATGCAGGACAGGAAGTCGTCAAACTAGAGAGACGGAAGTACTGCTGGAAGTGCCGTCATTCAGTTGAAGCTCCTGCAGCAGATGATGAAGCTCATTGTACTGAGAGAATCTATGGATGTTCTTATGAACCCAGACATATAGAGACGTGTTTACAGATGCTTTTGTAAAGTTCTTCAAAATAAATAAACTTGATCTCTCTGCATCAGCCGTGTCTTCCATGCTTTGTAAATGAGATATACAGTCAATGCTTCCATGTAGCAAAGAGGCTAAAAACTTTTGAGGGTAGCTCCTCCCACATGATTCTGGAGCATCAAGTTTATGAATCCATTAATGGAAAAGCAGCGAATATGACATGCATTGAAAGAGAGGAGTTCAATGCAAATTTGATGTGCGAATCGCATACAGTGTAAACATGAGCAACTTCCAGCAGTTTAAAACTTCCAGCAGTTTAAAACAAACACAAATTCCAAAATCTTGCAGGCTTTTGGTCAGACAGCTTTTTATTTTATTGCTATTTTCCAAGAGAAAAAACATTGCTGTTTTGCCTGTTTTCATGCACATTTATCAGTTTAAAATGACAATTATAATAAAAAACAATAACATAAAGGTTTAATTAATTTCTTTATTTTTTGGATTGAATTCACAATAACTAGAGTTCTTTCATGATAAGACAGGACATTTTATTGGAGGACAGGCTTGACTACAACTCAAAAGTGAAAAGAAGTTCTCCTATAACATTTAAAAGATTATAAATGATTTATTAGTTTCTGAACCTTTGTTCACATATGTCTCTCTCTTGCTTTTCTGTGTCCTATACCTGTCTCCCACAGGCCAGAGCACATATTCTCAAACCCCCAGTCTTTCTTCAACTCTCTTACTGATGGCTGCATAAAAGCTTGGTGTACCACCAAGGACAAAATCCACATCTGCAGAAAGGCCTCTGCTTCGATTCTTCAGAGAGACTTGCTTTGATAGGGCTTTGCTATTTTTGTGCTCCACAAATACCTTCCATGTCCCGTTTTCTTGCTTTTGAAAATCCTTCCCATTTAATCCAGTTACTCTCCCTGCAGGAAGAAAATAGCACAGCTCTTTCTCTTTGTCGCTCAATATTTATTTCATCAAATGATATATAGTTTTCGACCTGAAAACAGATGTTAATTACATGCATGTGGTAATATTTTCATTCTCTATCACAGCTTTAATGATGGTGTTGTTTGCTCAGCGAGGTACCTCAGGGTGGTCTTTCAGCACGTTTTATGAGCCTGTTTAGACACTTGATTAAAGACTTGCTGTGCTGTGGGACTACTGAACTGTGAAAACTACATAGTGAGCTTTAACTCTTCCTTTTGTCAAACATGGATTTAGTTTGTGTGTGGTGTTTCAACTGTAGATAAGACTTGACACTAATAAATGACAAAGGATTGCGATCTTTTATGTATTTGTTTATTCATTATTGATTATCTCCATTAGACTATAAAGGGAAACAAGGAAGGAAGACAGCATTAGAAATAATTTTTCCCCGTAATCTACAAAACCACCAACATACTGTATGGAATTGCTGCTAAAAATGCTCAAAGTACAACCACAACATAACTTCAATAATTTTTTTTTAAAAAACTGATTCAATGATAAACAAAAATGTGGCCACTGTATTTGCAACTCTACAAATATCTCAAGAAACATTTGTAGTGTTTCATATTACATAAACCTCTGGAGAGGATAAATAAGAAACTACCTGTGTGGATTTCAGGTCCCACGTGAAATCTCTGCATAGGTTTAAGTAGGGATCAGAGCATAATTATTTCATGAGGTCTTGTCAGTGTCAGCTTCAATGGATTGTGTGTGTGTTTTGATGTCAGGGGGAGTTGGCACTAAGAGGGCAAGGTATGCTGCTCAGAGTTTAGCAGCAAATGTATACAGACATTTTGACAGTTGATTTGGTCTTGACTGCCAGCCTGGAGATCAGCTGTGTCACCTTTGAGTTAAAGACTGGTGGGAGTTTTTCGATGTGAGCTGGCACCCTGCTGCGGCTTGGACCATCTGTGCAGAACTGTGCATACTTAAACTGAACCCAGACAGCACATGCATGTCTGGCTGATGTCGTTGAACCCTGTTTCGCTTTCAAGATGATGACTATTGAGACAACAAGCCACGGGAATGAGCGGTTTTATGTGTTACCATCCCCAATTTTTTTCAACTGTTCACACTTTCTCTTTTTTTTTTTACATACCGGTATATGTATGTCTTTGTCAGTCAAGCTATAGCCCATCAAAGCCGTTTCTGCTGCCTTGACACAATCCATCCATAATCTCCAGCTGGGCCAGAATTCTGCTGTCCAGATCATCACCAACTCCTCTTCACCACCACATTACCCCAATCCTACAGCAGCTCCACTGGCTTCCAGTCAACATTTCTGTCTCTCCCATCTGTTTTATCTGTTTTTGTTGTGTTTTACCTGTTTTTATTTGTACACTGGCCTTTAGAGTCCTGAAAGGTGCTTTTTATATAAAATGTATTATTATTATTATTATTATTGGATTATTGGGGGAAAATGTGAAGAAGATAAGAGCTTGGGAAATGTATAAAACATCAGCAACAGCAAGAAATTCATCTGCATTCATCATTCATGGTTTCTCAAATCAAGCTCACGCGAAATAGGAAAGAAAGGTCAAGCTCAGCCACGATGCTCTATCTATGATCACTCTCATTATTTATGAACAAACTACATTGACTGCGCCTGATTCCATCTGAACTCTGAAGGTCAGCAGGGATAGGTCTGGTTGCTGCTTGGACGAAAGACCAGGTTGGCTCACTTTAAGTTTGATCTTATTTTTATTTTTTGAGACATGGTGATTGATCCTTTAATGATTGGTGGGTCATGGTGACATCTTGCCATTGAGGTAATGCTCTTCCTGCAACATCTCGATGTGTGTAAGTTGTTCTTGGTATTCGACTCATTCCTTAAGGGAGCTGTAATCTTCAGACTCAGCCATTCTTTGGAACCATTTGGTGGTTTATCCCCCAAATCCAAACCAATAATGCTAACTGCCAAGCAAGGAGACATTGGCTTTTGTATGGCCTGACCATGGAATTGAACTCATGATCTCCCAGTGTCAGGGCACTCTAACACTAGGTCACAGAGCTCAAAAGGCACTGTTGATTCCCAAAAATGCCCATGCAAACGATGCAGTTGGTAGTGAGGGCTCTCAATGCCAGGTTTTCCAGAGCGCAGCAGTCAGGGTGTAAAGAGAATACAACACAAGAGAAATGTGGAGGAGTGGAGCAACTTGTGCAAAAAAATAAACCTCCAAGGGAAAGATTTTTATAGATAAAGTGAGAATGTCATTCTTTGTAACCATTATTAGTTTCATGTTAGGCGTTAACTCATTCAGAAGCTGCAAAATTGCAATGCTGCATAGGACATAGGCTTTATGTCTGTTTCTGGAATATTTATATGAGCAGAAAAAATGAACTATCTTTGTCCAATGGTGTAGTACCTCTGCCACCTCTTCTAACAACAACAACTGAAACTTCTGCACAAAGTTGTACACCCAAAGTTAGTGCTTGTCTTTTTGCAGCAAATTGACACACAGCATTGGCTCCACATATGTTTCACCCAGTGTGGGTCCAAAACTAATTTTTTACCTCTTTATTTAAAGTTGCTATACTTGACAACTTCACTTTGGTGCATGTTAGTGAACCTTGTTTTTTTCCTGAAAAGTTGACAACTTAATTGCATATTGTCAAGGAAAGTTCAATTAAACGGACAATTGACCGTTTCATCTTTGGCTCAAGAGCTGTTTTACAGCCTCAAAAACTGGGAGGCGTGTTTGTTATGCCAGCTTGCGACAGAATGAAATTTGCTTTTAGTTTGATTTACACAAATAATTGTTGTGTTTAAATGGTAAAATGGCGTATACTTATATAGTTATCATTGGTCATATGTGCTTGAATTTCTGTATTTTCTGTTTACTACAACAAATGAAGCCCCTCATCAAGCTCCTCTTCTTCTTGGGTTTCCTCTTTTATGCGTCACCCTCATTCACCCCTTCATTCACCCCTGGCCTGTGTTGGAGGTGAGTGTCAGACAGCCTAAAATATGAAAAAAATATATATATCACAATGATTATCAGTTAAAATTAATGTTCCCATCCAAGTTTCCTTTGGTAAGAATGAAATGCCCACATTCTGGGTTTTAAAACTAATTTTCATTACTAAGTTTATATGTAGGAGCTTGAGGAAAGTCACTAATGTTTTTCTGCACATGTTATACTTGTAAAAGAGCTGGAATGGGCAGCTGACACTGTTATTTCTTTTGCATGTTACTTGTTAAAACATTCCAGGATCCGCACTTTAACCAAAAATAAAATTTGTCTTTTAGATTATTTGCTGTCACAATCCCTCTTTTCTTTAGAAAATAATGTACACCAATTAGGCTACACTTGCTCATTTTTCTGTAAGGGTTCTGTTCAGTTATATCATGGGCAGTCAAAACAGAAACAACAATATAGGTAAAACTGGCTTCTTAACAGCCCTAAAATCACAAGTACTGTCTTTATAATTTCATGGTTTTACCTCAGAGCTCAAAAATCTAACCAAAGCCTCTTCTCAGTATTATATAAGGCAGATTTGACTAAAAAAGAGGAAAAACTTGAATATAGCTTGATTTTGTACTCATCTTAGTTTCTTTCATTTTGCATTTGTTTTTTCTCAGATTAAAAATATGTTCTTATTAGTTGCATATAAGGGATATAGCCTTGTAACACAGCAGTAATCAAACCATGCATACCTGGCTAGATTTATGATGGTCACTCTCAGAACACATTTTTAATTATCCTCATACTTTCACTGGAGTTCAAAAGAAGGGCAGATTAGTCCAAGCAATAACACAAAATCATTGCACGAAAAAGAGCAACTCAAGTAAAAATGTGGACAAATGCAACAAAATGTTAAGAAAATAAATCAAAAGGAAGTAAAAGAAAAACCAATAGGATGAGTCTGTTGTGTCTTTTTAATGTGCATAATACCCCCTTTGACTTCTTTCCTGAAAAAAACTTTTTATTTTGATAAATGTGTAAATCTCCAAGGTCCCCTGCAGCATTACTCTTTAATTCAGGCACGCTGTAAAGGGAAAGATGACGTTCTTTTACATTCCTTCTGATGGCTCTATTGTTGTGGTTTGCTCAGCTGTGGCATTTCATAGACACATGAGTTATGTCATTTTGTGGTCCACTTGTGGCTGGCCACCACACAATTTCTTTGTGGTCACATTTTTTTTCTTCTGAACAGATTCTCAAATTTGGACAGAATCTTTTCTTTTCCAAGTGATTGAGGTTAAACCATTCCATGTTTAAGACTGTCTGTAGAAAAGCAAAAACAGTGCTGGTGAATGTTTTTTGGTTAATGGCAAAAAAGAGTCAAAAATCCTAAATTTATCAAGATTTAGGGGTATTGTATTCTCTCGAATTGCTCTTTAATAAGCCATGGGCAGAAGATGAGTACAGTATTTAGAGCTTTCCAGAGTCTTGATTTCAAATGTTACTCGGATTGATTCAAAAGATTGCAACGACTTTGGCAGGAAGTTGTTCCCAAAAATACTGAATTAATCAAAGTAGAAATATCAAGTTCTCTTTTCTTTTTGATATTCCGTTTGACTGGATTCAGTAAATATTTTTTTATTTGGTTTTTAAAAAAAAGTTTTGTATGGAAACTGACATTATTAGGTCAGCCAAACTGAAGAAAAGCAAAACAGTTTCAATAAAATACTATTTTGATTAAAATTGTCCAAAAACATGTTTTTACATGAAAATATTCTAGAAAATGCCTTCAAAGAAAACCGATTCATGGCTTTGAAGACTCAATGTTGAAACATCTAAGTCTTTTTTTTTTGTTTTTTTTGTTTTTACAGATAATTAATCTCTTTCTTTAACCCAACCTTAGGTTTCACATGGCACATTTATTTTGCTTTTTAACTACTCAACAGAGCAGATTAAGAGATTATCTGCAGACTTGTCAATTGCACAAATAACAACAAAAATTGTTAATTCTTGTAATCTTAATACGTTTCTGGCTCCAGTAATAGCAACCGAATTAGTTTTCCTTTAAAGATTATAAAACAGCTTCCTCACCTATTAGCTTTGGCAATAAATGCCACACCATCGATGGAGCATCTTTTCCACTTTAACTATAATTTACCAGAAATGGTAGACACTGGCACCAGAGTTCACAGGTTTATTAGTCTAGTTTGATATCTAACAAAAAAAAAAAAAAGATGGTTCAAGGGTTATAATCCAAAACTGGTTCCTTTCTGAGTATGACATTGCAGCCGTCTCTCTCCCTGAATGTCCATAAAATGACCTAATTTTAAATTTGGCACATTTCTTGCTGGAGCTTGATGAGATCCCCAGATGTCCAGAGTCCTTGAACTGTAATGGGTCAATCAGACTACAGAGGTGTGGGTGGTGGTTGTGGCATCAGCAGGGATAGTCATCTTTGCAGTTTGCTGAAGTGCCATTCATAAATGCTCATAAATGTACTTTTTTTACTATTACTCTTATATTTTGTGGAGAACACCTTGGTGAGAAAAACTCATTAAATAGCCGGATTTATCACATAATTGCTTCTTATATCAGAGAGGCTTTTACCTAGCTTAAGGTACAGCCGGTGAATTTACTTTTGTCTTTGACTTTTATGTAGTCTGGCCGATCTTATCCACGAGCTTTCAGAATTTTACAAACCTTTATGTTCACTTAGATCTTTAGGTCTGTATTTACTGGTTGTCCTCTGCACACATTTTAAACCATGAGGTGATTGAGTGTGGACTACTGCCTCTGTCACCATGCTGAAAAAGTCACCATGTTAACTCATTTGAGGCTTTTAAAAAACACCTAATGCATTAAGCTAAAAGCTAGTAGAATTTTATTTTGGCAAGAATTTACTATTTATCGTTTTTTTCATCTTAGCTTATTTCATGTATTAGTAATATTCATCATCAAGCACTAAGGATTTTATCTGTGAAAAGAGATAAGTAATTAAACTGTGCTTGCTTTGCTTTGGTTGCAACTGTGTTTTGTAACAAGTACTGTGTGAAGCTAGAGAAACATTGGGAATGTGACGTGCTTTCATGAACACACATTTAGCTCATGGTGTTCACACTGGACAAGCGGGGTAGAGCTTTTTCTTCTTTTTCTACTAAAGCATATCTACCACCTACAGTTAGAGGAGGCTTGATTGCGAAATGTTGAAGTGAATTCTTTGCTCTTTTTGGATTTTTTCTTCTTACTAAATGTGAATGTTGACGTGCTGGATACATCATTATATTTTGCTAAAGAATTCAAATCCATCAAAAATACTGCTAAAAGCTCCCTTTTTATTGGACTTTACATTTTTAAACTTGAAACTGTTTTACTGACAAATCTATGGAGCTGTCTTGAAGAGTGACAGGTCTGTCAACCCATCAGCAGTCATCAGAGATGGGAGGTACAGCAAATGGGGATCAAATAGGCTGTTGGCCTGTGTGGCACTTTGATTCATTTAGTCCTGAACAAAGCTGTGAACACTGCATAAGTCAGCACAAAGCATGCTAACTGCAGTTTGATAACACAAAAGGATCAAGGGGGACCCTACTGGACTTTACAACAGCTTTTTTGAACAATACATGTTCACCAAAAAACATCAAAAGTAAGACAGCCTAATGGATTGTTGTCATCTTTGTCAGTTGCTTTGTTGGTTCAAATCTGGCCCAGTCGTGGTATTATAGCATTTAGACAGGTCTATGTGGAGATACTGAAAAGCCAATAAAACCATAAAATCTCTTGTTTGCTTTTTATATTAGTTTTGGAGTTTGAGGAAGGAATTTTGGAAGTAAGTTGCATATTGTGTATTATATGCCAACATGATATTAAATGACTCAGTGATATTCATGACATACAAACCCTGTGATGGATGAGGGACATCTCCAAGGTCTACCCTGCCTTGTATCTCTGCTTTGTGTTGATGGATTACTGCATTTCCAGTCAGTTATGTTAATCTGCTTATCAAGCAATTTTAATCTCTTTTTATCTGGGTTAGAACTTTGTTTACTATGCAGTCTTAACACAAAAACACATAGGTTATAATTCATTTTATATCCTTCAAAGCATGCTTTTATCCACCA
Organism: Adrianichthys oophorus; assembly: GCA_036245035.1. Classification (NCBI taxonomy): domain Eukaryota; kingdom Metazoa; phylum Chordata; class Actinopteri; order Beloniformes; family Adrianichthyidae; genus Adrianichthys; species Adrianichthys oophorus. Next base: position 4,804,466 of record BSAI01000162.1, read on the forward strand.
CTACAGACCTACAGGGAAGATGTATTTTTCTTTAGAACTATTTGGACAAATGGGATTGAGATAAAATCTATGTTCTCTAAATTAGGCAAAAAAGGAAAGTTGATTTACAAAGTAATTGTAGTGGTATGTTGCTCTCATATCTCGTCACTCTGGCTCTGTGAATGTTCTATTACAGATGAGATTTTTTTTCAGGGTCCATCAGCCTGACATCTAACACCTGTTTGGGCATTTATTTTCTCTAGGCTGCAGCTGAAATGGTTGTTTATCATTTAACTACTTTCACTGCTTTATCGGTGCCCATTATCAGAGAGCTCGATGGAACACGCAGTTATTTTCCAGACTTTCTCCAGACCCATGGGAAGAGGTTTGAGTTCACTTTCTGTGAAGATATATATTCAACAGCTCAGTTCCTCACATCCCGCTCTATGCCTTCTGCTTTAAACTGAAAAAGACTTTTCTTTTGGGAGCATGTTCATAAGGCCTTATGAGGTTCTCTTTTCCCAATCCGATTCACAATCCTGTCCCAGGTGTGATGATACACAGCAAAAGCAGAGTGGATCTAATGCAGAATATTTTCACTTTTGAGTAGAATTTTCTGAAATAATCAGAAGTCCATGAGAAAACCCTAAATCACCTGCAAAGGAAACGGAGGGAAGTTATTGCAGGTCTGAGTTTCAAAGCATCAGAGTGTCACCTGAATATTTTACTTTTCTTATTGTATTGTATGGTTTCTAAATCCATTTTAAACGAAGTTATTTTATTTTACCACTCTTGCTGTCCCATTTACCTTTTAATTACCCCACAGCAGTATGCTTCAAAGCTTACAATTGAAGCCAAATCCTGCAGGATGATTTAATTCATTTCCATATTTTTTAAGGTTTTCAACAAAAGTCTGTTACTTTTTCCATCTACTCTATTTGTTTCCAGAACCTTTAGAAGTTTAAGAAAAAATGAATAAACACAATAAAAGAAAAAATGTAGAATAACTTACTGTATTCTTTGCACTATACGGTGCACTGTCGATGAATGGCCTTTTTGTGAACTTATGTCACATAGGTGTACCACGCTATAAGGTGCATTAAGTAAGATGTGAGAGTAAGAGATAAGTCTGTGAGTCAGTCAAATTTTTAAGTCCCATTCCAACCATATTTTTTTCTTATGTAAAATTATTCCCAGTAGTCTTTTTGATTATTATTGTGGAGTTTTTAGCCATAATTGGAAAGACTTTGTCGATTTTTAAGACTTTTTTTTTTGCCCATCAGCAATAGCCCATTAGAAAGGAAATTCTTGTTTGTGGGCGAGACTGTTGGCTTGGAGCAACCCCAACCCCCTAGCCCTCCTCATCACTGAGAGCTCTGTTTGCATGCTCATGTGCGAGCTTAAATCCCCATGCTAGCATTAGCGGTGCAAAAATGATGCAAGCTGACATCTGTTGCTTGATCAGAATTGCAATTTGTTAAAGCACATGAGTGTTGAAAGCTCATCATTTCCTGCACACCTAAGCGGGAATGGGCCTGGGTCTGCACAAGGGGGCGGAGGAGCGGAGTGGGGAAGAGAGACTTTGGCACGCCCATTTCAATAACTGCGTCATTAGTCTAAGATTTTTCAAGCATCCGGAGTTGAATAGGGAAATACTCAGAAATGCAGGTCATAATCATAAATTATTTCACACGTTACCTACGTTAGTGTATTCACAATATCTGTAACTCCCAACCTTGTTTGTAACCCTTAAAAAACAGACTGATACAACCAGAATTAATCCATATATACAGTAAGGCGATTTGGATTATAGGGCGCACTGTTTTTTTTTTTTTTTACTTTTAGTTCAGAAAATACAGGAGACAAAAACTGCATTCACTGTAGATTTTTGCCTAGCCAAGTTACATAATGAAGCAAGAAAGCTATGTCCCAGTGATTTGTGACAAAACATTAATATTGTATTTTTATTTCTGTTGTAGTGCTTGTCAGATTTGAATGTTTGCTGTTTGATTCTGCATCTCCTCCTCCATTTGGGAGTGCACTACTGTTCTGCGCCACTCTTTCGCTGTCAAACTAACTTATGCTGTGAGTGCACCTCCTGCTCTTGACTACAGAAATGATTATTTGTCGTCTTTTTAATGGACAATAAATTCAACCCTGTCAACCAGATTCCTGGTGATGAGAATGTCCACAGCCCCATCAGTAAATGGGAAGTGACGAGGCGGACGGAGCAGTGAGAGTATGGAAAGTGCAAAGTGTCACACCAGAGTCTGTCAAAAAGCTTTTCCGGCTCTTTTAATGAGATTCATCCTTTAAAATGAATCTTAGTGGAGTGTTTGAGCCATTAAAGCACTCTCTCTGTTGATTTGTCCTGTTGGCTGTCTTTATTATACCGGATGTTCATCATTAGTGCAAATTAGCACAGTTACTGTCATTTTTCTGTAATTATGCCTTCTTCTCCTTTAGAGTTCAAGGGTATTTTACTTACTCTTAGAATGAAGTCCTAAAGTGAAAGTAAATTTACTCTTACTCATGAACGTACCTTCATGAGAGGCTCTAATCAAAGCTGAGCTCTGCTGGCTCCAATAAGAGTTGCTTCACTTGTTATTAAGATTGGCTTAAAATGCTACAGTCTTAAACTAATGATGAAGCACAATTATTGTAGAAGTGAAAAAAAAGTCATTAGGAGATTAAAAATTTCAAGCAAAGGAATTGTTTAATAATGTAATGTCAGGGTTGACGTGTGAACACAGATGCAGACGACACTCGTAAATACGAAGTTCTCTCGTTTAATTGAGAAAGGTTCACAAGAAACTGAACACAAACTCATGAAGGTACAAAAGACCATCCGACAACCAGTGCAAGGGAGACGAAGACATAACAGGAGGAGGGGATGAGGTAAATGGAAACAGGTGTGCCAATAAGGAGGGAGAGAACACAGGAAGTAACAACCAGCAACAAAATAAAACAGGAAGTGGAACCCAACAAAAAAACAAAACAAATGTCCTGGGTCCATAACCCCACATGTTATAGTTTGATGAAGCGTGATGCTGGCATTCAATGTATATTTGCAAATTCTTGGTACAGTTTTGGAATTGCAAATACACATATGGCATTTTTGGAGCAATCAAGCTCTTATGTTGTACATGTCAATTCTGTATTTTGGATTATAAATGTCCTTGATTATATTTTGATGAACAGACATCTTTTGATATCTCTGTTTTCATGGAAAATGTGTCCCTTTTTTGAGTCAAAAGAAGCTTTGAAGAGAGCTCCCCTTGAAGTTTTGACATTGATTATTGCAGTGTGCTCTCTTTTGGGGTAAACTAAGCCTTCACATTTCTGTCCCAAATCTGATATTACTTCAGCCAGCATAAAGTACTAAAATTGTACATTTCCAAAAATGACCACTAGAGGTTGGTTTCAGAAGGGAACAAAACTTAACTCCCAATGTCAAAAAGTTCAACTTTGCACCAAAATAAAACTGTCTGCTTTCCAAAGCGTTTTATGATTTGTTTAATGTTCCGTTCATGGCGGCTGTGAAGGGATCTTATTATTTAAATCAGCAATTTTTTTTTATCTCGAGTTCATCATTGCTGAATTTCCTGGTCTCTTTTTTTTTTTTTTTTTTTTTTTAAAGAAGTTCTATCTTTTAGATATAATTCTGGCTCCATTTTGCTAATCAGAATTCTGTGGGTGACATCAGAGACTACTGTCCTGTTCATGCCTGTGGTTTAAACCACTTTTCCTCCAGTTGCTCCCTGAATTGGATTGAAGTGTATTGGTTGTAAAGGTTTATTGTTTTTAAAGTAGCACATTTGCTTTTTTCATGTGTTTTTTATCTTATTGATTAAGCAGAAATATGTGGTTGTTGGAATGCTTACACTCAGCTTGTAAACAGTGAGATAATAATTTTGGCTGTTGCTAGGAACATGTTTTGCACAGTTTCCCTTCTGATCTAAGACTGGTCATTTACTTAGCCTGTTTTTTTGAACACACATTTAGATGTAACTCAATAGGGACACTTTAATACTTGCTGTCCTCTTCATTTCAAAAAAATGTTTTACTTGGTTTTGTTTTTGTGAGTTGTTTCATTATTGTATGTTTTGGAAAAGCGGCTAGTTTGGACATGGCTGTTGTGAGCATCTTTATGAAGAAGTAAATGATGACTGTTACCATATCATTTGAACCTAAATAATAAGTACTGATTTCATGTACAATCTTCCTGTGGTATTATTCCGTATATCATAGTAAAGAGTCATTTTATATTTTAAAATAAACGAAATCGAGCATAAAAGTTTCTGTCTTCCTTCTGATCATATCTACTTCAAGCAATATAATCATCCGAGACAAGGACTTCAGGTCCTCTTCTTTTTCTCAGTTTTCTACTTATTTAAGTTAATTTCTTCCCGTTGGCCTGCCAATTTGTAATGTGGATGTTCTTTTCTTCCACAACCATGTTAACAGTGAGTTTAGACTGCAAGCTATGTCTGTGAGTTTTTTTTGTTCTTTGTTTTAAAGTTAAACATGAGGCGCGAAAATGATTTTATTTCTTTGTTTATCATCAATGGTTTTGCTATCAGTACAATTCAGTTGAACCCTGCCGGCTGCTTTCGATGCCTTGTTCATATGTCAGACACCGTTTCACTATTTTTCAGATTGACAATTTATACCCACACAGTTTGATAAAGTGTACAAAAATCACTCATGCTCACAGAATTCCACACTCGTCTGAATACTTAATATTTCTAGGTGTAAAATGAATCGAAAAATGTTCAATTTTGACACAAAAAAATGAAACATAAACCAAACAGAAAACTTACGATAAATATGTGAACACAGTAGAAAGGCTACAGAAATATTTGTGATAAAAAAAAAAGTACACACACTTCTGCCTAAAATCTTGGCTTTATTTTCTCCTGACTGTTCATTATTTATTTATTTGTGTGTGTGTGTGTGGGGGGGGTGTGTGTGTGTGTGTGTGTGTGTGTGTGTGCATGGTGGTGGATTTATTAGCGTTGTAGCCTCTTAAAAAGTCCATGGTTCAAATCCCAGCTGGGATCCCTGTGTGGAGTTTGCATGTTCTTTCAATGCATGTGTGAGGTTTCCTTCCACAGTCCAAAAACATGGGTCAGAGGTTAATTGGTGACTAATTATCCCTGTGTGTGTCAGTGTATTTGTGTGTCGCCTGTATTTCGCCAGCCCCACCATGGCGTGCAGATAGAACATCAAGGGGGTGTGTGCATGTATGCATGTGACCCTTCAATGTACTGCAAACCATGGAGCACTCTGCCTTCACTCTTCAGTAAATGACAAAGCTGTCATCTCATCCTTGAATAATTGCTACCTGCAGACTTGACATGGTGTCTCTAGGATGAACATCACCAAACTCAGAGTATTTGACTTTAGGGTATTTAAATAGACAACTTTTAAGCTGAGCATTTTCAAGTATTCTCTCCACAGTTCATTACTTTTCACTAAACTCCATGTGATATTTCTAGAGAATTTTCATGTTTCACAATCTGTTAAAGAAAAACATAAAAATATTGGAGAAATTGAGCAGACGATAATAATAACAAATCCTTAGCAATAATAGCATTACAATGCTGACTGCCGCATTTGCATAATCAAACCAGCCAAGTAAAATTAACCTTTGTTCATGATCTATTGTCACAGCCTAGATGGATGGTGCAGACAGCTGGGAGGGCACACAACAAAAATGAAATCCATCTTGGCAGCTAAGTTTTCAGAGAAAGTCATTGCCTTGAGACTTTCTGCACACATGCAATGTCTTTTTATATCCTTCTGTTTAAGAGATGCATTTCAATTTTTGGATATCTTTTTTTTTCAAGGAGGTTTGCTGTTGAGAGTGTCTTTACACAATTGTTTCCCCAAATCAAATTATTAGATAACATTTTTAGGAGTGTGATATAGCAATATATTTTTGATATTGGAATCTATAAAAAAAAGCTTCCTGTAATACTACCTCTGATAAGGTAAATTATTTTATCTTTTTTTTTGTCTTTTTCTGTTATTGAAGAAAAAAAATTGCTGACACAAAGTGAATACAATTAAGTGTTAAAGTGGCATGTTTGTTCCAAAGGGAAATTCCTTTTTTTTTTCCACTACAAAGCTGCAGTTTGAAGGGTAATGAAACTTCTAGCTGGAGAGAATAACATTTCAAGCGTGACACTCTGTGATGGGAAAATGGAAAGAGATGGGTAACAAGACGGCAAGTGAAAGTCTTATTTTCTTCCAAGAGCCAGAGGCATGGAACTTTATGGCCTTTGTGTAAAACTTTGTAAATGTTGAAAGCAGAAACGTGTACATTTATTTATTTTTTTGGGCTGTTCATGCACAAAATCAAACTGATTTTTCAAAACAACTGCACTGTGCAAGAAATTGTCCAAAGAATGCTTGACAGTCCTTTGACATCGTCTTGTTTTATAAATATCAGTTTTTAGCAGGGGAAAGACTTTAATGAATAGCTGACACATTTGCCCTCCATTCTGTTTCCAATGTTTCAAACGCTTTGCTACATGTTTGAAATCAAAAGGAGACTGTTCTGTGGTGAGGTTAAAGATTCAAAAAGAAAAAGTTTGACAATTGCTTTTGCTCTGCAGGGGTGTATGGCATTAGAGAGTTTTGAGTGTGTGTGTGTCTTTGCTTTGAATGTGTGTTTCTTTGTGTTTGTACTTTTTTCATAGATAACACATCAATAGTACTTCTGTGTTTTGGTATATGTGTAAAGCCAATAGGTCATCTAGTTGCTAAATAAGCATCTGGGAATGTTCTTGTTCTTTTCCTCCTTATTCAGAGACAAAGGAGGAATGGAATGGACTGTATGTGTGTGCTCATTACTGCTTCTTTTAAATAGAGGCTGGTGAAGTGAATTGTGACAGTAGATCACAGTGGTAGACATCTATACACTGGATGGAGAATCTTTGGAGAATGGAGAATCTTTGACATCACCCATTTTCATGTTGTCCCATCCAGCATTAAAATAGTGACCATATTTGGGATTTTCTGTACCACCTGCCACTATTCATCATCCAATTGTGGTCACACTGCATGCCTGTTAAAGGGCCTATATCATGCTATTCTTAAGCCTTTCAGAGTAAACTATATCCATATTTATGATAAATGATTCATATTCTGCACATATGTTCCTGTATACTATCCCAGAATCTTGGTTGTGGCGCTCCATGTGTGCTTTCCCGGCCAGATTCTTACACCCTGCAGTTATGTGCTGGATTGTTTCAGGTGCACAGCCTACACCTTGGGTCTTGTCTGGTGTGATAGATCTGAGCCTCCATCACTCTGGTGCTCAGGGCTTGTTCCTGAGCTACCTGGATGTGCGCTTCTTTGCTGTCCTGTAGGCTAGCCCTCTCTAGCTATTGGTAGGACTTCTTGATATCAGTCACTTTAATGATGGTTTGGTGGTAATCCCATGCAGGGGCTTGTCCTCCCATGAGGATCTGTCCTCCAGCACCGCATCCTCTGCTGTCCATTGTCTGATACATTCACTGAGCACACTGTCAGTTGGAGCCTTGAGCTTGATGTATTCATGTATCTTGAATGTTTCATCCTGGATAGTGGCTTCAACACTCAATAGTCCTCGGCCTCCTTCCTTGCGGCCAGCATACAGTCTCAAGGTGCTGGATTTGGGATGGAACCCTCCATGTATGGTGAGGAGCTTTCGTGTCTTAACATCCGTGGTCTGTATCTCTTCCTTTGGCCATCTGATTACTCCTGCAGGGTATCTGATGACTGGCAGTGCGTAACTGTTTATTGTTTGGGTCTTGTTCTTGCCATTGAGCTGGCTTCTCAGGACTTGCCTTACTCATTGAAGGTGTTTGGCAGTTGTGGCTTTCCTTGTTGCTCCAAGTTGCCATGTGCCTGTGGAATTTTAAGGCACTTGTAACTGTCCTCAATGTCTGCTTTTGTTCCATCTGGGAGTGAGACCCCTTCAGTGTAGACTACCTTGCCTCTCATGGACAACATCTGACTGCATTTCTTAACCCCAAATGACATTCCAGTGTCAGTAATGTAGATCCTGGTGGTGGGGATCAGGGATTCAATGTCCCACTCGCTCTTGACATATAGCTTGATGGTTGCCCCATTCCTGAGTCGGAATCCATAGCCAGTCTTTTTGATTATTTGGCTGAGGGGGTTCAGAGCTATGTAGAACAGCAGTGGGACAGAGAGTCGCCTTGGTATATGCCATGTTTGATGGACACTTGTGCAATTAGCTTACTATTGTTCTTGTGTGATTTTCTACAATTTTCCATTGAGTTTCCAATGGCCCTTGGAGTCCTGTTGATGTTGTACAGCTCCAAGCATTTAGTGATCCAGGTGAGTGGCATTGAGTCATAGGCTTTCTTGTAATCAATTTAGGCTGTGCACAGGTTGGTGCTTCGTGACCTGCAATCTCGAGCGACTGTTTTGTCAACCAGGAGTTGGTGTTTGGCTCCTCTGGAATCTCTACCAATGCCCTTCTGTGTGCAGTGTCTCAAGCCAGTATGCGTGTATCATGTCCGGGCCCGGTGCTGTCCAGTTTTTCATACCTGAAGCTCTTTCTTGGATGTCCGCCACTGTGATGGTTACTGGATTCTGTTCAGGGAGGTTGCTATGCTCTTTTCTCAGAGAGACCAGCCATTGAGCATTGCTATTTTGTCTCTTTCTCCCATATACAGTACCCTACCAGTACTGTTCAGTTTCCAGCCTTGGTGAGTCTGCTCTGCTGTTTTGACCCTGCCACTGAGCGTACATTTTTGCAGGTTGAGTTGCATACAGCCTGTTTATCCTTCTGGCTTTATTATCTCTTGTGTACCTCTTTAGACAGCTGTTTAAGGCAGCTTGATTTCGGGTTATGAAGCATCCATTCATTCCACATTCTCTGCATCTAACCTCTCTGAGTAGGATTACTTGAGTAGTAGCATTCCAACAAAACTTTGTTCTCACATTTAGTCAATTTCCATCTTGTTCCAGTAGCCCACTTTCCATCAAGGTGCTCTGGTTCTCTAGCACCTGACACAAACCTTGTTTGGCCGGGCAACGTCTGAGCCGGCATGACATGTTATACAGTCTCCCATATGTTCTAAGGTAGGCAGTAACATTAAGGGTCTTGCCCAAGGACCCTCACTGGATTAGGTTAATTAGCCCACCATTGCTATGATAATTGCCCCATCAATAGCCCCAACAATTGCTCAATGCGCCCTCTGGGTATTGACTGAGAATCGAACCCTGGTTTCCTGCATGCCAGTCCTGCGCTTAACCAAACCTGGATAGTAACTTTTTTGGTTAGCATATTGGGCATTCACAAAAATTGTAATTGTACAAATATAGTTAATGCATTTTAATATTACCATATAAAAATAAAACGCGTAAGGTCCCAGGAAAGCTATGTGCTAGCACAAAAAAGACATAATTGGCTATAGGGTTGCTATCTCTCACTAAATCATTGTCTAAACTTCCCATAGAAATAGTCTGTGAAAAATATGTATATAAACATGGGTTTTTCTTTCTTGCAAGTAGTGAAAAGTAACATTTTCTACAAAAAAATTTCCTCCATTAGTTTGCAAAAGTGACTTAGGTGGTAGCTGGGGCGCAGCACCCTAATCATGTTTTTAAATCCATCCTCTTTGTCTTTTGACAGAGGTCTCATTCTTTTTGAAAACACATTTAGGATTCTCTGTGCAAGCGTTGCAGCCGTCTCTGGTGTACACTGGCTCCTCCCCAGAACAAAGTAGAGTGCCGTCTTTGCTTGTTGCTGTATTTAAAAACAGAAAAGCTGGAATTAGTAGTTGAATTAAAAAAAATCATGCAAAAGAATAAACAAATTAACATCAAAAATTTGATAAACTCGCGTTTTAACACATATCAAAACAACGTGTAAACAGCCATCTGATGGATACCGATGGGGCACAGAAACACTCACTCCATAGCACACACACAATTGGTTTGGCAGCACATACACACAAACAGGACATTCGTTAGGGTGCTACATTCCTCCCCTGCTAATTAAATGTTGTCAACAACATTCGTGCAACAATAGTCACGCGATGCTTCCAAGACAACAGCCCAGACCCTCTGCTGTGTTTGGAACTTTCACTCCATTGTAAAATGGACATAAACGCAAAGCTGTCAATCTGAACACCCTTTTAGATGTAATAATTGCACGATGATAGAAAACCCATTCTTTAATAATAAAATATGGGTAGAAAATTACCTTGATGAAGCTGTCGAGGACAGTGAGGAAGACGCCAAGTGGGACACTTCTGTTTCAGGTGCTTGTGCAGTCATTTAAAGTGACAAAAAAATAATAAACCACTCGTCGACAATACCAAATTAATCAAACAATTGAAAATTGTTGACCTTCTTGACCAGGAGTAGCAGGACCCACATCCTGGAATTGTTCCTGTGAGCTGTATATTATGTCTGTGACATTGAAAACACTTTCCTGATATACTCTGAATGTCATTCTAGTTTGTCTGTCCAGACTCTTTACACTCATTGGATACTGGCATAAAAAAGGACGGAAGTGGGGCAGAGACATTGGTTGATGTCCACCCAACTTAAAACTGTTTCCAAAATGAGCCATTGACAAGATCGAGAAAATTAGGACTTATTGAATCCACCTACAGGTCCAAAAGAGCACACAATTGACCACAAAGTGGGGGTTTGGTCATAGCAAAGGCAAGGCAGTGGTTATATCTGAAATTAAACCTCTTCAAAGTTGAGAAAAAGCTCCTGAAATAAAGCACCTATGTCTACACGCACTTATATACATATTCCTACATCAAATCATCTTTATTTATATGGCCTCTTACCAAAACTGTAGTCAAAGCACCTTACACTAAAAACTCAAAACATTAAAAGCAACAACTAAAATGTAAAACTGTAAAATAGGAACATAATAAAATAACACTAATAAAAGCAAATGCAAAAGCAAATGATACCAAACTAGCAGATCAGACTCTTATGCTGTGTCAAAAACCTGGCTATGAAGATGACTTTGGAGATGTTTTTTTCCTTGCCACTGATAAAGATACGCCATAGTCTTACCATCTTTTAGGACCAAATTAGAACAGAACTTTTTGAAAAGCCTGACCACAGTCTCGCACACTTGTGTTAGTCATCTATTGGTCTTCCTGCGAATGCCTAAAGTTTCTCATGACTTTTCCAAAGTGATCTAGTTGTGGGTGTAAAGCATCCCATATTGTTGGCTTTCTCCTGCTGACAGGTGTTTGCAGTTACAGCACGTAATTAGTTATATGTCAGTTTACCTACTCCATCTGTGATAGAAGAACTTTGTGTTTTAAAGGTATGGGAACTTAATTAAATGACTATTAAAGAAAAGTGTTTTTGAGTGAATTCATGGCAAAAATGGCGTATAGTGCTTCTTTCTACCTTCATTGAAGGCCCAAAGCGCTTTACAGTCACAGTCCCATTCACCCATTCACACACACATTCACACACTGATGGTGGCTCTGGTGCTGAACACTGGTGCCAACCTTCCATCAGAGGTAATGTGGGGTTCAGTGTCTTGCCCAAGGACACTTTAACACATGGGCGAGCAAGGTGGGAATCAAACCTGCAATCTTCCAATCAGAGGACGACCACCCTACTGCTGCACCATGGCTGCTCTGAAATTTGTCTTTTTCGGCTTTTATGAGATTCTGTACCAGCCTCACTAAATCCATAGTGTTGTCAGTATTTTAGTTTAGTATTTGTTTTACTCCAAAACAACCCTGCTGGTGTGCAAGTCTCTCCATGGCCTAAAGCACCAAAGCAAATCTGACAAATGTTGGTTCCACCTCAGGCTCTGAGAAGTTCAGGAACAAACCCTCTGCTGGTGATCAGACTCAGGACTAAACATGGTGAAGCTTCAGTTTTATGCGGCTATAATTTGAAATACTCCTTCTGATGATGTTTAATAAACATAAACTCTGACAATGTTTGAGTCTTGGCCAAAAAGGTTTTTTCTTTTTGAAAATCTGTGTCTGATGAATAAAAGTCTTCAATCTGCATTTTTTTCTTACTTATCTTTAAAGGGATTTTTTTTAATTGTACGGTTTTAATTTCTAATAGTACATTTTGTTTCTGAAAACCCCTAAATTACTGACCTTGTGTATGAATTGAACTAGTTAAAAAATCCCTGTCCTTTGGATCAAGGTGTAGGTTTTTCTCTTAATGACTCATGCTGCTCACAAAATATTAGATAAAAGTGAGGGTATCTCAGTCAGGAAGAAATGTATGAATTTTTTATATATATATATATATATATATATATACTGTTATCTACATCCTTTTTATTGCAACTAAAAAAAAACTGAAGATCTAATTTCAAAAACATGGATGAATGGAAAAAGTTAGCAAAATTGCACTCAGACTATAGGGGTTCAGACCTTTTGTCAAACTAACAATGTGTCTGAACAGAAACATGGGAAAGGAGTCTTCATTCTGTTTTTTTACTCTCCTGAAACTGATAAATAATACTTTTCTACCTAAGTAAGTCATCAAACTAATAATAATACTAGCTTTGTTCATTTATTCCCTGCATGTCTTTGAAAGGCATGTATTTATTACACAGGTTAATTACAGTTTTACACATGATCAAATTCATTTAACAGCCATTCTTGCATGTAACTTTTAAACCTAATGATTTTTTGATCAGCCATCACTTTGCTTTGTTGCTGAACTCTTCATCTGTATTTACAGTCGCACTACCCTCTGCAACACATGTTCAATCAACCACTTCCAATGCAAAGTCTATGTAAACATGCGTAAATGCACGTTTCAGGCTTCTGCATTCAAAACTCTTGTGTTCATGTGTTGCTACTCAAATTTATAATAAGATTGTTTTTTCGGCTATACTTAAAAATGTGCTGCCTTTGATTGAGAGTTGAAAGAAAGTTAAACTAGGTTGAACTTTGACCAATCAGGGACTCGGATTTGGTAGTGACAAATGCCTGGTGTCCCTTTTTATTCATGGACCTGAGAAATTAATAATTGTGGTTTGTACCTGGCCAGAATTATGACACAAAGTATTTTATGGATCAGAACCGAACTGTAAAAGAAAAAGTCTGGATCAAGATTTGCACCACTAAGACATTTCACACCAAGCCTCTTCCAACTGTAGGTGGCAGGGATGCGCTAACATCAGGTATAAACAGTCTAGTGTCATCACCAGGGGCACACATTCTTGAACACTAGTCACATGTCCAACATATCTTGTTGAAAATTCTTTGACACTTGTGTTCCAATTGGCTATTTTTTTGATTTTTTGGTACATTCTTTAATAAGGAAAACCTGAGCCAAGCCTCAAGACTTCATTGTTCTTTTGTTTTCCCCTATGACTCAGAAATAACTGGAAAGCACCATTTTTAGAGAGTAAGCTGAAGGTCATCAGTCAGATTTCTTTTAGCTAAATGAGTAGGGGTTAGTTGTAGGTGCAGGAATGCATGAAGACAGAACGTTCTTTGAGTGCTCCTTAGTGGACACATCTCCTCCCATGGCAGTGACTGTCTGTCCCCCCCTCATCCTTTCCCCCTCCACTACTCTCTATGTTTCCATGCTTCCAAGCTGCACGTCTAACCTCTCTTGGAATTTTCTGAAAACCCAACTGGCTTATGAGGTAAAGAATAGCAAATCTCGAATGGTAGCGGGGCATCACGTGTGTGCTCTTCAGGTAAGCCTCTTAAAAGACTTGCACTTATCAGCAGACATCCAGTAATGAGAGTAAAGCTAAGTTTTTGTCTTTTTTAGGCATTTGAGCTTTGATTAAAATCAAAGTGTACGCAAGGAGTAGCAGCACATTCACCTTGATCCTCTGATGTTTTCCCTGCACAAAGTCCCCATTCTCTTTGTTTATAGAATCCAGCAAATGTGTTATCTTTTATCATATACAAGCCTTTTGATTAATAATTTAGGCTTCTCTCTGGAAATACCTAAGCTGTTCTTGTCTTGAGTATAGAGCAGTAAAAAGAGGAAACCTGGAAAGACGGACTGCATTTCGGGTAGAGTCATTGGGAACCCGTGAAATTAAGACTTGTGCTCGTAGAAGTCACTGTGAAGATGAGGAGTTGCTGCTGTGGCAGCAGGAGGAATATTCTCTGTGTCACTTTGCAGCACATCAATGAAATCTCTGCTGGTTTTTGGCATCTTCTGTAAATTCGTTGTAGTTTCGCTTCACTGCATGATGCCACATCCAATCATGGCTGTAAATATTGCATGTTAAGAGCTTTGAAGCATAAAAACTCTACTTTTTGTCTTGCATTCTAGGCTGCTGCATGGTTCTCTGATGCAAATGAACATACATGAAAATAAAAGTACTTGTGTGCAATAGACATTTTGCTCAGAGTGAAGCTTGATTTTATTGCTGCAAGTATATCAGTCTTTTTTTCAGTGATGGGTGGACTCTGAAAAGGTCACAGATTTTGTTCATAACTTTTATTGACATAACTTTTTTTCTGTGCAACCAAGAAGAGTTTAAACTTTGAAGCTTCAGAATGCATTGTTTCTTTTCTTTGCTAACAATGTGGTTCTGTAGGTCAAAGTTTGACAAAGCCTTGACCTCCAACTTTTGTTGGAATGCTTTGCAGGGAGCCTGAAGAAATGCATATCTGGTTTTCAGCTGGAAACATGTGAATATTGGTGTATTTTTAGACAGCAGTAATGAGCATCAATGCAGGGTGTTTGGAGGTCCCCCTAAGAAAGATTTGGAAGCAGGTCTAGTCTTCTGAGAGGAATTCAGCGTAGAGCTACTACTTCACATTGGAAGGAGACAAGAGTTTTATTTTTTTATTTATTTACATCTAGCAAGAATGCCAGCCTGATTCCTCATTATTGCCATGTTATGAGTGTATTTGCAGGACCCCATGGCAGACTTCAGAAACATTGGATTCGTATTGGACTTTGGAATGTTTCTGGGTGGTTGAGGGGGTGTCTTGACATCTTTCATGGCTTTAGAAACACAAAAGTGGAAGATGATAGTGTGATTGAACGATCATAGAATAGATTGCTTTTTTTTACCTGTTTTGTATTTTCTGATTTTAAAGATGTTCCCCCACATTTAAAAGTGTTGGTTTATATGTTTAATAAAAACCCAACATCAAAAATATTAGCAAAGGTGCAGAGAATGAAGCTAAATGTGTGGTCCCTGACAGAGCTGCCTGCCCCTTTCATCTTCTACTCACTTTACGGGCAAACTTTCCTTAGAGTTGTTTGTTTCTTGTAGTTTTTTTGGTGTGGATGGTAGTTGTTATTGCTCAACTCCATTCCACATCTTGAGAAAGCAAACAAATATACTTCAATTTTACTCTCACCCTTGTGTTTTGTGTGGCCCCTGTAATCTTATTTCTAAACAGTGTGGCAAAGTGAATAAACTCTGTCCTCAGGAGGGGGTCACAGACTCATTACTCTCAGACTGCCTGAAGCTCAAACAGGACTTAGAAGTGCTAACATTACAAAAAATCTCATAGGACTTCTGATTAACAGCGAGAGGAAAGACAGAGAAAGAACAGTAGTCTGGGAGAGATGCCACTGTACAATCCGCTGCTACACTAACAGAAGGCTTTCGTAGTTAAAAAAAATTATAAAGAAAGAAATCTTAAGAAAGGAAGCAAAAATAAAGAAACCAAAGGGGACAAGAGGAAGAAGCTGATAAACAATAATGTGAAACAGAAAAAAAAAACTCTAGCTGATGTGAAATAATGGGGTCTGCAGAAATGGTAGAAAGGGAGAAAATAAATGTGGAGCAGAGAGGGTTAAATGGTTATGTAGTTGAGGATAAAGAAAATGAACTAATGCACTAAAAGCCCCATCTTTCCCTCCTTGTCTCTGGGGAGTCGTTCACTTGAATGTTGACACAGTAACAAAAGTTCTGCTGCATCTTTAGCACTTCTTAAGTCTAAAAACCTGAACTCAGTAGAGCATCATGTTAGGGAGGCAGTGAGTAAGGCCAAGAGTTCCAGCTAAAAAGGGAACATTTTAATTTAATGCCACCTTGGACCGTAATGAGTCACAGTTGCAGACATTTTTGTCTTTTTTTTTTGCTATTACTGTGCAGAGTAACGGTTCAGAACATTAAGTGGAATGATCTGACACAGCACATGTTCTGGGAAGATTTTAGGGCTTTCAGATTTGGTTCAAAATGTCAAATGTCAAAAAATTCTATTGTATTTAACCTTATATCACTATTGGTATCAATTTGTTAAATGCATTTCTGAGACTTCCATCTCATGATCCAACCTCTTCTTAATAACCCATTGTATAGAACTTGGTCCAGGTTTTCTGCCCTGTAGTTCTTCATCATCCAACTAGTGGCAGTGGAAGAGTTTTCAAATCTCAAAAACACTTGGTGAAAAAAGTTTAGCTAATTTTCAAAAAATTTTCTTTGTCTTTGTAAAATAAACTTTGTCCGCATCAGCCTTCATGAACAAGCAATATAAATGCATCCTCAGTGTACAAAAAAAAAAACAGTTTGCTGCAGTGAAATGAAAACATTGTAATAATCGCCCTGTGTTTTCAAAATGTTTCAAATTTGACTTCATAAACTTTGCTGACCCCTGATGTTGTGAATTTTACAGGGGCAAAACACATACAGCATGATCAGCCAGTGTCTAAAAGATCAACATTAGATATGATCACATGGTCCATTGATTTTACTAAATGGGCTAATTTTACTCCAGTTCCTGTTGTCATTTGAAATATGACAAAGTCAGGAAACTGGAAACTTTACTGAGGGTGTATACAGACTGGAAGAGTCCATCGGTTCGGGGCAGGAATTACGAGAGCGGGGCAAAGCAACGAGAGAGAGTAATGGAAATCCTACGTTTTGCAATCCTTGTCAGGATTGTTAGTTCACTTATTCAAACTTTACATTTCGCTGAACAATTTTGAACATCTGTATCAACGTCAGGTACAACACATTTTACTGCTACTTTGATACAGCTTAGGCAAAGTTGCGATGAGGAGATGTCAGTTATGAGGATACGCTGATAAATGTTTATGACATATAGATTGTCAGGAAAACAGTGTGAGAAGCAATGTATATCACATTAAAAGTTGCTTTGATGAGCCTGCACTCATCTGACCACATTTCAATGAGTCTCTATGTTGTTTCACTACTCTGTTTACATCCAGTAAAGCCCGGCTACGGTGGCCCTTTTGGTTTAGTTGTTTTGCTCTGAGCACAATAACTATAAAAGCAAAAAAACAATACAAAAAAGATGTATTTGAACATCAAAATATATTGTCAGTACATTTGTCACCTCGTAGGTCAAAGTTTTTTTTTTTTTAACACAAGCTTTTAGTTGTAATGCTACGCTCTTCTAAACTGAACTGAATGCGAACTTCTCTGCTGAAACAAAACAAAACAAAAAAATAACACCACCAAATAGTATCACCAGGATGACTCCTGATTCATTTGGTTTTAACAGTCTTCGTGAGTCCTTCTAATGGAAATTTAAAAGCACAAAAAAAAGTTTACTTAAGCCAAATCATTTTTGTTTTCAGGTAAAACTTCATGTTAAATCTTGTTACTGTTTTTGCTCTTTTTCTTTTACTCAGCTTCTGCCACTGCATGCATGTGTTCACACCGGACAGCTTAAAGAAAAGAGACAAGTTACCAAACATTTGGATTTATTGACCTTGAAAAGCCTTTACTGATGTGAATAATGTACCAAGTGAGTTGATTTGCACTCTGAATTTGGGTTCCTTGATGTTTCTGTCTTTGTTTTGTCGAGGGATTTGCACCTCTCTAAGTTGACCCTTCAATGCCCTCACGCTCTAAAGTTCTGTGAAAACAGAAGCATTTTTTTGTATGTGTTCGTTTTTGGAGTTTAATGGAATGGAATAATGGTGTAACACAAATGTTTCTCTATTTTTTTTTTTTAAAGATATCGATTTGTTCAGTACATTTTTTGTGTGTTGTACTGCTTTGAACTTTATAACTTTTCCTTATTTTTGTGTTTGACAGTTATTTATTTATTTATTGGTGTGCATAATTTTTCTTTTTGTGAGTGCATCATTATTTTTTTCGAGCTTGTTCTGAGGGATTCTGCCTCTTTTTTAATTGATAAGAATCATTCCTTGGTCATAATATTGCTTTTGATGAGAAATGAGTTTCATATTTTATCATTTAACTATATTTGTCCAGCACCTTTTATGTAAACATATACAACACAACGTGCTTTGCATGCCTTAAGTTTAATACAAAATAATAAAAAAAAAAACAGAAAAAAAAATATTATAAATAACATGGAAACACGTCAGTGCCATAAACTAAAATAAACAAAAACAAGTCATGTTTTTTTATAAAAATCGTTTCAGACCAAAAAAATAAAAGTATAAAAATGCTTGAAAAAAACCCATAAAAAAATTAAACTAACTGAATCATATAAATAGTAATAAAACATACAAAGTTTTAAAATAATTGCAGTTGGACTATAAAGCTTATGTAGATACATTCAGTTAATAAAATACACACAAAAACATAATATTAAAAGACTAAATGATTGATTATCAATTAATTATAAATAATGAAGTATTTGATGCCAATGTATAAAAAAAGTTAAAATGGTTTAAATGTTAAAATGGTTTGTTTAAAAACACTTTGATGTGCTTTCTACCATTCGTATATTTTTTTCCTAAATTTGTTGGCATTTATTATCTTGAGTGTTGATAAATAACCTTGGGACTGCAACAATAACCCGCAGTGTCTTTTGTCTGTGTTTCAGCTGCGGGTCGGCCCTTGTGGCCGGGATGCCGGTGTGTGCCGTGCCAGTCTACTGTGGACGGTGAGGGGCAAGAAGAAGGGACTGAGTGCAGGAGACTAAGAGGAGGCGGCCCTCACCACACACCAGACATGAACCTTTGCTGGAATGAAATCAAACGCAAGTCCCACAACATCCGGTAAGAAGACAATTCCCACTGAGCGTTTTTGACAGTAGAAAATCAAACCTATAAATCATTTTTAAAAGCACGAGATTGTTCACAGAAAAGAAAATTTCTAAGGGACATCTGTGGCAGAGAGCACTGAAGAGATTAACTTTAAATTTTAGTTTACCTTTTGGTGTTTGACCTGCAGACCCATGAAACTTCATGACCTTTGACAATGAGTAGAAAAGAGAATGTCAGCAGTTGTAGCAAACAATACATAGGCAATACATTGTGGCGTTTGCTTTCATCAACTAACAGTTTAAAGTTTGTTTGAAGGGACTAAAAAGTAAAAACTGACAAAATAAGAGAATAGAAAAAGGGATCAAAGATGCTTACATGAAAAGAGTTATGTATCCATCAAGGTAAAAAATTAAATGCATCATCTGAGGGGATTTCAACCTCACTCTGTAGCTTTAAACTGAATTTTACATGTTACAATGTCCCCAAAGTATCCATTTCAATCTAAATCCATAGACTGTCTCCCTCAAAACACAAAAAGTTGGTTAAATAATTTTTGGACTGGATCTTCAAAACTTGCATCAAGAAACTCTGTGTTGGTTGTTTGTAGGGTCTTGCAAATTAACTCCCAGTCACAACTCATCTGCCCCTTTTTGTGTATACTGCCATTAAAATTGCAGCACAAACCTTCTTCACAAGCTAATAACATTTTTCAGAAAGTACCACTTAATCCTTATGAGGATTGAAAAAGCAGACACGAATACAGAAATACCTATTAGCGAGATGCTAACACTGTTTACAAGGTGCATGTACACAGATATAAAAAAATAAAAAAGATTTAAATTGTGATTGACAGATGTTGAAAGAAAGATTACTAACTGTTTCATGTGGACAGATCAATTTACAATTTATAAATTGACAAAGTTTTCTGAATGACACTCCCTGTCTTGTCTGTAATTTTACAATGTGTACATATATATCCACATTTTGCTGGGTGCAATGTGCGTCACTGATTCACTTGCAGGACAACTAAAAACGCATTTGTTTATTTTTATGTTGTCTAAAACCTTGGTTAAAATTGCCACATGACTGACTTCATGATTGTAAGAGTAGATATTTTCTAAGGTTCAGAATTATTAACAGAGGTCAATGCTTCACAGTGTAATCAGCTTCCAACTGTGAATTAAATAAAATTAGCATAAAAACATGTAAACTGGAATACTCCTGCTGCTCCACTATGGGTAAACATAAGACTCAGAGCAATACCTCATTTAGATTAGGATCTTTTTGGAACATGGTGTCCCTGTTAACAAAGTAAATTACCTAATTTCAGGTCAGCAATAAAAAATCACAAGTGAAAGTGTGGTACTGTAACAATTATTTTTTTGCTCTTTTTAACTTGCTATTGAAGGATTAACTCACAATGGTACTAACATAAACTGAAACAGACAAGATTGATAATGAATAGAACTGTTCTAAAAGGGCAGGTATCCATAGTTTAGCTTAATCTGTTTAGTTTAGTTTGGCAACCTGCTATTGTTTATATTTTATGTCTGACTTTTTGTTCTTCTGTACAAATTACAGTGTGAAGCCCATTGAGACAACTGTATTGTAATATTGGGTTATGTAAATAAAATTGAATTGAATTAAAAATCAAAAAGGCTTTTTATTTGTTGTTTAATAAAATAATCTTAAGTATAGGCTAATAAAATGGGCACACATTATTAAAAAAATATGCTACAAAAAAGCTACATTCATACTAACCTCGGTAACGTGTGTTCAAGCTGCCACTTTTAATGAAAAAGTCTAGGTAAGCGCGCATTAATGTGCTTTTGGGCTTCCGTGTTCCAAATTTGTGCATTAACCAGTAGCCACGCAAGTTATTAAGTCCGTTTTTGGACTCTACATACAAAATGTCTGGCCTATTGAACACGCGTTGAAAGTGCAACCAGTTGAATTTTGACCAAGGACTCGGATTTGATAGTGACGTATGGGTGGCATCCTTTTCAAAACTTGGAAGTGCTAACTGTGTGAAAATTGATCATGGAGGACAAATTAGTAATTGCAGTGTGTGTCCTGACAGAATTATATGACACCATGACTTTCAAATATTGAAATAGAACTGTGAAAGAAAAAGCCTGGAGGAAGAGTGATGTGATTTGCAATGCTTCGAAATTTTGCACCAAGCCTCTTCCAACTGTAGGTGGTGGACAGTATTGGGTATCGACAGTCCAATATGAACACCATGAGCTAAAAGCGCGTTTAGGAACCTACGTTCTGTGCATTCTTGAATGTGCATAACATGACCATTGTGAATGCAGCATAAGAGAAGTTTGATATTATGATAATAATTTGTGATCTCCAATTAGTAGCACATGAGTTTTCAAACTAGTAATCAGTCAGTCAGTCTCTTTAGTTAGGAATGTCAATAGTCTCAGCGCTTTGTGAACCACACTGAACATGGAGCACAGAAAGAGAAGAAGAGAAATATCTTAGGAGATTCGAAGGAAAATCTCAAGTAAGCATGCTGAAGGTAAAGGCTATAAGACCATATCAAAGCAGTTCTATGTTCCTGTTACTACAGATAGTTTAAGGTCCACAGATCAGTGGCCAAACTATAAAGGCATTACTGCAAGAGAAAAAAACGATGACAAATTGGGGAGACAGTTGATATCAATGCTTAATAAAGAGCCCTGTGTCCTGGAAAAATCAATTAGAGGCAGCTCTGGTGATGAGAGGCTGTTTAATTCAGCAGAATACATAAAACATACACAAAGCAGAGGTAAGGGAGCATTCCAACAATTTCTGACAACTTTTTTTTGTTTTTTATAACAAGAGATAAAGATGGGGGAAGGAGGAAGTGAGTGCTGCTTTCAGGAGTTTCAAAGAAGACATTACACAAACTGCTGTCCACAGAGAGCAGCATTTATTACATGTCAAAGACTTGTATCTATACGGTTCAGTAATAGTTCAAGTTCATCACCAAAAGAAAGTCTAATGAAGGAAACACTGAGATGGTTACCCTAAAAGTACATCAGGACAGCCTCCATCAGGGTCAGATCACACCATCCATCAATGTGTGAGCAACAGTGGGTTTCATGGGAAACAAGCAAAGAGAAACACCACTGTTTAACAGGTATTAACCTGCTGCAAATCTGCTGGGAGAGGTAGTTTTGGACCTTTTAGACAGAACAGATTTCTTTTCATGTAGGGAGGGTCTGCTTTGTGGTCACAGATACAAATATTACTAAACATGGAGGAAAGTCCATCAGGTTCTGGGGTGCTTTGCTACATCTGACATAGGCTCTTTTAAATTCATGCAATGCATGTAAGAACGATCCTGAAGTCACACGTGAGCACGAAAGCCTACTAAACATCTACGAAAAGAGGTGAGAAATGATGTATGGAGACCCTCCTAAAATCTTGAAAAAAATAGAACAGTTTATTGATGATTAGTGGAGCAAAACACTTGCTGACTGATGCAGAAGTCTTGTTGGTAGCCAGTGAAATAATGATTGCAGTGACTTTAACAAAAGGTTGCAAAACAAAATATTAAAATAAGAACATATTTTTTCTAGTTCAGGCATGTTGCATTAGTTCATTTAAATTATACTGCTAAACATCAATTTAATTGCATGGTCGGACTTTTCAGTAAAATGGTATAAAATTAAGTTATATCAGAGACTATGGTGGATTGTTCTCCTCTTCTAAAGTTAGACTAAGAAAGTCTTTGTAGTTTTGATGTTATTCTTCAATACGTAAAATAAAGATCTCCAGACTTTCTGCATAATTCATCTCTTTTTTTATTTGACTGGCATCCGTGTTTAGACAGTTTGCCCCCTAATTGCTTGCTTGACCCTGATGGAGCCTGGAAGTGGGTAGGGGTAAATTAAGAAAAGATGGTTGTTAAATTGGATAAGACAGTTTCCCCTGCAGTCCTGCTTAATAAGATCACCATGCACAGCTTACAGTGGCTGTTTTTATGCATATCTGTCCTCTGCCAACATCAGGCTAAGAGAAAATACATGAGGAACCAGCAGGACATCAAAGTAGAGAAAAAAGAAGCTGAGAGGAGGAACCAACAGTTAATATTAAAAAAAAACACACAGGAAAGATGTAGGTAACTGTGATGGGCAAGAATGAACACCGTGCATGATTGAGAAAAGCCAAATTGATCATCAGTCCAGCTGTAAGGGAAACACTGCACACAGGGAATGTCAAAGTTTGATGTCAGCAACCTGACACAAATAGACAACAGGTTTTCTGATGGTATTAATTGACTGAGTCTTTGTCTCAGTGAAAATCAGGACGGCTTCTCCTCTGTTCTATCAACTGTCTAACGTGAGCCCTGAAGCTGTGCCGTATTGTGGCTTGACATAAGCTAATTTAAACCATGACTTGATACTGTAGTGCTTATCTCTAAAACAGACATGAATCTGTAATGAGAAACTGCATTGCTGAGATATAAATGCTAACACGTACATCTTTGTTGTACTATATTTTAAAAGAGTTAAGCCTAAAATAGATCTTGTTTTTTCTTGTTTTGTGTTTCTTAAGTGACACTTTGAAAACATTCTGGTTATAAACCACATTAGTGTTACCTAAATAAACACCAGTTAGCTTGACTCATTTATATTGCCAATTCAAAACATATGCATGTACAGTAAAGCTAATACATTACTTTTGTTTGAATGAAAGAAAAATAAAGACTCAAATGTTTTTTTTTAGAAACTGCATCTAAAAAACTTAATGTTTTAACAGCAGAGCTTGAACTCCAGTGTTTACGTTCTTTCAACTGCCATCTGCTCTTTCAACTAATCATCTGTGTCACAATGTCTGATTTATTTTTAATGTATTCAAATAATTTACACTGATCTATGTAAATGAGTGAAAAAAAAGGTTTACATTTTGAAACATGTCTGGTTACTTAGATTATGAAATTTCATTTCAAACCCTGGTCAGTGTATTTTTTTATCTCCCTTCTTAAAGATATTAAGGACAATCAAAAGTTACTTAGACTTTTTACTTATTTCAGCTGAGCAGTGTTTTGTTCTAGTTGCCTTGAAAGCCAAAAGACTTCACACTCATTTTGAATGTTTTCCATTTGGTTGGGAAAAAAGCAAGGCGCTTGCAGAAAAGACTGGATGGTCAGCCATGGTGGCTGCCTGCAGTGGCTATCAGCAAACAAGGCTGCACAACGTTTGCAACATTATTGTCCTCTCTATGTACAAAAGCAAACTTTTTCTCTCTTTTTCAAAGTTTGACCTGAAGTCAAATGTAGAAAGCAGAAAGACAGGACAGAAGTGTGCATAAACAAAAATATAGTGTAGTTATGAGGGAATTACAGGGGAATTATCATTATCAGGGGGGTTGTGACTGTGGAGGGTTTGGCTACTTCCATCCCTTTACTTTCAGATGATGTTTTAAATAATATTCAGCCCAAAATGCAGTGTCGGAAAACAGAGTAAATGTATCATGTGATTCTTCCATGTTTCCTGTATAATTCCAATGATGTCTCAAAGATACATTTCTTTAAAGACCAGCAAGGCTTTTCAATAATTAACCATAAATCATACAAGTTGGTGAGTTTTTCATCTCTTTCACTGGTTGTAAAGTTGTTGCTTAGGTATCGTACAACTTCACATGAAACATAAATGATAAGAAGTGATGAGTCCGATAAAAGGCATTCAAAATAAAAAATGATTTCGCAGACTTCTCTGGTACCCTTAACATATCAGCATAAATCAGAGGTCATTTTCTCTAAAGAACAAAGCTGTTATTAATGTCAGGACTGTGAGTTTGATCAGTAAATCTTGTCATTGTACTGAATCTTTTCTAGTGTAAGGTCTTGCACAGAACTTGGGTTATAAGCTGGAAACAATCTGATGCAGCCTGAAGTTGTGTTTACACAAAACGTGATTCGTGCACTAGAGGCGTACCCTTGATGTATTTTTTACAGTAATTTAACAGAAAAAAGATTGTGTTCAAAACAAAGACAAGATGTATTTAAAAACAGGAAAAGTCGTATTTAAAACAAAGACAAATTTATCTACAGTAGTTCAATTGGATGGTTTAAAAAGTGAGTGTGAGAAGCTTGAGAAAATGTTTGTTCAGATAAGACTGCATATCAAAATAAAAGATTTTTAACCTTTTTATTTAAAATCTTTAGTTGTTCAATGCACAACTAGTATACTGAACCATTGACTTTGCTCCCTTCTTCAGTTCACCTTTTAAATTCAGCAGCAAAAAAGAAAGGACAAAAAGAGCCCATGCCAACTTTCTCAAGGTCTGAGAAAACATTTATTTTAACTCAGAATAATAGATTAAAAAAAGAGTATGGGATTCTTTCACTTTCCATAATTTTCAAAGCGATACTTCAGATCACCCTTTTTTCCTTGAGGTAAGTATGGATGATTTTGATCTCAACTGCTTTTTGAGTGGAATGGGAGAAATTGACATCAATGAAATCGATTGATGATTTTCTCCTCAGCACATAAGACCAGCTGATTACTTTGATCTGGATTTTTTTTTACTCTTCAAAGAGGGTTTCTGTTTGGCTTGGATGCAAAAAGAGTTCACTGCCTTCGGAGTAACTCACATGAAATGTGGTTCAGAAATTCATGTTACATTCATACAAGTCATGCCTGATTGCAGCCTTATAGAGCAATCCACATGGATGACTACTGTCTCAGCTCTGCTTCCCAAATGGATCTGATGGCCTGCACAGTGATGAGAGATGCTGGGACTTGAGAAAAATTCAGTCCTCTCCTATTTTGTTGAGTTATGTTCAAGGTGACCATGCGGTAAGGTCATCTGTGCTGTAAGCAGCATCGGAATGCTGTTGAGGCTCATTACTGAATCCTCACTTTCACTTAGTGTGATATTTAGAAGAAAAATTATTTACATGTCTAGGTACAGCATTCTCCACGTTGTCTTACAATGAAGCTAATTAAATTATTGATCCCGAGGTTCCAATAGAAGACATGATCAGAGTGCCACATACTATAGAAGCCATTCTTTTGGTATGCAGGGAATGCCCCCAGGGCTTGGGGTGGGTGAGTCAGTGACGTGCTATGAATTTATAAGCTGCATGTCTCAGATAGCTGCAGAAGGCCAACTACCCACACTCAGCGTCTGTTTGAGGTCAAGAGGAGACCTTTAGAGTCTGTTGGTTTCCCTGTCTGTCTTTGTCAGCACTTGGGTGTTTGTCTCCGTTCATCGCTGTATCTGCCAGTTGGTGCCCTTTTCATTCAACGTCTGTTTCACTCCCATTCACTTTCCATTCCAGCCATGCTGCTCTTCCCCCCCGTTCTTCTCCTCTGTGGTCACTTTGTTTTTTCTTAAATATCTTCATTTTTCACATCCATGTCTTCCCAAGTTTTTTTTTTGCCTTCTTGCACTTTGTTGTGTGTCTGATCCTGTTGCAATGCCCTTTGGTGTTTCTGTGCCCCATTTTCCCCATAACTTCAGGACACTTCTTTACAATGCCTTCAAGACTAAGGGAGCTTGTGATGTTGATGATAATCCTCAACATCAAAGGTGAATGTCATACCTTCAGCAGTAGATATGGACAAGCCAGGACCGAGCTATTAAAAACAAATGGCAGATTTATGGAGTATGGAATTAACATAGAACACACAATAATTCCAATAGATTATTAGCCCTTATACAACACTTAACAGTAGTCAAGTGTTCACGAATCAACATAATTCCAATGAATTCTGATACTGAAGCAGATTCTTTGCACTAATTTGCAAAAGTTACAATAGTAAAGTGTTGCATATCAGTGCAGCTTCAGAACCCGTTGGAATTACATTAGTTGTGCAATCAGTTACGTTATGGTGGTTCAAGTAGCAGTTTCAGGAACAAAGAAAGCACATTTTCTGGATTGGGATAGACTGTGTGAAATAAGCTACATATGTTTGAGGTATGAAGAAGGAAATCTGCAGAATCATATTTGCTGGCAGTGCAGTTCAAGTGAGGGTAAAACCTATAAAGGTCTGCTTTTTGTCTGCACTGTTAGGCAAAAAAACAATGTGTTAAGAAACAAGAGAGAACCTGCAAACATTTAAATGTGTCAAATAAAGAAAACTCGAATACATTTACTGCTCATGTAACATTTCTTTGTCTAAAAGTTTTTCCTTGCTTTTTAAAACCTTTATCATAAACTCATCTTCTGCAAGATCTGCTTAAATTGCTTCCTAATTGAGAGGTATTACAGCACTCAAGCTGCAAGATGACATTTTTCACTTGCTTTCTTTGATTACACAACTGTTTTAGACACATTGTGTAAAACTCTTTCTTTTCAACAATACCATTTTTTAGGATTTTTGTTTATACTAAGGAGACACTGATTCTTTACATTGATCGTTTATTTATTTATAAAAAGTACATTGCTATGCAGCTAATAGATGCATTTGTATTAAACCTAGAGAATAAAGCTACAGGTTGTGCAGAAGGTATGACATTTAGTTTAACAAAACTGCATGATAAAACTGTGATATTATGAATTTAATAAAGCTAAAAGTTCACAATACTGTGCTTTACATAGGTGGGTATTTCACATATTTTTTTTTACTTTCAGTTAAACCTTAACCCAATGCAATCAGAGTCGAAGAGCAAATAGTTTAAAAAGTAAAAGTAACTCAAAAGCAAAACAGGGATTCTGCCGCTCACACTCCCTTAAAAACATGAGACTGGGTTATATGTGAGAACAGTATTTGTTCAGATATATCCCCTCAGGGATTGCCACAGCAAATCAGTTTTCACTGATTTCCCATCATTGGTTTGGCAGAGATTTTTTTTACGCTGTTCCCGATACAACCCTGTATTTTATCCGAGCTGGGGACCAGCACAGGGAGACCCAGACCTTGTGGCTAGATATTTTATGTAAAATGTTTTGTAAAGACACAAAAGCAAACACTACCAATAATTGCACTAGTGGTGATTAATGTCATAGATTAAACAAAAATGACAGACAATACACAAGTGGATCTGTATCTGCATCTACCAAAGGATTTTGTTCAATATAAAGGATCATAATATTCAAACATGTCTGTTTTGCAATTTTTCTAAACTCTGTTGACAAAGGTGTCCTCCTTTCATCTGCTCATCCTGCTTTCATTAATGTGCATGAACTAATCTGTTATTTTGAACCCCTGATGGATTTATATCCAAACACGATTTCACACATATTTCTGTACCCCCCAGTCTGGAATTATGTCACATTCCTTTAGATAAACAAGATTAAAAAAAGAGAATATCTTGAATTGTTCCATACACTCCCATGCACCAAAAAAAAAATAAAACTGCAGCTTCTCTGTTTGTCCCCACTATTGCATAAACAGAAACACACAGCTTCTGATTGACAGCATCTGCAATTCAGACGCACACAACCATCTGCAGTGCTCTACATCACTGCTCAGCTGTAGAAGTCCCACACAAACAAAACATAAAGCACTCTGCTTCAGCAGCGCTTCCTTGTGCTTCCCATTTGTCATCTTTTATTATTTCCAAGTGTATCTTCTTTCTACAACATTCATTTATTATCTGCTTCTGGGCTGTGTAAAAGAAAAAGAAAAAAAAATCTTCTTTCTTCTTTCCTTTCTTTGTAGAGCAATGCAGGTACACTGATAATGTCTTCACCCATTTATTTTTCAGAGTAAAGAATTGTTCCCCAAAGTGCAAGACTTTTGTCAGGCATGCAAAATCTATAGACATTCTTTTAAAGAGTTTGGGAGACTCTACTTATAATTTCCGACAGTGAACCATGGAAACTAAGCTGTTGTAGTGCTGAATTAGACATGCTTTTTTTAATCATCAAAAGCCTAATGCAGTTTTACTTTAAAACTTTACTTTGTTCTTTAACATTTCAGGTGAGAATTTCTTCTCCTTTTCCTCCCAGGAAGTTCTTACACGTGTTGCATTGTGTCCTAAAATAGGTCAAATCATTCACATTTGTTTAAAAAAATACTTTGAAAGTTTCATACTTTTGAAAATAAAAAAATGTAGTACAGTACAGACTAGGGCTGTGTCTTGACAAGCTTCTGGCCATATACTTTGTTTCACGATACTGTGACGATACAAAATATTTCCCAAGACTGTACCAGAGACAATATATTACAATTTTTTGAATAAGCATGACTTTGAAAAAAACTTTGTCTGAATATATCAGAAGTTTCTTTTACTAATACAAATTCATAGTGCCTTTCTAACACTTAATGTTGTCTGGTTTCCAGTATGAAAAAGCACAAGGTTCCATAAATATTATCAAGACAATAAGATAAAGAAAGTGCCATTTATTTCCAATGCTGCTTCAGTGTAGCAAATACATAATTGAAATTGTTTTTGCAAAGTATTGCCAAATAAAATATTGTGATATTTCACACAATTGATTCATAGACATCAAATGCTGTAATTGTTAGAGTTAAAGTGTAAGCTTACTTTTTTGCCTTGTTACAGTTCAGTTTTGTGACGTTTAACAATTTTTTTATTAGGTCTTTAAAATCATAAGACTGTAGTGGGGTGTACAAGTCTAGCACTCTCATCTCACAGCCAGAAGTTGCTGGTTTGAATCCTGGCTGTGTAATTTCTATATGTTTCTGTATTGAGTTTGTATGCTCGCACTGTTTTCTCCATTTATTAATGAATCTTCTAAAGAATTAGCAGTTTATTTATAACAATTTTTGACATTTTAAAATGTTTTTTCTCCTTGTTGGCTACTCCTTTCAAGGCTTTAAATGCATTATGCTGACTGTTTACTTCTCTGTAATTAAAGCAATATATGATAACATTATTATTAATCATACTAATGACAACATGTAAAGGTTTTTAGATCTTAATTTTATTTTTAAAAAAAATTATAAAAACAAAACAAATAATTGGCATGGAAAACTTCTCACTACTTTCCCCCCCTCCTTTTTTGTTTGTAGGTTTATGTATTAGGAGGTGGTCGGATGCTGTGAGGGCTTGATGGAGAGAAACGCTTCAAAAATGATAAAGACAACATTACTTATGCAGTCCGTAGCACAGTGTCAGCTGTTACCATGTTTTCAAACAGCACAGAGTAAAGATATGGTTGCTGCTGAGAAAATCATCCAGAAAGGTACAGATAAACAAATTTGATGGGAGTAGGTCATCCTACCCTTGCCAAGTTCTTATCATGCAACAGAGATGAAAAAAAGTCTCTAAATGCTCCTTTTTCCCCCTGTGTGACGCAAAGTGTGCGCATTGTGCTGGGAACTGTTGGTGTCAAACTCGTTTGGTCGTGATGCTGATATCTTTTTTTATGTGAACAATATGCAGGTGAGATGTACAAAGTTGCAAACCAACTCCTCTTTGCTAACTGTAGATGTGCAGGGATAGACATGTTTTCACTAGTATTTGCTCTTTTAACCATGGACATTATTTCTGCAAAAATCCCTTTTTAAATTACAAATTTACAAGAGATGAATTGAAAATAAAACAAACCAAGGTCTGACATTGCCATATTGAAGTGATTTCTTGGTTTTAGAGCATAGGGTGCAAAGCTGAAACTTTAGCCATCACTTTATAAATAATATAAATTGATGAATAATTTGAATGCATGTCTTGTAGCTGGACTGGAGAGAAGACAAAAGGTTGGAAAAAGTTGTTGAACAGAAGAGTCATGTCTTTTTATTGTTCCCATCAAGAATCGCCACAGCAAATCATCTGCTTACATCCAATCTTTTTTATCTTCATTCACCCACTAACACCAGCCACCCTCATCTCCTCTTTCACTGCAACCAAGAAGCTTCTCCTAGGTCTTCCTCTAGGCCTCTATCGCAGCTCAGACTTCATCATCCTTTTATCAAGATAATCATTTTTCTCAATGTGTTCAAAAATCTCAATCTGCTTCCTTGCAGTTGTCTTCAAAACATCTAAATGATCTGTTCCTCTGGTGGATTCATTTCTGATTCATTCCATCCATCCCCATCACTCTCTTCTACCTCCAGCTAAACCAACAACATGGCTGCTCTCACCCCAATTTTTTCACAACTTTCATTCTTGCTGACACTTTTCTGTCACAAATTACACCTGAAACTTTTATTCACCTGTTCCATCCTGCTTGCACATACCTCTTCACCTCTTTCCCACACTCTTTGTTACTTTGGACTTTTGACCTCAAAATGCTTAAAGCAGGGATAGGCAACTCCAGGCCTCGAGGGCTGCATTCCTGCATGTTTTCCAACATACCATGATCTGGCATATTCTAATTAGCTGGACACACCTGAAGCACGTAATCAGTCATGAGTAGGGCTTGGATATCTGGAAATCCTGCACACACTGCGGCCCTCGAGGCCTGGAGTTGCCCATCCCTGGCTTAAAGTCTTTTTCAATTGCAAAAATCCTCCAGCTTTTTCACTTCTGCTCCCTGTAATCTCATCGTTCCACTTCAGTCCTTCTCGGTTACACACGATTCTAGGTCTTGCTTCAGTTGACCTTCATTCCTCTCCTCTCAAGAGCAAACCATTACCCCTTGAGATGTTCCTCCACTTTCTCTCTGCTCTCACCTGCAAACATCATGATCTACAGAAATTCCTGTCTAACCTCATCTGTTAGTATGTCCATCAACACAGCAACAAGAAGGAGCTCAACCCTGATTCTTGGTGCAGTCCCACCTCCACCATGAACTCCACTGTTACACTTAGAACACATCTTACTACTGTCTTACAGCTCTCATGCATGTCCTGAACAACTCCAAAATTCTTCTCTCCCACTCCTGACTTTCTCATACAAAAGGACAGCTCTTTTCCCTGTGTCTTGTCATATACCTTTTCTAAATCCACAAGGACACAAAACAGCTTCTTCTGACCTATGTTCTTCTCCAGAAAAAAATTCAAAGCAAATATTCATCTGTGGTTCTCCTTCTGTGGTATGAAACCATTCTGTTTTTCCACAGATATTCACTTCTGATCTCAGTCTAACTTCTATTATTCTTTCCTATGTCATTGTTTGACTCATTTGCTTTTATTCTTCTGTGGTTTCTACAACTCTGCATATCTCCCTTCTTCCAAAAAAATGGACACCACTGCACTTCTCCTCTGTTCCTCAGACATCCTCTGACTCTCTAAGATCTGGTTAAACAGTCCAATCAGAAACTCTACAGCCACCTCTCCAAAAAACTTCCATACCTCCACAAATATACTGTCAGAAACTGCCTTTTTACTTTTCATCCTCTTCAAAGCCTTCCTTCATCCTTACTGATCTTTGCTACTTTCTGCTCATTCACAATCACTTCTTTTACTCTCTGGTTTAACAGTTTCCTCGTTCATCAGCTCTTCTAAGTCTTCTTTCCATCTGTCATTTTTTCTGCCTTACTAACCTGTACAGATCCACCTTTCCCTTCTTTGTGTCCAGCCTATCATAGATGTCCTAATGACGGCACAATACGGATTTCATCAGATATTTTGATTCCTGCAGATGACTCTGGAAGATAATTGTCTGCTTTGGTTGAATTTAAACGGTACCACACAGATTGTTGGACAAGAAAACAACCAGGTTAAAAAAGTATTGTCAAATTGCATTAAAATAACAAAACTGAAGTAAATCAAACTTGAAGACTTGAATTAAATGTGTTTTATTTAAAGCTGAACTACCATCTACCTGCAGACAATCCAAAAGATTAATGTGTAAAAGTACATTTCTGCACGACACTTTAAATGTACTTGCACATACTTTAGCTGTTTCTAAGAAAAAGTACTACCACTCTATTGATTGGTTTGGATGTCTCAGTATTTAAGCATGAATAGAACAAAAATGTAACCAATGTCAACAAAAGAAATCATGTCTTCAAATACTGAATTATGATTATATTGAGATTTAAAAAATGTTATTGCGGGAGACAGAAAATCAATAGTGTAAACAAGAGCAAAAATCTGGAATATTAGAGTGGAATGTCAGGTTCACAGGTAGCCTTTATATCAGATTCTGTAGCTCTTGTTTAAAATAAAAAATGAGAAGGATGAAGATGAATGATGTCATGATGACACATTCATCAAACATGGACAGAAATGCCGCAATATTTACAATATGACATTGTAATGATCTTTCAAAGTCAAAAAATAAAAGGTATGTGAATGTTACTTTAACATTTGTTATTACATATAGCTGCATTTTATAGAGAGAGCAAGCAAATACTATCAGTCATCTTTTTTTAGATGACATATACTAAAGTACAAAGCCAAGAGAGACAATGCTATTCATATTCTATTCAATGATTTTTGTGATTTTTCCTGTCACATGTTTTAAACTTTTAGCCTTTTTTGCGTTTTATGTTAAAACTTTTATTTCCCACTCTTCAATTGCACTGAAGTAAAAACAATGACACAATTCAAAAACTATAAAACCCACAAAAAAACAAATGCCGATTTATGTTTCAAATGAACACAGGAAAGGCTGAACAAAGAAATGTTTAGTTTCGTTAAGACCATTTTAAAAACTATTCAAAAAAGCAATACAATTGCAAAACATCAAAGACACAGACATGGATTGTATGAAATTTCAAAATATAACATAAAACAATCAGCTCTACTTAGGACTCAAACTCTTGGTTTAGTTAGAAGCTGTTAAAATAATGGAGTTTTCAGAGAGGTGTAAAATACTTAACACTATCAGTAATCTGAACTTTAAAAGGTGACCTCTTCAAAGCAGCAGCTGCAACATACAAACTTAACCATAAAATGACCAAACCATAAACATGACCTTAAAGGCAGGTGTAAACAACAACAACGACAATATCTGAAGTGGTGTGGTGTTTAGGAATGAAACCTTGTCTTTCAAATGAAAGACATCCACTCCTCAACTTTTCTTCAAAGTCTTTCTGCACCAACTATGAGTGACAATGTGACATGATGTGTTGCTTTTCAGATTTAAAATCATACCCTCTGAAATGACTGCAATTTTACTGTCAACATGGTCCATCAAAAATGTACATTTTCTTGGAGCTTTTGCAGCAATGTTTTATCTAAAAAATTGGGGAAACAAGGCCCTGCTCAAAGCATGTTTTTTTTTTCTTTTTTCCAGCCCAGGGGCAACAAAACACCAAACTTCAAGCTCTTTAAACAACTCTGTTCATGTATTAACCAATAAAGTAAGGTCTGCAGCGTGTTTTACTAGAGGTGGTGTCATTATGTGAGGAAAAAAGCAACAAAACAGAACAGCACAGCGAGGTTAATTAACTTTAGACTAACAAAGAGACCTGCACACTGAATATTCAGCCAAACAGATTTTTATTAAATTATTGTTATTCTCAGACTATAGTCAATCATCTAAATATAAGTGGGTTAGTTAAGCAGCGGAATTCTGGTTTAAACTAAAGATTAGGAGAACCAATTAAAGACTAACTCCAATGATAACCATGCTTTTGGTGTTTTTAACATGTTCTTGTAGCATTTTAATGGTGATTGAAGACATATATAAAAGAATTTAAGATGAAACTGTGTTTCTGAGTTTTTTATTTTTTTATTTTAGTGAACCAGGAGCAGATTAAAAAATGTCGTCTGAAAAAACTCTCAGTTGTGACGCAGCGACTAAAAAGGGTAGCTTAAAGTCTCCCTGCTCTGCTGCACAAACTATGTCCTAGAAAACGACACTGTTTTTACAATTTCGATTACATATGTCATAATCATATTTAAAAGACCACTGGGAATGCTTTTACAAAAGATCAGAATATGATTGGAGTGGGACTTTAAAAAATTAAAATATAAGCAACAGTCCCGTTTTACAGTTCATATGATCGTAGTCATGGCAGCGTGTTTCACAGAATAGAATTAAAGGAGAAACTAATCCCATTATCTGGCAACAATAACTGAAAATTAGACATAGAAGAAAGATCAGTTTTAAATATCTTGATTGGCTGCTAGCAGAAGAAATTTGACAATTGATTGATCAGTTGAGACAGAAAATGTGGGTAAAAAGTTCAAGGTTGTAACTTGAGTTTGTTTTTGTAGATCTTTATGTGAATGCTCAATAAGAAAGCACTTGTGAGTGTTTTTAGGCATCTAAAAAATGTGCGCAAAACCCTTTGACAGCTGCAAGTTTGAGTCCCACATGCTGAAATGTTATTTTGCTGCCAGAAATCTTTTTTACACAAGGGCAAATTTGTGTAGCAGCAGCACAAAATAAGAATGTTCTTGCAGTTGTTTTTTTCTTATTATTGATGCAAAAATGTTGTTTATGTATGCAAAACGCAAATGCATGTGGGGACACTTTCGCAATGGCAAAATACTATTCCCAAAAATATAACTCCATATATAACTGTCGAGGAAGATGCAACAGTGATTAGCATGCAGCAGGGATTCACATCTGTGAGGACGGAATTACAATGAACACAAAGCTCACAGTTTGCTAAACATATTGTCTTTTTTTGTTTTGCACCAAACATTGTGATTATTATTCTTCACCCACTGCTACCAGAGCTGATAAAACACGTATCAGTTTGGTGTCATTATCACAGATGGTGATTTGAACCTCAGCTGTTGCAGAGGAACTTCATGCATTTCAGATATTTAGCAGCAGCTTTCGTCCCTTTAGATACTTGTTAAAAGACAAAAAGGAAAGAAACTGCAAGGAACCTTGACTGCAGCTATTCTTCCACTCTTAATGCAACTGAATGTACTTATTTTAAAGCAATTTAAACATGAACTCAATGTGTTATCTGCATTTCCACTGTGCTTAGATGATACATTAAGAGCAAGTGAATTTGTTGCTGACAAATCAAAAACTGAGTGCAGTTATTTTGCATTTGCCACTAACATTAAATTCTGGTTTATTGTCTAAGTGAACCACATGATTCCCTTACATCAAACTTTAAAAGCAGGGGCAGCGCCTCAAATATAAAACCCTGAAAGGCTCAGTATCTGCCACCCCCAACCTTTCCTAAATGCCAGCTCCTGATTAGGGCTGAGTTTTAATACCACATTCCTGAGTCAATCCATGAACTTTCTCAAGATCTTGAATTGATTTGACTAATGATTCAGTATGATTTGATAAACATGGATTTATTTTTTCTAATTATCATCCAAAAAACAATTTTACTCAAGGACAATTTGTGTTTTCATGTCACTTTGTTTTAAACTTAATAAAGGTGTAACTTTTGCCAATCAAAGCATAAAATACTATATCAAGAATGAGCAGAAAAATGTTTTTTTGCCTCAAAATATACAGGAAATTTTTTAAGACAAACAGATTTTTGGATTTCACGACTCACATCTTGTGAGTGGACTGCGAACAGAAGAATTGCTCTTTTTTGAGGGGCATTAAAGAGACTGGGTAGGTGACTCAAAGCTTTTTACAGGCTTTCTGGTCTTGTTTGTTCCATCGGGTTCAGATGGCTTTTGTTCTCTCTGCATCATGGTTCAAATTCTGACTGTACAGGTTTGCTCTTTCGCCGGTTTGGTCTGCTAACTGTATGCCTCTTTAGCATGTCAGCAGCCGTTGTTCTACAAATCAATTACTGCCCAACCCCTGAAGACAGAATCACAGAGTGAAAGTAAATCCATTTTCACTTTTTTAAAATCATTTCCATAGCTATTTGCCCCCCTGAGGATGACAGCATGTGATGACAGGTTGGTGCATCAAAGACAAATGTGGGTGACAGAAAAACCAATCAAGGTCCATCTGAATTTTAGAAATGAAAAACCATTTTCAGCATTTCAAAATGTATTCATTTTTAGCTCTTTAGAGAGAGTAACGAATGTGTGATTGATCTCAACTTTTGCAAGACAATCAGTTTATGAGTTTATTGTTATTGCTAGATCCTCGTCAAACTTTTTCCTTGTAAAACCCACAAGAATTTGGATGTTGAGCCTTCCCTTTGTTGTGGTCACAGACACAGCAACAACTGTCTGAAATCACAGTTCAATAACCCATAATTACAAATGACATTGTAATCAGCCTTTTTTTCCCTGCATTTAATGAGGCTAAGACAAGGACAAAACATTTGCTCATGCTTTTTCAGCTAATACTAGAGGCAAAAACAACCCCCACACACAGACGCACACACAAACGTTGCTTTTCTACCCTTGAAAGAGATATATTTTAATTTCAACCTCATTTTTGTTTGCTTTTTGGTAGTTAAGTATTCTTTACACCTGTTTTAAAAAAATATATGTTTTGTATAAATGCTCTTATAATTTTGAGCTGTTTTGTTTACATTTTACATTTAAGTTTTAGTGTCAAACTGGGTAATTTACACTCGCTGTCCACTTCATTAGACAGACCTGTCCAACTGCTCATCAACAGAAATTTCTAGTCAGCAAATCACATGGCAACAGGTCAGTGCATTTAGGCATGTAGACAAAAGTCAAGAGAATCTGCTGCAGTTCAAATCGGGCTGGTCTGAGTATTTCAGAAACTGCTGATTTACTGGGATTTTCACCCTCAACCATCTCTAGAGATAACAGAGAATGGTCTGAAAAAGAGAAAACATCCAGTGAGCTGCCGTTCTGTGGGCGGAAATGCCTTGTTGATGCCAGAGGTCAGAGGAGAATGGCCAGACTGGTTCCATCTGATAGAAAGGCAACAGAAAGGCCCTTAGTATCAACTGAGCATGGTTACAACACCACAGCCTACCTAAGTATTGTTGTTAACCATGTCCATTCCTTTTTGACCACAGTGTACCATCTTTTGATTGAACATGGCAATGACTTCACTGGGCTGAAATGGGCTCCACAGTCACCAAATCTCAATCCAATAGATCACCTTTGGGATGTGGTGAATGGGAGATCTGCATCATGGAGGCTCAGCCAACACATCTGCAGCAACTGTGTGATTCTATCATGTCAAAATGGACCAAACTCTCTGAGGAATGTTTCCAGTACCTTGTTGAATTTCTGCCACAAAAGATTAAGGCAGTTCTGAAGGCAAAAGGGGTTCTAACCTTAGAGGTGTACCTAAGATGTACCTAATAAAGAGGCAGGTAAGTGTAGTTCAGGGGTCGGCAACCTAGGGCACATGTGCCTCTTGGAGCAAAAGGCAGTGGCACGCTGGGTTTGTCCAAATATGGGGCACGGTGCCACTATTTATCACCTTAATTCTTCTGACAGAATATAAAGTTGATTGTGCTGACCTGACTCATACACTGCTCAACTTCATGCAGTGTGACATTGAGCTGATAACCATGGGTTCACACCGCATGCGGTCTTTACGCAACATGAAAAGTGTGAGAGGCACTCACACTGCATCCAGTTCAGTCCGGCGCTCCGTATCCATTTCGTTGCCTTAAAATTTTTTCTGGATGCCGAAGCTGAACCGTAGCACTTCATTGTGAAGTTGGAGCATTTTTCAAAATAAAACCTACTTTTTTGCTGTACTCGCTTCACTGTACTCGCTGTTTTCACCATGTTGTAAACATTACATTATTTCTGCTCACACGGGGGTCTCAAAGTGTGGGGTAGAACGTAATTTTGGCCATATAACACCATGGACGACAAGAGGCTAATCACAGAGATCCAGAACTACCCCATCCTTTTTGATACAACACACTCGTTTGATAAGGATAACAACAAGAAGGACAGAACCTGGGCTGAGATGTTGCAGGCTGTTGGACTTGTTGGTGAGTTTGTGGAATATGGACATTCACACTCAGATTAGAAAGTTAAGAAAAGTATGCCCACCTTTGTAAATCCATTGATTGAAGATAAGTCACGCAGAAAAAGAATTGTTGAGAATATACTCCAAAATCACGGCAGAATGAGGGTTTGTTTACTTTGACGTCATATTTAAATGGTGGGTTCTCGTAAGAACCTACGAGAGTTCGGAGGTCCACGAGGTTTGCAGCAGAGGCTGCTTGCAGAAGGACTGCAAGCAATCCATAGTCAGTGTGAATTACCCACTGAAGCTAGACCGCTCTGTAGCCACACTGAAGCCGGTCCGCATGCAGTGTGAGCCCAGAGCAAGGCTTCAGAAACTTGGAAGTGCCCATTATTTTCAGCCTTGTACTATATAGAAGGTATTGTAATAATAAACAAACAAGGTCACATTATACCCATACTGTCTGTTCTTCCAATGTCAACATAAACTGCAAACAAGATTTAAATTAAAACCACAGCTTATCACCATTCCAATTACTGCGGGTGAAAAAAATGAAGAATGGCACTGTCCAAGTGCAGAAACTTCATATTACTATGATTAGCAAACTAATGAAAAAGTACAAACTTTTAATTTCACATCCAATAAAAGCACCATCACAGAAATAACTTATGTTAAGTTACTCAGGCCCTGTCTCATAATGTGACAAAAGATAAATGAGCCAAAAGCACACGCTTATTTATTTATTTTTTTATGGTTGTGAAGTTCTTAGAAATAATTATGGTATTTCTTCTGATGTATCCAATCCTTTTGCTGTAGGTATGAAATACCACAAATGCAGTACTTTTTATTTCAAACAAACATTGTTTCAATTCTATTTCAACTATTATCCTTGTGCAATATTGTTATGAAAGCACTTTTTTAAGCTATTGCCAAAAATGTTTAAAAAAGCTGTTTGACCTGCTGTTTGTCAATAAAACAAAATCTCAGATATATTGGAAATGCTTTTGTATCTCTTTGCATTAAAGTTTGCATTTTAGTTGGTGATGGCACAGTTGTTAAGGAGAAAATTTTAAATTGGCATTATTATTATTATATATTATTATGGCATGTCATAAACGTTGCTAACCCCTGGTGTACTTAGTTTTACATTTTCTTTACTGAAGTACTGGGACTCTCAGTTTATAGCTGGCCTAATATAGGACTATCTAAGGCATAAGTTTGCTTCAATTTAGGACAAAGGTCTCACTTCAATCCATCTTCAGTGTGTGTCTCTGTATTCACACCTGCTGCAGACTGAAAGGCTGTTTTTCTGTGGCCAGGGGGAAAACAGTTCTCCTCTGATTCAATTACCACAGTGAGTAGGGGCTTAAGAGCACAACAAAAGGCTAAAGGACATCATGGTCTGCTTCACTCAGGTTTTCTGGCAAACGTTTAAACACAGCAGGGTATCAATTCTGTCATGTACTCTTACAGCTTACAGCTCTGTATTTTTCCCTCTGTGAGTCCTAAAGCAATCCTTACATGGCTTACCACAACTGGAATCCCTGAAGTGTTGCCTAATCTCCCATGTGTCAGAACTCATCTGTGCCAAATTCAGTTTGGAGAATGTTGACTTGAACTACTTATCTGTCTCCAATATAGCATTTCTGTAGATAACAGACTAATAGGAGAACTTGGCGATAATGAACTGGTGGTTTTAAACCATTACACAACCCTTACAGCCTCGTGTAATCTCATTTGACATATTGTTGACACAGTTGTACATGTTTTCTTTTGAAGAATTACATTTCCTTAACAGATCTGTATTGTATTTGTTGTATGTACAACAGGCTGTAAGACTTGTGTACCTGTTTTTTCAATAATTTTCCATGCTGCCTTGTCTGTGTTGCAATGTTGGTTTGTCATCTGCAGGTCTACTCATTTTTGGTTCAAGGCTGCAGCGCACATAACTGAAACACAGGGAAACTTTCACAGTGCTCTCTTTGTTTCACTGCCAGCTGTGCTACTAATACAACAGCAGAGCTTCACGCTAGCGTCTCTCATTCTGCTGGCAGGTGGCAAGCACATACAATTTTTCTGCTTCTTTGTCTTGTAACTTCCTGCTGCAAACATACAGTGATAACATCTTGCTCTCTTTAACCTTTTAATGACGAATATCTGTGCCTGTCACTGATAGAGGTCATGATTGACCACTTCCAGGTTTCATATGTGATATATATTTGGTGCCTAAGATTTCAGCTGGGTTGGTTTTAGATGTCCAGCTTTGTGGGTTTATTTCTAAGAAAGCTAACTTTTAAAACATTCTGCTTTGCTGCTAAATCCCTAATGTAATGAATACGTGGAGGCGTTTGGATCCATTTGCATGAAGGATTTTATTAATGACGAAAACAGGCAAGGACAAAGACGGAACGAAGTCAGAGGCCAGGCAGGAGTCAGAAACGTGGGGTGAGACAGGGCGACGAAGAAACAGGCAAGGGGTCAAACCAGTGAAAGCAGAGGATATCAGAAATGCTCAGGGTTGAATGCAGGGCAAAACAATACTTAGCAAAGAGCTTAGGCAAGACAGGGCATATAAATATGGTGAGGCTGATGAGATGGAACACAGCTGGTGGAGGTGTGGGGGATCAATATTCAGGAGAGAGCTCTCTCTGGTGGTGGGAGGTGGAGCCGGACTGCTGAGGCCTGACACCTAAAGTTGTATGTTAAAGTCCACAGACCATGTTGAAGAATCTCTTCTAAAAACTTTACATTAGTATAAAAGATGCAGATACTCAGATGTCTTTATTTATGACCAGATTACATGAAGACCCACCCCAAGGAAAATCCTATTTTTTACATGTTCATGTGGCATTTTTCTCATGATGGATGACATTTATGAAGAAAATTTAGATTTAAAGTGTTTCTCACTGTTTCTATATTCAGATCATTGTGAATCAGGAGCAGATGAAAAAAAGCTGATTGAAAAATAGCTTATTTGTGATGTAGAAAATATGCCGGGCGGGTCACAAGCTCCCTGCTCCACTCCCAGATTGAAAAAGGAATGGGGGCGGGGTTGCTCCAGGCCAACGATCCTGCCCACAACTCAGAGACAAATTTCTAATAAACTTCTGCCGCTTTACAGAAACTATGTTCTAGAAAACGATAAGTTTTTTGTTTTTTATTTTGACTAAAAATGGCATAATAATAATTAAAAGACCACTAGGACAGCTTTAATAATAAATCAAAAGATGATTTGAGTGAGTCTTTTTTGCTGTTAGCTGTTTGGTTTGTTTGCATTTGCATTGTCTACATTTTTTAGTTGGCACACAGCAAATGGGATTTGGGTTTAGTGTGAGGCTGCCAAATCCAGGCAGCTGCAAAAACAAGTCAGTAAAAAAAGATAATCAAAGCCAATGTGATAAAGAGAAAGAATAAAACAGCCGTTCATCACAATTGCATAATTTAATCAACAAATGTAAAGCATAACAAAAAAACAAAACAAAAACAGAAGTTGAACGTGGCTAACAATGAAGCAGAAATGATGTTGATGTGAAGGTGACACAAAGGAAACCTTTGACTTTTATTAACTGTAGGTGAATAACTGAGATGGAGACAGCTGAGTAAGAGGAAAGTGAAACCTGGTGTGCTGCAACAGAAAATCACTGAACATAAAAGCAAGACTAGAGATAAGAACATCAAAAGGTCTCAGTTTAAAACAGCACCAGTCCTTATGCTAAAGCACTGTGATTTTAATCCTTGACAGCAACTGTACAAATAAAGCTTACATTCATTCTGCTCTGAATCTTAGATTCATCAGAAAAGTGTTTTTAGCTGTGAGGATTGGCAAAGTTGATTTCTATAAATGAGCTGCAGTGGATGTAGTTTTGGGACAATGATTGTCCTTTCAAGGTGCATTCACACGGAATGTGATTCGCGCGGCGAATGGTCAAAGTATATGGTTCGTCCCAGCGCAGAAGTCTGGAAACAGCGCGAATTGAGCGGTACCGGCACGAATTGAGTGGCCACCGTGCCTGGCCAGAGTTTAAAAAAAAAATCGGAATTCTGGGGAGGTGGCTGTTTCCCCTCAACCGATCAGGGACTCAACTTCGGGCACGTGAACTTTTCAGTGACAGCGGGGAGAAAACATCCAATATGGTGGATCGATCCATAGTTCTCCTCAACTTCCATTCATTTTCTTAACCCGCTGTATCCCTTTCTGGGCAGAAAGGGTTTCTAGATCCCATCCCAGTTTTTGTTGGGACGGCGGGTACACTTTAGAGAGTCTGTCGCAGGACCTATGGAGCCAAAGTGGACACACTCATAATGCTAGCTCCCGGGAGAGGAGCTCGCGGCCAGACAGAGGACCACTGCTGGATGGGAAAGCAGTCTGCTCAAGCCTCCTGAACTTTATGATGTTTTTCTTATTTTCATTGAGACAGTAACTAAAAAAAAGATCCCTTCATTTTATTCTTGTTTTTATTTTTGCCCTATCATGTTAATGCGCCACAGTAAGCTTTTGAACTCGGTCAGAGACTGACAGAAACACCGCAGCCATCAATCAGACACAATAGCAGGAGAGATGCTCACTGGAGCAACCGGGGGAGACCAAATGTTTTCATGAACCCAAACATGGAGACCTGATCACCAATGTTTTAGGAGAGCTCTTTGAAATAAATACACCTGATCTCTAAACATCATCCGTGTCTCCCATGCATGAGATAAACAGACACTGCTCCATGTAGCAATAGCAACGTTAACTGGTAGCTCCTCCCAAAAGCAGCAGAGGCAGTGAGCTTAGGGAACACATTTTTGGCTACCCGGCGAGTAGCGAATTCTCCGCGCGGCAAAGGAAGGGTGGCCACACGATTTGGCCGCGCGAATCACGTTCAATGTGAGTGCACTTTAAGAGTGTCAGGGCTTGACCATCTAGCTCCTCCTCCAACCACCAGAGGGAGGCCTCGCCTGAATACTGATCCTCTCTGCTCACTTCCTCATTCTGTCTCCCATGAGTCAACGCTCTCTTCCTCACGTCCTCACCAGCTGCTTCTCATCAGCTTCACCAAAAATATTCCCCATCTGGACTCTGCTCTTAGCGAAGTATTGTTTTTCCTAGCAATCAATGCTCATTATTCCTTGTATCATTGCCTTTTCGTATATTGACCGTTGCCTGGCTTTTGACTTCATCATGTTTGCCTTTTACCACTTGCCTGTTTTGGTCTTCATTAAACCTACCTGCCTGCAAATGGATCCTCTGTGTCTCCTTTACAAAGAGTTTTTTTTTTTTGTTATTGTATGCCTTTGAAATTGTTTTGTTATCTTGTCATCTTGCTTTGTTATCAAGGTTGGGTTCTGCTCTGCTGCCTTTCGCACATGGTTTTGTTTTCAATCATCACAGTAAATTACTCTCCGTATGTTTTAGTCAGTGGATCAACTGCTTGCCAGATTCCTGAAAATCACATTTTATTCCTGCTTTTTTAATCATGTTATCTTTGTTTTAACTTACTTTGGTTTCGTCCAATTATTCTCTGATTTCTTTAAGAAGTTATTTAGGTCATTAACAACCTGCTTTGGGTTCTGTGACATTTGCGTGCTCCATTGCCACCAAACCTTTGCAGATTTATTTTGAAGAGGGAAAACACAGCTGTGGAGCTTTTGTTTTGTCATTCCACTACAAAGAGGACAACTGTTTGAACAAAACCCAGTATGAAGCTGGATTTGCAGCTTTTTAATTCACAAAAAAAGGAATAATAAAAAACAGGTCTGCCTGTCTGAATCTGTGTTTGTAACAAATGTTGTCAGATAGTCCTTGAGTGTCACAAGCCTCCTCTGGAAAAGGGTCTTTCAGATGACCTTGGATCCTCGTGCTAAACGCAAGTAAGTTTCTTCTCCAAAGAGTTTTTTTTTTTGTAATTATGTGAATCACATGGACAGAACGATACAAGACTCCAATGACATGAACTTAATGACAACAGTAGATAAGCAACTCTGTAGTCAAAAGTTGACCAATTTCTAAGGTTTGTGAGGTTACATACACTTCTTTCCTAATAGGTCTCTCCAGACTACCTTTGTATTCCACTTTCAACTGTTTCAATGACTGCACCTAACTGTTAAACTGCTCTGAT
Organism: Adrianichthys oophorus; assembly: GCA_036245035.1. Lineage (NCBI taxonomy): Eukaryota > Metazoa > Chordata > Actinopteri > Beloniformes > Adrianichthyidae > Adrianichthys > Adrianichthys oophorus. The sequence continues at coordinate 4,849,003 of BSAI01000162.1, forward strand.
TTCACTGAGTTCCCTACTGAGTCCAGAGTAGACACATGTTCACAGTAGACCCTTCCTTCTGGGTCTTACCTACAATTAACATCAATTAAGATAACTAAGTTATTTTTAACAGTAAAAAATCACATCAATACATAGTGCTGTCCACACATAAAATAATGCATTAAATATCTACACAACCCTTAGGCCACCAATAAACCGGATCACACCTCACTCTGCATGAGCTTGCTGTTTACGTAAAAAATGGAAGGCTGGGGGTGCATGGTCGACAGGTCCTCCACAGTGAAACGAACACCCCAAGTCCATCAGCACAGTGGTCATGTGTGAGCTCTTGAGACATGTTATTCAACAGACTGGCAAGAACATAGGCGAGCACAAAACAGTGATTATGGGTCATGTCTGTGTATCTATGCATGGACAGGATGGTAGCGCTCACCTTTAAACAGTAGCACTGTTATTTATTAAGTTAGAGGAATACCAGTGAAGACTAGCAATCACAAGAGATCTGCCTCAATGTAGACGGGTCCAAAAACTTCAGGGTTAAACTCAAGTAAGCAAAAAGGATTGGTTTAAACATTTGAAATGATCCAAAAATCTATGTTTTACTGCTGTATCTCATTCAAAATGATTTAGAACAGCAAACGATTCAGACTTTGAAGTAATTACAGTGAAGCTTGAAATTATTTTGAACCCCTGGCAAATTTGAACCTAAAGTCACTCTTAATTAACCATCAAGTTTCCCTTTGATTAAAAATGACACTGGAGTATTTCAGAATGTAGGAAGACAATGAAAAGAGGCAACATTGGGGAAAAAAATCAGTTTCTAATAACAACTGAACAAAAAGTGGCATGTCCAAAGTGTGGAGTGAATCATAATTTTTTTGTTTACGTTTGAACTGCATGTTGTTCAAATGTAGTGAAAATACTTTTTTCCGTTGTTCCTCCCAGATATGCCTGCAGTATAACGATGATTCTGATAAAAAAAAAAAACATTTTTGAGCTGTGTTGTATTTACAACCTTGAAGTGCAGTCTTTTTCACTGCTCATGGCTATGTACATCTAAAATATTAAAATGAGTACTTACCCAAAAGAAAAAATAATACTGGCAAATCTGTCACAACATGCATAATGTATGTGAATTTCAGTTGAACTGTTTAAATCAAGAAAATATTTTATTCATGTTTTTAAAACTTTTTTCATTTTTCTGTTGTTATTAATACAACATTTGTTTACTTTTGGACACGTCTTCCTAGATTACCTGGTAGATGATGATTAAATTTGAAGTTAAGATTAGGCTTTTTAACAAAACTGTTTCCCAAAGACTGTTGGCATTTATCATGTATCTTTGTGTTCAGATGAAAAAAAAAACACCTGGAAGAAATCTTTTTAGCTCAAATCTGCCACAAAAAGGGTTGCGATGATCAATTTTTTCAAACCATGATACTAGAGAAATTTAAGGAAAAAAGTATTATATAGAAAAACATTCAGAAAAGACGAATAGCCAGAACAGGACGAAGTGACAAAGCATTTCTTTGCTGTGAAGCAGGTATCCAACATTTAGGCAAGCATCTATCCTATTGTAAGTTATTTTTTATTCTGTAGCAGCAACACCCTTGCTTCAAACATTTATATTGCTGACACAGTGGTCCAGAGTTCTGAAAACATAATGCTGGTTTATATTTTGAAAGAACAGTAAGATGTGTTTTTCTTCCTGGGCTGCCAGAACACAATAACATAATTTATTTCTTGCAGCCCCATGGTACTGAAGTTTTTGCAGCTTGTTTTTGACACATAACCCAGCTGATTTTTCTAACTAAACATCTGTGTTCACTTGTTTTTTTTTTTTTTTTTTTCTTTCCTTGACTAGTGCATATAATAAGAAAACTGTCTTTATCTTCTAGACTCATATAAAGCCAAAGCTCCTTTCTTTCTCTCTATTGTTTTTACAATGTTTAGTGCTTGTGACATGTTCCACAATGGTAATATCTTATTTAGACACTCCAGGAATTTTACACTGGAGCTTCTTGCAAACTTTCCAAAGTCACTCCCAGAGGGAACTTTGTTCTTGCTGCCATGGAAAGACGAGAAATTTATCTGAACTCACAGATTATGAATCAGCTATGATTAATGAAACAGCTACAGGTTGACTTCCCTACTTTAAAATTTTCAGGTAGAAAATCAATCTTAAAATTTGTAAAAGAAAAAAAAAAGAAATTATTTGTGCTACTGCCATCCTGTGCAGGCCAGTCTTGTGAAAGACATTTTAATCTTACTTTTATCTGTTGCGTTCCTGTACCGGCTCCTGACAGATTCTAAAATATGTGACTCAGACTGTTTTTCTTTCTTTTTTCTAAATGGTGTTGCAAAATTCAGTGAATGCTTTAGAGTTTGAAGTCTACAAAGGGTCCCATTTTTCTTTTTTTCTTTTGAATTCAAGTCAACTTTCAGTTTTTTGACAAACAGCATTTAAACCAGAAGCCATTTTCCTTAGCTACTGCTGCACAAAATAAACACAACAGGCATTAACTATCATTTAAAATGACTCAAAATGAAGGTGAATGTATAAATAATACCAAGTAAAGTTTTAAATCTTTTTTTTTTTGCTTTTTTAGAATTTTGGGTGTTAGAATGAATCCTGGAAAACTGTTTTAAAGATTATTCATGTTGTGTGTTAGAAAATGTTTGCTAAATCAGCTCTGCCTGTGTGTGTGTTTGCGTGTGTGCGTTGGCAGGGCGCGGCTGGAAGCCTTCTCTGACAACAGTGGGAAGCTGCAGCTCTCCCTTCAGGAGATCATAGAGTGGCTGACAGCCAAGGATGAGGAGCTGTCGGAGCAGCTGCCCATAGGAGGCGACATGGGGGCCGTCCAACACCAGAGGGAGTTCCACCAGGTAAGCTGGATCACAGCACTCTTCAGCAAAGTCACTGCAAATGAGGATCGACAGCTTCTCCCCGGCTCAGTTAAAATGAAACCATAACATATGCACCACAAGAGTACAAAGTCATGCAGAAGAAGACTTAGAGTTCTCCCGTTCCTGCACCTGTCAGTTCTGAAGCCTCACATCTGCATCCTTGCAATGAACACCGTTTTGCCAAAGATATTTATTTACACAATGTGTGCAAAGCTCTGAGTTTCCAAGTGCAGCGATGTCACATCCAGTGTTTGTGGAGTGGATAATTATTTTTATTCTTAGTGTCAGTTAACAGCTAGGAAACATGAGTACTATATTATATTGCAGAATTTATTCTCTTTCTGAAGAAGAGAGCCAGACTTGTCCTCTTTGAGTCTGTACAATAGCTAAAGAGTCTTTTTTGGCAGCTCTTCAATCTGACAGATATTGATTGTGTAGTTTATTGTCCAGTCTCAGTCAATACTAGATGGATTGGTCCTTTTTTCTTTTTTTGCAAGTTCTGCCATATTTGAAACCACTGGCTGTTTAATCAGTGTTTCTAAAGAAATTGTTCTCATCATCAGTCTAAAGACATCTTTTTCCAAATTTGAAGATTGCAATTTAAAACAAGCACTTTGTAGTTTTTTCAGTCTTGTTTTTGGAATATAATTTATGAAAAAAAAAAGATTTTTGGATGAATGTTTATGCCTAAAACTCTTCATACAAATGAATTATCCTTTAAATATTTTCTAAAGAAAAAAAAACAAGTCCCTCGCAGCAGCCAATTAGACAACAAAAAGAAGTAGTTGTTATTCAACAGTACTGCAATGTTTTCTGGAGAGTATTAGGATATGTACAATGATTTGCTTGCCCCCTTTTTTCAGATGCTAGGCAGAGGGATTAGTTGTAGTTGTGCTGTGAGCTACACACACAAACTCTCAATCTATCAAATGCAGTAATTATTTTGAAAGACTTCCATGAATTGGCAGTGAAATACTCTGATTTATACGGGGCCACTTGTAGATTAGTTTTTATCCTTTATTTTAGCACTTGATTAGGATGTGTGATCTGAATAAAAATCGACAAGCTCCTTTGGTCTTTAGCCAATTAGACTGACAGCACATTAAGTGTAATGTTTTTTGTCATTGTTAGAGTTTAAAGCTTTATGGAACATCAGTTAGGCTCACCGACAGTCCTGTCAGGTGATGCCCTCACTTCTGGCACTCTTGGCGAATTTCAGTCTTTACAGGAACAGACGTGCTAACAGACTGAAGACATGCTCGCTGACCATCCCTTATAGGTCAGTGGTTTTTTGACTGTATGGATAACATGTGCTGTCATGTGTTAAAAGAACAGAAAATTCTAATCACCTGAACAAAATTGCTGATTCTTACCTGGTTCTACAAGCAGTAAAAATGTCCCAGTTGGCAATTCAAGGGTAGCTCAGATTTATGTTTCTCATCTCCTGAGTGTGCCGGTATCTTTATACTGAGCACTGACTGTTAAAAGTTTACATATGATGGACACTGTAGAAATTCAGTAGCCTGGATCTGTCGTGTCCAGTGTTGGGGGTTAAGCATTACAAAGTAATGAAGGTAGTTACTTTTGTCAGTAGCGCAGTAACGTATGAATTACAGTTCAAATTTCGGTTACTAGACTACAGAAACCCTCATTACTTCATTAGTCATACTTTGGTGCAGTGAAACCATAGGTGACCAATAAAACAAATGAATTTTTGTATGCAGTTGGCTCTGACATTGTCTCTTGGTAAAATAAAAACAAAACAGATACAAAATTTAAAAAAATTGAGTTATTGACGCATGCGCACTAATGCAGGGTTGGAAATTGGTCAAAGTAAGATGAAGACAGTTGACATACTGAATGAGCATGGACAAATTTTTAGTGGCATTTGGCAAGTGGAGATATTCAAATTATTTCCAATTTGTTAAAAACAAAGGCAAAAACATTTCAGTTAGGTGCAAATTATGTCCTGAAGATGAACTGCTTTCCATGGCCCTAGTGTCAATAAGCAACCTGACTAAACACTATGTAGGCTAATACACATAACACATTTTCTGATGTTCATGTTAAATTAATGAGGTGGTGCTAAAAAACCAGATTGCCCTTGTGTAGCTTCTGTGCTTTTATTTTGTGGATTTTGCAAGTATATATTGTTTGTGCTATCTTTATTCCCTTGAGAATGTGTATGTGGGTGGAAAAAAGTAAAGTAATGAGTAGTGAATTACTTTTTAAATTGGGGAATGAGTAAAGTAATTTAATTACAATGTCATCTACTAAATAAAGTAAAGTAATCATTTACTCTTTAAAAGTTGTGGCATTTTTCTCATGATGGAGGGCATATATACAATAATTTAAGATTAAAACTTCATTTATGAGTGTTTCTTTATACAAATCGGAATAATCAGGAGCAGATGAAAACATCTTGTTGAAAAAGCTGTTTTTTGTGAAGGGCAGGCCAAAGTCTCCCTGATCCCTTCTCATGCATCCACTTGCAGACAAATAGATCCATTAATGTCTTCATTTTTCTCATCCGATATGATATCTGGCTTTAAAACTGTCTGGTTGGATAGCTCCAATATTGTTCGCTATTTTTGTTTTAGCTGTAATGCTAGCTTGGGATTTTGAGGGGCTGTAAGCTAGTGGGAGAGAGTGTAAACAAAGAGATGTTGGGATATCAGCAGAGGTTAACTTCTGTATCAACGGTCCCGCCCACAAGTCCCTACCAAGCTGCACAAACTATGTCCTAGAAAACGACATAGGCTTTTTGATTTTGCCTAATGACTGCATCATCATGATTGAAAGACCACTGGGAACAATTTTACAACAGAACAAAATACGTTTGGAGTGGGCCTTAAAAAGGGAAAACTGTTTAACTTTTAACCATCTAGGTTATGATGGTAATCATCCAAAGAGGAAAAACTACAAATGAAACAGCCTGGTGTCATTCTTGAAAGATTAAAAAAAGTTGGGTTTTTTCCGTTGTTATTGATGAAGTTATTTTTTTAAATAGCACTTTGAAAAACATTTGATTTATTTCTTGGCATTTACATGGAACATGCAGCTTTCTTGTCAATGTGATACAGAGACCCCTCAACTGCAAACATTCATTCATTCATTTTCCAATCCGCTTTATCCCTTTCGGGGTCACTGGGTTGCCGGAGCCTAACCCGGCTACTCATGGGCGAAGGCAGGGTACACCCCTGGACTGGTCGCCAGCCTGTCGCAGGGGCCACAATCACACACACTCACATTCACACCTAGGGACAATTTTAGAGTAACCAATCAACCTATGAAGCATGTGTTTGGACGGTGGGAGCCGGAGTACCCGGAGAAAACCCACGCATGCACGGGGAGAACATGCAAACTCCACACAGGTCCCCCAGCCAGGACTTGAACCGGTAACCTTCTTGCTGTGAGGCAGGAGCGCTAACCACTGTGCCACCGTGCAGCCCCAACTGCAAACAGTTCTGACCATTTGTGCACCAATCAGACTTATCTCAAATTCCTGCTGGAGAGAGATAAGAAAAAGCTTTAAGCATCAGATATACACACAAAACTCATCTGTCAGACTAAGCAGCAGCATAGTATCTGACTTTTCAATCAGAAACTCATTTTTTTATTAAGGTGGTGAAGTGCTTTTAAAGCCTCTCAATGTTTCCTGATGTTTGAGAGAAATCAGTTCCTGGATCATATCCTGTGCTTAAAGGAAGACTACGTTAAATCTGCAGGTTATTTTTTTTTTTTTTGCCTGATTTTATTCTGAATTTGGTTAAATAACTTCAGCAGAAGACATCAAATTTACATAAAATTTAGCATTTTGGTTTCAATTTTATATCACTGTTGCTTCAATAGATTTAATTTGAATTCAGAGCCATCTCATTCAATATTCATTTTCATTTATTTTGTTTAGTTAATAAGGATATTAAAAAGATTTGCTTTGTCAATTTAACAAATATAAAGCTCCTTAACAAAAGGTAGCCTTTTATTGAAGTCATGTTTATGTCAAAATTTAAAACCAAAGTATTCATATGAAGTCATGGTTTACTTTGAATTACTGCTGCAACTCTATTACCTTTTTTAAACTGCAAAAACAGTAGATCCACCACATTCTTAAATGCTCTTACCATATTAAATGGACAGATGTTTTTTTTTTTACTTTAATTATACTGTATTAGATGTTTAACTCATTACTTTTTTTTCCAACCACAATCTGACTTTTAGTATTATTGGTTAATAATGTTCTTCCAATTACTATTATTATTATTATCATTATAAATAATAATGTTTTAACCCTGCTCACAGTTTCAGCAAATGTATGAATTGACTCGTTTCCTCAAGGAAAGCCCCCAAAACTAGTCTTTCCTGAAACAGTTATTCACAGGATGCTTCTTCATGCAGCTGGTAAGATTAAGAAGCTTGTTGCCAACTGAACACAGTAATCCCTAAACTACTTTTTAAATTGGATTCTCAAGATCACATAGGTATCCTTCATGCTCCAGCAAGCACATATGATCAGGTCAAGGCTCTGTGATCTAAGCTATTTGGCTTCATTTGGGGACTTATTGAAAGAATGTTTTTTTTCTTCAAAAGCAAGATTACACCCCCAAAAAAACTCAAACTGCACTGTTAGCCTTACTGCACTGTTCAATCCTTTTTTTGATGAATGTCTTCCTCCAGTGAATCATCTTTTATTGATCTGTTAGAAGAATCAGTTATTGGAAATGATGGACAGATGTTTGGTTTAATCTCTGGGCTGCAATAACTTCTCAGGAGAACGTCTGTAACAAACCATCTGACACATCAGGTTCACTGAAAACACCTGCAAAAGGGTGGTTATGCTAATTAACTCGTAGTCGCTCTGTCTGACCATATGTTCATCCTGCTTCTGAGCTCCTCTACCTGGCAAGCTGCTACAGTGACGGAAGTCTTCAATGTTTTATGTCAGTTTCCCTCTGTTGAAAATTCCAAAACAGAAGCTTCTCCTTGTGGTTATGAGATCAACCAGTGGGAGGATTGCTGGATATTAAAAAACTAAAAGTCAAAATCTTTTTAATTAACATGTTTTACAGGCTTTTGTGCTCTGTGTTCAGGGAATCTCACAAAAAAATGTGTTTCAGAGAGTAATGTTTTTAAGTGTTTGATCAGAAATCTAAAGATGGTAAGCAAAAAAATTATTAAATAGATCTAAAATAGATTAGAAATTGTTGCAGCTCTGTCATATGTCATATCAAAGGCATAGTTTTTTTTTTTAAATTTAATTAAACAATCTAATTTAAAAAGCAAGCAAGAATAAAGACAAGTGAGTTTTGTGTAATAATATATCCTTGTCCCCCCTGTCTGACAGCAGGGTTTTGGTAACAAAAAAGAGATTTTTCTACAATCCTTGGTAAATCAGTAAAAAAACTAACATCTTGTGATTCTTTGTGATCATATGTATAAAACTACATCGCCCTCTGCAACGCGCATTCAAGCGACCACTTCCAATGAAGTCTATGTACTGTAAATGCACAAAAACAGGCTTTTCCAGCCTCTGTTTTCAAAACTCTGGCATTCACCCTTATCTAGGTTTACCTACAACCATATTTAGGCTCTACATACAAAACGCATGGCCATTGAACACACGTTGTCAGCGAAACCCTGCAAAACATTTTTTTAAAATTCTCAAACTTCCACCTATTAAGTCAAACCCGAATTGCTTCTCTCCCCCTAAGGCTTCTCCCTGTCCCTACATTATCCCATTTCCCTACATTATTAGATATGGAAAAAAAACTGCTTCTTCAAGTGCGGATGTTACTACAGCTCGATGACGTCATCAGTAGTCGCCAGTCATCTATGTTAGCGCTTCTGCCAGCGCTCAGAAAATTCAAATCATTCAAATCAGCATTGTTTTAACTTTAAAAAGTCATGAAAAAACAAAAACCCAATTCTTATATTTAAGTTTAAACTTCTGTGCTTCAGAGCACACACATATGAAGAAATGCGTTGCTCCTCCGAACCACAAGTGCGACACGGATCACCCTTATGGCAGAGGGATAGTCACCTGTCGCTACAGCTTTCCCTTAAAAAACGCTATGGGACACCACTACAGCTTCAAATGCCCCTACAAATGGAGTGATAGTCAGTGGTCAGAGGGATAGGGAAGCAGTTTGGTTGCAGCCTTACTGAAACCAAATGTGTCCCTTCCCTTTCTAAGTTTTGCCCTCTCATCCTTTTTTGTCTTATCTTTTTTCAACACAGAAACCTCAAAACTTCAGTTTGGGTTTCTTTTTCCACATGTTTAACACTTAAACCAGCTTTGGTCATGCCCAAACTTCTCTCCGTAAAAAAGAAATTTAATTTGTGGTTAAATGTCACGGACCTTTCCTTCTTTGCGCATGTTCAGCTTCAGCAAAGCTCGCCTTTCTCCTCTGTGCTCCTTCTGCTTCTCCTAGTGTCTGTTTTACCAAGATTTCTCCAACAAATCAGAGACGAAAATTGCCTCTTTTAAAAGAGAGTCATAATGTTTCATAAAATGTAAATTTTTTATCTTAAGGGGATTTATTTTGGTAATGGGAATGTTTTTATCTCAGTGTGCTTGTCTGTAAGTGCAAGTCATGCGTGCATCTGAGGTGGAAATGCAGGGAGGGATTGTGTGTTTGTGGGTAGGATTGATATGGGTGTGTGTCTGTGTGTGTGTTTTGTATGAATGAAGCTTCCTACTGTGAAGGGATTTGGTAGAACTTTTGCAGCAAATTTATCTCTTTTACCTGAAAGGGAAATGAAATGAGAAAAAGAAAAAACACATTTGTGTCAGAAGCACATTGAGAGGAAGCATTCCAGGAGTTAAGGAAATGCCATCAACGAGGTTTAACCAAGACAGTGAAGCCAGTTCCTCACTCTGGATTTTCCCCACGCTATGCATAATGTATCTTAATCTGATCTGAAGGCTCGGCTCTGAATGTTCCTCCAACCAAAGTTGAAGTCTCTGAGTGTGAAATTTAGCTGGAATTAAAGTTTTAACATGACAGCTGGCTGAGGGAATCCATGTCTCAGCGCTTCTTTGGGCAGCAAAGTAGCTAAAGAGAGACTGGGAAGAATAGAGAGCTGGAGAGGATGAAAAGCGGGAAGGAGGAAAGGATGCAAGGTTAAAGGGGGAAATTTATAATTGGAGAAAGAGTGCCAGACAGCAGGTTGACTTCATGACTGTTGCACTGGGAATCTTATCTCACACTGCAGCCTTCCAAACTCACGCTTCTGCTTGTTGCAGCTGCTGTTGGTGAAGGTTTTATTAAGGCTTTCTCTTTAACTCTCTCACTGGGTGTTAGCAGGTCTGCTTGGCTGCTGTTCTCTTCTCCTACTTGCATGACCTACTAAATCAAACAAGTATTGTAGATTTTTAGCAGCAATTGTAATCTCTTTATGCTGTAAGAGGATTGAGAAGGCAAGCGTCACCTAAATAAATTACTCTGAAGAGAGAGAATGTCTCTGGCTGTAAGTCTTACTCCTTCAGTGTGTTTTGTAAAGAACAAAGATTAGTGATGGAGAAGAAAGTCGGTTACAACACTGGCTTTCTTTAAGGGCGGGAAGAAGCTTTGGAGGTGTACTTTATACTAAACTCCAAAGTTTGACCAGCATTTTCTCACTGTCTGGCCTCTAGTGTATCATTATCCACACAGTGAGTTTAGTTATTTGGACTCTTAGCTAATTGATCTTTTCATGCTTGAACGGTCAATGATTACATCTTTTAGAAAACTGGCTCTCCTGTTGCAGCCATTGACTGTATACCCGAATTGGACCGAGTGACCCCCCTTCCCCTTCGTATTCCAATCAGGAATTACCCGCTGCCTCTAAAAAGCAAAAATCCCATGGACTCCTGTTGAGGAGGTGAGAAGCATAACAAAATCAATAAATAAGTTTAAACATATTGTCTTTGTTCTGCTCCTTTGTAACATGTCTAAAAGTGATGGACAAACAGGTGACAAGTAGTACCTACTTTGTCACACATTTGACTGACCGATTTTGATCAATCACTTCTTACTGACCTTGTCTGGCTCCAACATGCTTTGCATCACAAAAAAGAGTGACCGAATTAACTTTATTTTGTTGGAGCCAGAAGTAGGTCACTTTCTGTGTGGGGACTTCACACTGACTCGGTCCAGTTCTCATATACAGTCAATGGTTTAACCTTAAGAAGCTCCACACAAAGATTCACCTTCACACAATAAATGATTTACTGACCACATGATTAGAATATTACAATCTCAGAAATAGCACTAAAAGTTTTGGAGAATGAATCCCATTTTCATGCTTTCACAATAAACTGGAAAATTCCTCCAAATTCTGTTAATTTGACTAAAAAGAACCAGCACATGGGCATGTTTGCTCTTCATTTTTAAAATTGGCCTCAGATTCTGTGCTGCATCTGCAAACGTTATATTTTTGAGTTTGAACTTGTGCTTTTTCTGAAGCTCTTGGTATTTTGTGTAAATGTTTCTGCAGTACAGCCTGTATGAATACTATGAGTATTAGCTAGAAGTATAGGAGCATTTAAAACAAAGCCATTACTTAAAAATGGTTGTGTTTTTGATGCTATTTTTGGATTATTTCTCTTCAAACTCACACAGAATGACAGGTATCGATTCCAGAATGTCTGTATTACATTTTCCAGATATGAAATGAATTGAAAAAAGTATTTTATTTTGGGCTATAAGTATGTTTCCTCAAAATAAAATTAGCCTAAAATATGGATCAAAGCGAAATTTGTCCTTTTCTATTGGAATTATATAATATGATGATGATTGCAAGGTTTTATATAGAAACAAACAAGAAGAAAAACTTCTACTTTCCCTACTTCTCCTATTTTTTAACTCATAAGAGAAGCTTCACTCTGTCACATTTGGGTTATAATTACCCAACTTTGAAAAAAACTTTGATAGGCTACAAGTTTAGGGTTTTTTTCTAATTAAAACAAATCTTTCTTCTAGAGATCACACATTTGTGAGAAAAATTACCAGAAAAATAATAATGTTTTACTAGCTTACTCTTCTTATGTGAACAAGTGTCGACCTTCACCTGCTTAATCAGCATTTCGGTCTGAGAAAAGTGTAAATTTTAATTATCTCCCTTCTGTCCGTCTGCAGGCATTCATGGAGGATGTCAAGTCTCGCGGGCCCTTCATCTACTCCATTTTAGAGTCAGCTCAGGACTTTCTCACTCAGCACCCCTTCCAGGAGCCAGAGGAGACCCTGACTGATGGAAAAGGTCTACTCCCTCTATGCTGAGGCAACTGCTGCTACAGCCAAAATGTCACATTCATATTCCGCATGAGCTAACCCCCTGAGTTCATTTGATTAGGCCCATGCAGGTGAAATCTCCCATTAGTGGTTATTAGTGGTGAACTGTCCTGGTGTAGAGCAGAGCTTGGAGACAGAGTCCAGGTCAGGACCAATTAGCTCCAGTTTACAGGCTCCACAGAGTTATCTGCTTCGATCATCAAAATAGTGTGCTTATCTATTTTTATGCAGTTTCACTTTCTCCTTCTTTGGTTAACATTTGGCTCTCACTGTTGGCTGATTTCTCAAGGAATACATTAGCGTTCTCCAATTTATCAAATTCATGCTTGAGAAAAAAAAAAACCACGGAGTTGATCAATTCTGTTCTCCAATTTATTTTACCCTATTTATTTCATACGAAAAATACTCAAGCCTTGGCTGTCTTCCCTCTTCTTCCGCATTACATAACCCACTTTTCTCAGTCTTTGTGTTTTGTATTTCAAATCCAACCCCCCGTGTCTGCCTGCAGAAGTGTCTCCACGTCGGCGAATCTTGAACGCGAGTCGTTCGGTGTGGAAACAGGCAAACGTGGCCAGTGACCTGTGGGAAAAACTGACAGCTCGCTGTGTGGACCGCCACAGGTCGGACATGATATCTCTAGCATAGATTATGTGACATAAGTTAATGAAATTGGATGTTTACACTTTGACTTTGTTTTATACAAGATGTAAATCATGTCCCACTTTATAGTTAATATGCTTTTTATGCAATTTATTTAATCTGTTAGGTAAAATATTTATCACTTTGCTGTTTTGTTTTAATTTGTCCAGAAGACTGACTTCAGTAATGCAGTTTTTATTCTCTAGTTTTCTGTCATTATCTTCACTGGTTCTACAAGAGCTGATACAAACGAAAGGAAAATGTAAAATTAATGCAAATGACAAGCATTTAAAAGAATTGTAACATAACATTCATAGTAAATGCTCATTCTGGATTTAGATGTTGAAGTTAATATTTTCTTTAAACCATGAATTTGTAATTTTATTTTTATATGTTTTATTGTTAAAATTGATCCGAAATTACAAAGTGCTGGATATGTGAAAAACAAAGAATATGTCTTAAATGATAACAATATGGTAAACAAATCTGCCTCACACCTTACAAAAGCATGTCTTAGGATTGCTTCCCAATTAATTAAAAAATGAATAATTATATAAGATTTTTTTTTGCCACTGCAATTTGTACTAACGATCTTTTTTTTTTTAATCTGTCACATCTGAGGAATTATAGTTCTTAATTAAATTTCATGTCAGATTAAACAATTTCATTAAAAAACAAGTTTTCACATTTTAAGTTCTTCCAGTTTACAACTTTTTAAAAGAAATAATTCATTTAAGAAGCAAAAAAGACATTGCTGATAGCTAGAAACGTGTAAATATCACTACAATGAATTAGTAGAGACTTTGAGCAGTGATTGATGCACACACATTTCAGCTGGTTTCAGAATATTCTATGTAAAGATTGTCCATGAAGATTGCGTGGAACTGACTTTAAGTTGAGTTGAAACGTTGCTCCTCATCTCATTAACTTCTTCATTCTGAAAACTCCTTTCTGACTTCACTTTAGATGCACGTTCCTCAGAAGAGGAACAAATCAGGTGACATGACAAAGCTCAGAGATGTAAAAAATTATAAAAACAAACGCTATCTTCTCCAAACTATTCAGACACATGGAAAGGACACTGGAGCGCCTTTTACAAATCCAGGCTGCCATGGAGGAGCTGGCTGGAGCGCTGGAGCAGGCAGAGGGGGTGAGGGATGCCTGGGAGCCTGTAGGCGACCTCTTCATTGACTCTCTTCAGGACCACATAGATGCTACCAAGGTGAACATAGCAAAACACCCCGCAGCATGCATTTGTTTTCTCTCGATTGCACGTAAGCTGCAGACACATCATCCTCAAACCTGACGTGAACTGGTTCTACCTGCAGAGTTGTTTATCTCTATCATTAAAGAAAATTGCCTCAAGCTATTCCTAAATAAGCATTGAGAGTCACTGACACAAACATCAAAACTGCGACATCTAAGTTTTAGCAAAAATACAAAGCTGCAGTGATGTGTTACTCATAAATCAGTGAGACATGTATCATGCTGGGCTGCTTTAAATGTTTGTTTTGTTTGTTTCGTTCCTGTCACTATGATCTGACAAATGATGACAAGCACTTCAAAATGCTGCAGTGAGATGGCAGGGGTTATGATCCTCTGTGAATAGATGCTGTTCAGCAAATGGCAGGTCATTGGTGGAGTCATTATGGGGTACGGAGCGCCACTACTGCCTGTAATTGTGCAGCACTGTTCATTATAAGCGAGCGTCGTGTTTGGACCGCCGTCAGAGATGACACATGATCAGCTCCGTTGTTGGAGACGTCTTGTCAGTTATCTCGTGCTGCACTGCCTCACTCTGCTGCACATGGATGCACGCACTAAAAGGTGTAGCTTCAGCCACTTGTGACATAGTTTGGACACTACTGATAAAAACAGCTGAAAATAAGATCCATTGTCATGTGGACTCAGCTGAGAAGACATTCTTGCATTAAATTTGGTTTCAAGTCATGCTGGTTTTCTTGTGGCAGTAATACATTTTGGGTTGTCACTCTTTTTAAAAGATTTTTAATTAAATTCTTTCTCAATTTCATTAGTGCAAGTTTATTTACATTTATTGCTTTTGTTTCACATGAGCCAATCAACTTTTTCCTATTCAAGTTAAGAATAGAGTGTTGTCATATTGTTCACTTAGATTTACACTTAGAACTGCACAAAAAGTGACACATTTTCATTGAAGCCTCGCCTTTGTTTTGCACAGCTGTTTAAATAAATAACCCCTTTAACGCCAATCGCCCTGCGACATCTCAAACACATTAACGCAAAGTGTTGCATAATGGCGCAGAGCCACTTTTCCCTGTAACAGAATCAGACTACAATGATCGCGTAAACACCACTTCTTTTTCTACTGTAATAGCGCCTGGCTACCACCTACAGTTGGAAGAGGCTTGGTGGGAAATGTCAAAGCGATGGAAATCTTACTTCAGGCATAGTCTTTCACAGTTCAGTTCTGGAATATGAAAGACTTCCAGCCGGGAACAAACCACTATTATTAATTTCTCCACAATGATCAATATTTAAACGGTCGGCACCTCTGAATTAAAAAGGATGCCACCCATAAGTCACTACCAAAACCTGGTTTAACTTTTAATGTGCGTTCAACGAAAACAGGTATTGTAGAGCCTGAAAAAACAGTCATAGACGTGTGAATTTGGGAGTTTTAAACACGGAACCCCAAAACTCATTTATGCAAATTTACATATATTTTTTATTGAAAGTGGTCACTTGAATGCGCTTTGTCGAGTGCGGTGTGAACATAAGCAGTTGACAGTAAACAGTAGTTAAAAATGATATCAACACTGGAGCTAAAGCTTCTGTGTTAAAGGGCTAAATAAGAGTGGGAAGTCCCAGAGATTGGAAACACTTTGCTGGACACACACAACATTCACAGACCTGAAATTAAAAGAGTACATTTTTCCAATCAGTCACAAAAAGGTTTCTTTTTCTGAGGTTTGAAACCCTTTTAAAAACTTTAAACCTTTTGACTTTTTTATGTTTCAGTTTTCAATTTCATTTTTATTTATATAGCCCAATATCACAATACAGTTGTCTCAATAGGCTTTACACTGATATTTATACAAAAAAACATAAAGTCAGTCATAAAATATAAAAAATACTGGTTGCTAAATTAAACATACTTAGCTAAACTGGCAGAATGGGTCAATTTTATAAAATGTTCCAAACAATATTGCTGGTTTTAAAGTCACAAGTAAACATACAGTTTATTAAGATAGCTTTATCCTGTTTAGTCTGATTATTGCTTTGACTCTTCTTGTCACTCATTGTGCCATCTATATATTCCAAAGATCCCATTATCCTGGTGAATTGGAGACTGTAGCATTCTACCAAGCAGGAGTGGGACAGCTGTGGCTTTATCCACACTTCATATAAATGTCTGAATATAAAGCATACATCTGTCATAATAATCAAGGTTTATTGTGCATTTAATTTGTGATGGTATTAATGTGCCATATAAAAATGATACCATCAATCATATACGAGCTCAAGTCCACGCTGGTACACAATACATTAAATATATACACTGAATTTATCTATCTTCTTATGACTGGATTTTTATCACACTAAAGATTTACATTTTAAAAAATCTTATATTTTTTTTATTAGAAATACAGGCTTTAAGAATCATTTTTAGGCCAATTCAAGCAATGTTTATGCAAAATAAAGCAATCAAATACAGATCAAGCATTGTTTTCTGTTGTAAGCAAATACATAAATGTATTGATTTATGTTCTTTGAGGCAGAATGATTCATTCTCAGCTTTAGTAAATCTTAGGAAGTAAACAATGATTAAATTCAGCCACTGACACTCCTGCTCTATGATTAATGTTAGCATATTGTATTATTTCTGTGTTCAGAAAGGCCATTTTCTGTTATTTTGCTGGTCTTTCCTTTATTTGATATACACTGAAAGCAAACCAACTTGATTACCTATTATTACAGGAAGCAATTCTTCATAAAAGTCTTTCTTTACACATTTAAGTTTTTCTGAAGCTTTCATAGAGCATACACACTGCAGGTTGATCACAGGGAAATTGCATCTTAAACTAAAGTGGATTATGAGGTGAATATAAGTTTAAAAGCTTACATTCCAATTCAGTCATATAGATCCTGTTTATTTTATTTCTTCTGAGAACATCAGAGCATTTTGACTTTGATTTGAATGTAGTTTCTTCAGCAGATCTAATAACTTTAGGAACTATTTATTGGATTTGTGAGAGGTTGATGGAAAGATGCTGATTATTGGGCTAACTTTAGATATTTTACGTTAATTAGCAGATTATTCTGTTCTTTTTTACATTGTTTTGCTCTGTTTACCATGGGCTGCTTGATCTTTCTCTTGCAGTTATTCAAGGAGGAGCTGACTCAGGTGAAGGAGGGCATGAAACACATCAACGACCTGGCTCACCAGCTGGCAATATCTGACGTTCATTTGTCCATGGAGAATGCCCGCGCTCTGGAGCATCTCAACAACCGATGGAAAGTACTTCAGGTAGTTTACTGTCCACTTTGTGTTACAGTCAACAATAATTTATTCTAGAGAATATCATTGCATAAAATGAACTCCTTATGTGGCATCCTGTAAGCAGCATTAAGAATATTTTATTATCTTTCAAGGACTTTATTTTACAAAGAATGGTTTAAAATTCGGTTTTCGTCCAGTTAATTTGGCTACTTCTTTGCATTCCATCAGAACATTTCTTTTTGAAGTTTTGTGCCTGGCTTATTTATCCTGTGACCGTTTGTCTTTTATTTATAACTTTTTTAATCCTGTGTTCTAGTAGCTGCTGTGTTTCCACCAGAACCTCTAAAACAATGAACCCCTCAGTTTTTATTCTGTCATTTATTGATTTATTAAGCAATATTTTTCATTTAAGTTTAGAGGAGCTCAGTTTAAGGGCATGAGGAAATCATTCAGATGGCTCTCAATAATTCAGACTTTTGGTGTAAAAGCATTTGAATTCATGTTTTAAAGATAAAAAGCCGATTCCCGAACGCCTGTAGCTGAGGACACAACAAGAAGAAATGACTTTAGATTAATGAGTGCGTTTTAGTGAGTTGTGGGAAGATATAATCTTCAGCACAAACTGAGGAATACAAAAGAAAAAAGACTTCTTTTTTCTGTTTGGTTGACCCCTCAATGAATTCATTCCTTTTTTATGTTTTTTAGTTTGGGCTTCGAGCAAATGTTATGCTTTTTTAATACATATTGTGGAGAATTTTGAATGTAAATTTGATTTGAGTTTTGTTTTTTTCTTGAGAATTTCGCCTATTGTGACCAAATATTTCACACACTCAAAAAACCCCTCCTCCTCAAAGCAGTAAAGTAAAGATCACAACTGTTCTTTTATCCTACACAAATAAAGGGATTAAAACATTAATCTTTCTATCAAGTTTTTTTTAATGCATGTTTAAGTAGAGCTCAATGAGTTGATGGGATGGCTGTCCTAATTTACATGACTAAAATGTGAAATGTGTTAGCTTTTTGACCATAAAATGGAACTGCATCCTGACCAACAGTTAAGAGTTTATGGTTTACGCCTGTTTTGTATGATAAGTAATCATGCTAGAATATATGTTCTCTAGGACCTCTTTCTGAACCCTAATTCCCATAATTTCATGTAATGTGAAAGCAAGAACCTTTAGACTGAAACTCAGTTTCTATCCACAGGCTTTCAGGCTGCTAAACCACTGATTGAATATTGAATATTTGTACCTAATTTTTACGCACCTGTACATGGTCTTAGTTTACTTAGCTGTCTTTAAAGTACTGCTTTTGCCTTGTTCTTTCTTATCTTTGTTGCTTATTTCTATATTTCTTTAATGTTAGTTTCGGGAACTTGCTGATAAGATTTCCGTTGCTCAGTCTTGCTGTGTAGATTATATGACAATGAACTTCATAAAACTCGAACCTCGGATAGCTGTTCTGATCTAGCAGGGAGTAGATCAGGGAGAGATGGGACACAAAGCAGGGTGGCATCTGTGGAAGACCAGTGTCTGGAAGCGCTGAAGGGATGGAAGAACATCAAGATTGCATAAACAGATATATAAAGAATGTAGGTTAAATTGAGAACATCTTAACAATCTGGATTCTTCTCAGATCAACAAATCTGCTTTATGCTGAAAGGTATTTTTAAGAGTGTTCAGACACAAAAGTTGTTTTGGATCTATTGGTCTTGAGTTGAGTGTTGCCCTGTGTGTTTTCGGAGCATTTCTGTTTGTTGGAAATTTTTTCTATCTTTGTGTTTTTTTTTCTGTCAGGTTTCTTCTTTATTCCTGTCAAATGTTGTTCTTCATCTCTTTCTGGAGGTTTTTCATTGTTCAGGGGGAATGTACTTTCCACTGTTTATTTGTGAGTTGTTGTTTACCGAGATCTTTTTTTTTTTTTAGTCCTGTGATACAATTTGAGCAAAATTTTGCTCTAAATTCAACCTATTTGAGGTTTGCTTTGTCTCCTGTTGAGTGTTTGGCTTATATACCAGTTTCCAATCAGGAGTGAACACTAAGATAAAGCCTCACAGCAATGTTTAAAATAATTTGCTTGAGCTCACCCTGGATCTTCTGGAGCTCCATCTTTGCACACGGCCACAGCTGGGTTCATATCTGTCCACAAACCAAAGGTTGGCTGCTGCTTTGAGCTGATGTCTGTGCTCATAGTATCACCCTCAGATTTGATGAACCCCTGTACTGTCTGGCTGAGCATGAGACAGAAGTGATAGCAGGACCGTTTTACTGACATTGGTGGCATTTTATCTAGCAAAAAGTGTCATAAAGGGCAAGTCTGCTATTTCTTCTTTAATATCCACTTTATCACCTCAGCTGCAGCAGCAATCAAGTCACTCTGTTTTTGACCTGAGGTTTCAGTAAATGGTTTGGTAGAGGGCAAAATGTTTTGTAGGTTTGGATCATGTTCTTCAAGAAATTATAATTAATAATAATACAAATAATTTTAAATCACTCCCCTTATAAAAGCCCTGAAAGAACAGTTTTTCAAGAAAGTCCCATACTGAATAATACTGTTTCATACATTTGAAGTGCTTGGAAATTGCTCAATTATTTTAGACAGCAGGAAAAATTAATTTCATTGGGTAAATCTTCACCTCACTACCTTTTTGATTTTAGTAGTGACAACATGGCTGAGAAAATTGAGTAAAATGTGCCCTAAACCACATGAAACACACTTTATGTGTGTGCAATTGCAGACTATGGCAAGCAACAAGTATCATAAATTGCTGAAAAGCTTTTTTTCCCATGAAAAGCGCAGTTTAAAAAGTAGAATGTAATTTTACGCCATCTTGTGTTCCGCGCATAAAAAGCTGTGTTTTATCTCGTACGGGTTCGAGCGTGGTCAAAACCGTGCAGCTAAAATGCAGTTGTGTTGTGTCAAAAATGGGCTTTGAAATATTGTGTTTGAATAAAAAGGCTAGGACCATGAGTATTTTCCAGTTGTCTGCTGTTGTAGAAGTGTTGTAGTTGTAGCATAGTAGCTTAGTCAGTAGCACTTTGTGTTTTTCTTGTACAGGAATTATGAGATAGACTCCGGAGAATACGCAGCAGTTCCTTCGTGTTTGTTATCTATTTCTGACTTTTAGCAACTGTATTATTTTTTTTATTGTAGTTAGTGTTTCTTTTTTTGCTCTTCTTCTTTTCTTTTTTTTTTTTTATTTTTATTTTTTACAAATATGTGCTTCATTAATAAACTATTAAAAGTTTCAAAGCAAACTTTCTTTGTCGCTGACAATAAAAAAATATTTTTTTTATTTTCATCAAATTTGACCCAACCAACATGCTGTTACAACAAAACACTCAATACCTATTAAAAAATTGTGAAAAATCCATGGATGAACAAATTGTTCATGATAACCCGCTCTCTGCAAACAGCACTTTCTGTGTGGCTGTCTTTCTTAACTAAAAAACTTTCCCAAACTTGCCAGTGGTGAGGACTGGTTTGTACTGGTAAACTTGGTTTGTACTTTTTTTATCAAAATTGGTTCAAATCCCACAGCTGCTACCCTGATTTGATTATATTCCTGCTTTGATATTTCTGATTATTCTGACTATTTTATTTTTGTTAAATTACTTAACACATATTACTTTAAATATTAACACAAATAAATCTAGTCAAAGAAAACGATAACTCACAAAAAATCTATTGTGTTTGCCCAGGAATTGATGCACAATTTCCACACAAGAAAAAAACAAAGTACCGCTGTCTTAACAGCTAGCCTATAGAATTCAGTTGTGGTGTTCTCTTAGTCTTTCGTTCGTCTTAGTCTTTTTATTTAAACATAACGCCATTTTTGAGGCTCGAATGTGACTCAACAAAACAGCATTTTGGACCTGTAGTTTTGAACGCGCTAGAAAATGAATGCAATAAAACGCCGCTTTTTACGCCCATCTTGGGACAACACAAGGCTGCGTAAATTGCATGCTACTTTAAAATGTGCGTAAAAAACAGAGCTTGACAAAACGTCGTTCTTTACACCACGATTCCTGGCAATTTATGATACCTTTAGCTTGCCAAAGCAGCTGGTCATGCTCACATGATCTGGAGAATTTTTTAGGTTGCTCACCCTGGCATGGCTGTCTGGAATCTGTCTTTTTCGTCAAGACCATTGATTGTTCTAATATCAATGATCAAGACAGAGAAATAGCAGAAAAATGATTTCAGAAGCGCAAGGCACAGTCTGTGTCAGAATCAATTATCAATGATTTCTCAAATTAAAAGAAAACAAAAAGAGTATATGGACTGAAAAAAAACTGTCCCTGCCTACAATGCATGAACTGTTAATACAATAACCACAAACAAACATGCAACCAATGAGAGCAGAGATCTGTGCACTCGTGCTGCTGCCCACAGACAAGTCTGGTACATAACTTTGCAGCCTGGATAAGGACAGCTAATTTTTTATACATTTAAAATAAAGGAGGGGAGCTGAACTGACAGATGAACAAATACACAATAAACTGACTCATAATTTTAATAATAACTTTACATACAGTGTATTTTGTGTTAGGCTATTGACTCAATTCAAAAGAGGTGCATGGTGGTGGGGTGCGGTGGTTATTTCTACGGCATCAGAGTATGATGTGTACAGGCTCAAATCCAGCTGCAATCTTGCTCTGTGGATTGGAGTGCACTTATGGATCCTGTATCTTCCCATAAATCAATGACTTACTCATCTGGTAAATAGTGGTGTTTGCATATGTGCAAATAATTGATGTGTCTTTGATAGCAACTCCACAATGTAAATTACATAGTCATTGCCTTAACCTTGATATCCTATGAGGACATGCACAAATAACATTTATTTTAAGCTTGTTAAATTAAAAACAAATAACACTATTAAAATGTTTCATATTTATCTGCTAAATTTGGATAACCTTTGTTGGGTTTTAGTCATATATAATATTGAAATAGACTTAATTTGGTAAAATATGTATGTTTTAATCATGATACATTAAAAACAATAACATAATTGCATTTTTAGTATTTACCTGCCACATTTGGGTTAGCATTATTCCATTTCATTGCATCATTTTTGTCATGAATAATATAGAAGTAAAAAATAAGTTGTGCAAAAAATATGTTACAAAACATTTAATCTAATAACCGTAATATTATTTTAATGTTTAATATTTAAATGCAAAATTTTAGTAAGCAGTACACAGTTTGATCGTGTGTAATTCATGTAGAATATCCAAGTGTGTGTTGTGTGTTGAAATCAATATTTGCTAAAGGATCTGACAAAGGAACACTTGTCCATCTGCAATGTCTAATGTTTGGCTGAAATTTTTTGGTTAGAATTACTCAAAATATAGTAAATTATTAAAAATCATATATTTAGATACAGGTA
The DNA here is from genome assembly GCA_036245035.1 of Adrianichthys oophorus. NCBI lineage: Eukaryota > Metazoa > Chordata > Actinopteri > Beloniformes > Adrianichthyidae > Adrianichthys > Adrianichthys oophorus. Next base: position 4,871,696 of record BSAI01000162.1, read on the forward strand.
ACCCTGTTAGAAGAATACGTTTAAACTATTAAATGAATCACATCTATTTGCAATGTGTACAGGTCGACTAAAATATTTTTCTAAAAACAGCTTTTTAAGATGGTAATCAGATATGTATGTAGTATGTTTAAAAAATGTGTAGATTCAACTTTCTTATTTTGGGTTGTACTGGATATAATACTTCAAGCATTCTTTAACAAATAAATGCAGGTGAAAATAACCAGTCAAATTAGATTCAATTTGTTGCCTCACATTTTATGGAAAATTTGAATAGTTTGTTTTTTACAGTGCAGAGTTTAAATTGTTGTATGTACAGTGTTTCCTTAAAATCCCCTCATCTTCTACTACACTTGTCTGTCATTTGTTAGAGGTTTGTGAGAGCAGAACAAAAAACTAGCAGTCCTTTTTTTTTTTTTAAGAAGACGCAAAAAAGAAAATTAGATCAATGCAGTGAATGTGTTTTAAACTGAAACATTGCACATGAAAGGAAAAGGTGATCAGACGAGAGACCGAGTGTCAGAAAAGAACTTTTATGTTTAACAAGAATTTCATCAGAAAATAAATGATCGTTTGTTCCAATGAGAAGTTTCACTAATAGTCTGTGCCTCTGTAAGTGGTGGCAGAACACCACATGTCTAATAGTGTCCTTTTACAAGAATGATGCCCAAGACATTGATGCCCAAGTACACTTTGCATGTCTTTTGTTTGAAGTCTAAGTCTTTATGAAAGCAAGATTTTAGTCAAACACAGTCCCATGACTCCAAAATAGCTCTAGTTTATCCACTTTTATTTTAGATGTATATACTTATGTATATTTAGTCAGGTTATTGTTAGTTTGAGGAAGCTTGGGAACATAAAGGTCATATGTAACCATCGACTGTATATGAGAACTGGACTGAGTGAGTGTGACATTACATATTAGTGTGAATTTGTCAAACAATTTGAATTAGAAAGAACATGTTAAAGAAGGGTAGCAGAGCAAATATGATATTCGAACAATTATAAAGACTGAGTAATTGCAGTTTATTTCTCAATAGAAGTCTTTGGGATTTTGCGATATTGAAGCCATTGGGTACTTCCTGTTTGGGGAAGGGTTGCTCAGTTCAATTCTCATATACAGCAATGGTTCCTCCACTAGGTGTTATATTAAAGTAGTTACACCTCTTGTGTAGTTCCTGGTCAAGTATTTTTGTGGTGCTTACTCATATTGTCGTGGCTTCTGTAATGCTCTAAGGTACAAAATCACAGCAATCTGTCATTCCTCGGAAACTACTTGGATTTCATTGTGCTGTCTGTAGGTCTGAATCTAATGGAACAGCTTGGTGATTTACATCAGAAATGTTCAGATCATTACTTTAGACCCAGAAGGAATGCAATGGGCTACTTAGGGAAATTGATATGACTTATTCTTAAAAACCTTTTAAAGATTGACCTGAACTTGCCCTGCTCTCAGTGCCTGGCTCCAATGGATGGATGTAGCGTTCACACAGGCATTCGTGTAACTGCAGGATTCTTTCAAGCATCAGCTGCATCCACGAGCTTCTACAAGCAAAACAAGCCCACTCAGCTGTCACTTCATGTTGGAACATTTTGTTCCCGTTAGATAACCTGCGTAAAACCTTTTCCACGGCCTGACATGTTTTAATAGCAGCTGCATCCTCCTCTCTCATCTCGCTCTGCCTCCTCTAAACACGATAGTTTAGGGCATCTTGAACACTCCCTGGAAATTAGCTTTCAGTATCCCCTAGGATTACCTTCAAAGCTTAGAAATCCCCCAGAATGACACAGTTCACAGAGAAAAGAACAAAAGAGCTAGCCTGCTCCTGCGGGGCAAACAGGTTTCACCTATCTAACACTCAAAATGCAACTTTGACTCTCCTCCCCAGGCACTTTCACAACCATTCACACCTTCTATCATGTGACCAAAACAACTCTCATGTTATCCACGGTGGAAAAGAACCCAATTGACCTGCAGGTTTAGGTCAGAGACACGAGCGAGTTTAGCGACTGGCAGCTCATACTGAATGCCTGAATATCCTAGCCATCAGAAAACTGCACAAGTCCTTCAAATGAGTTTCACTTTAATGTTGTAGATCCAGGAACTACACAGAATCAACTGTACATTTTTAACTCACAGTATCAGGATCAAAATTTAGGAACTTGTGAGCTCTTTTGTGTACCATATTTTCCTCAATAAAGGGTGCAAATGAGTATAACTCTAGAACTTGATTGTAACACGTTACATGTTACCCACAATAGTATCATTAGCATTTTCACAATACCTGTAACTCCCAAGCTTCAACATCAATAAGCACAACCAGAATGAACCCAGTAATAAGGAGCGTCGGATTATAAGGCACACAGTGTTGTTTTGTTTTTGTAAATTAACGCTTTTTAAATGAAGTGCAGAAAATACGGTCATTTGGATTGCTTTGCAAAAACAGACTGCTGTACAAACTCATGACAGTTTCAGTTACACCTCATTTCCAGTAGGATTTATTTCAGTAACTGTGAGGGATAGGAAGAAGAAAAATGGGGATACGTGCACAGAACGAAGATTCATTATGTCATATTAATGCTCCTTTGCTGTAGATAAAAATAGTCTGTGCTCTTAACAGAAAGGTTCCTGCTGTGTCTTTATGCTTCAGCGAGAACTGGGTCCTCTGGGCTGTGATTCGGGAACTAAGTAAAAGCTTCACATCCTTTAATGGTCAATAGGGCAATGTGGTTAAAAGGATTTCAGTATTTGTAGTCACCTCCTGAATCTTTGGTTTCTCTTAGATTTTCTCTAACATTCGGCTGAGTTAAGGCTACTTATGTAGACACCAATGTTTTTTAATGGTTTAACAGAAGAAGGGCTCAAGGTGAGCAGAAGTCAGCTGGTCTACGTTTTATACCACATCATTAACACCAGCCCCAAAAGATGCTGAGATGTGGATTTGAAATGCAACCTTGATGGAAAAAAAAAAAATCTTTTTGCCGAAATATTTCTGAAAATATTGAATCCGAGGAATATCCAAGTCTTGTTGCTTTTGGCCGCTCTGGCTTTTTATAAATGTATTTTTCCAAATTAGATTTACTAATATGAATCTATTTAAGATAATTTAGTAATTTGTCTTCCTCACAGCATCTCGAATTGCCTGTATGACAAATTGTACAACACATTGCAGTTGGGAGCAACATCTCGCAGCACATTTGCAATGCTCCATTTTAGTCTTAACCAATTCAAATGGCTTTCCAGTTTTTATTGTGTGGTTGGAGAGCACTCATTGATACACACTGAAAAAATGCCAATTTATCACATTGTGTCAGAGCTTCTTTTAAAGGTTGAATAGCTTTTCAATCTTCTCGTTTTTTCCTTTTCTGCTTCTCTTCATCTCACAGTGAAGAGAAAAACATTCTGATGTCTGACACATTTCAACAGCAGCTGAGAGATTTATGAGCTAAATCCAACACTTTTAAAATAAACAAGGATTATTCACACAAAATCCCATTTTGAGGGATTTTTCTTTCTTTTTTTCAACAAAGGAAATGGCAAATGTAATTGTTTCAATTCGGTCTCCATGGTTATTGATGCAACTCATTTGAGGCTTTGTGACCTCCGTGTTCTCTTTTATTTCATCTTTTTTTCCCCCTTATTTCTTTCCCAGACTGACAGCGGAACTGTGAGCAGATGTCCTCATTTCACAGATTATATTATTTTGTCATTTCTGCCTTCATTCACTGCTTCTCTTCTAAGGCATCCACAGAGCTGCTGCAGCGGAGGAAAAAGGCATCATTTACTTCCTGCTTTTAACTCATGGAGCACAACCAGGTGGTCTTTGTGTGATTTGTGGGATTTCGAGATTGAGAGGGATGGATAGCGGGGGCTCCCTTTGATTTAATTTTGTGTGTTTGTTTGTTTGTTTGTTTGTGTGTCCTCAGGGTTCCATAGAGGAGCGGCTGAAGCAGCTCCAGGATGCACACAGAGACTTTGGCCCTGGATCGCAGCACTTCCTTTCCAGTAAGAGATGCCTTCCTCCTATTTGAAGTCTGTGCCTAGTGTTGCACCAGGCTGTGACACGCTGTGCCAAGCCACCAGCTCTTGGAGTATGTGTGTGTGTTTGTGAAGCTGGAGGGTTAAGGGGACTTTAGCGGATTACATCGAAGCTGCGATGAGGGCATAGCATGTTTTTTTTAAATAAGTGCTTTTCATAGGATTGAGTCTGTGTATTGGGTTAAAGGTGATGCTATACAAGGTTTTGTTATCCTGTTTCCCCCAGTTGCAGGAAACTTGGAGCAGAGATACACATGTGTAAAGTCTGTCCCTTTTCTACCTGCTGTTTTTCAGTGGCTGCACAGACGCAGCATGGTGGCTCAAATTGTGATTTAAGTGAAAAATGTCGTATCATGGGTCCAAAGTTGTCCCCAAACCCATCTTGATTTCCCCGGGTCATTGATTTATTTTGACCCTCTCCTTCCTCAGTACTCTGCTAAATGCATCATGCCATCAAACGTACTTACAAAAAAACGTACAAATTTGGGGGTGCTGTAAAAAAATATTGAATACGTGGTGTGAATTGTTAAACAACCGATACAACAGTTTTGTCTCAATGCACCACAAACTATCGTTTAAAATAATGGAAGCCTCAGACTAACGCTGCTTTCACACCGAAAGCGATTTGTACGTCAAATTTGTGGTGGACGTCTCTCCTTCAGCGAGTGTCGAATTTGCTGCCGGGTGCATTTCCAAAAACGTGTTCATATTTTTGATGCCCTGGATGCGTGTGGGGGGAGCTACCACCTACAATTTTTAGCCTCATCGCTATATGAAAGCATTAACTGTATATCTCATTTACAATGCATGGAAGACACAGATGATGTTAACAGGTGAAATTACATTTTTTTTGAAGAGCTCTACAAGAACTCTACAAGAACATTTGTAAGCACATCTCATGAGATCATTCAGAGATTCTCCCAGTGTGATGAGGTTCTACTGCAGGAGCTGCATCTGAATGACGGATTCTTTTAGCGACTCATATAACATAATACAACATTAACGTAAAGAGTTGAAAAACAGCACAAAGTCGTTTTTCTCTGTGACAGAATTAGCTGATTTATGTTGATTGCATAAACACTTCACTACTGTAAATCTTTGCAAATCAGCACAAGGCTGCTTTTCTTTGCTGAAATTGCGTCAAGTGCTGAAAGCTATGGTGTTAAAGGGTTAATAGAGCACACATTTTAAATTTTGCTCTCCTCTACTGTGCAGAAAAGATCAAATACATGGACTGGTGTTTTGTTGAGGTTGATGTTACAGATGAGTCATGAGATTTATTCAGTAAAAGAAAGAAGCTCATATCATTAAATAAAAGAACAGTTTTTCTTTCTGGTAATGACAAGAAGAAGACGCTGTCAGTGGATGCCACCAGATTCCTCATGTGTAAAAAAGTCAAAAACCCTGAAATGACCCTAACAGAATTCTAGCATAGCATGGTGTCAGCTCACATTGAGGGTTTGGTTTGCAGAGGACGGGAAATGGTAATTCCTGAAGGGCTCTGTGTCTGAACTCCAAGGCGTTCACTACAACTGACCTTAAAGTGCACAGAAAGTCTCCTTCAATAAATTTAAAACGGAACCAATGTGCTGCAGGTGTTTTGTTTCTGTAACAAAAACTTGAACTTATCAGACCTATGGATTAGTGCTATGTCTGCAGGAGGAAGAATACACATTGGTTTAAAAAAGCGTAGCGTCCACAGCGAGATACAGCAACAGTGCTCTGGCTCAGCCATGCTTCATTTTTTGTCGTAAATCTCTGGCGTCTGGAGCCCAAGAAGAATTCAGTCAAGTGTCAAGAACTTTTGAATCAGAACACCAAAGGGGAAGTTCTAACAGGACCTGAAAAAAATAACAGAAAATACAAAGAATACATGTAGTTAAAGAGCAAAATTGAGATATGTAACACATATCTTTTAGCTTGACCTAAAATCACATCGTGTTAAGGACATGTAGTGATAATGGTTCCAGGTACATGACGAATGTGTGCTCTTCATCATGTCGAGTCTGACTGGTGCTCCTCCTCATTCAGTCTGTCCTCTTTGATCCTCGACTGAACCCCTTGTGGTTCAATCTGCAGGCCGATTAAAATGCTCCAGCACCCACGACGACTCCTCCTCTTCTAATCTATCAGGCCGTGCCAAACAGACCAACACTCTGTGGAAAGCCGGCACAATAGACTTGTCTCTTTGGCTTCACTTCGCCTGCCTTACAGGGGAGCAGCTCTGTTAAGAAGGCCTGAATGGACACTGTGTCTGGACACGCTGTCAAGCACATTGCACAATGGCATTTCATGCTTGACATGCCCAATCTGAAATTGATTTTCCCTTTCTGTGTTTGCACAGGTTCAGTGCAGATACCGTGGGAGCGTGCCATCTCCCCAAACAAAGTGCCCTACTACATCAAGTGAGTGCAGCTTTAGGGTCAGTGTCCATTGTCCAAATAAATGTGCTTTTTATGGCAGGTTAAATAGCTGGATTCAGTTTAGGTTAATTTATTGTTTTTTGTGGTAAATTGATTTGCCCATAGCTGGGTTGACTCAGTGTACTTTTTGACTTTATAGTTTGTACCTTTTCAAAAACTTTAAAAAGTTTGAACCTTTAGAGTATGTTTCCTCCTAATCAAAATCAATCATTTGATCCCTGCAATCTTAAAGAAAGTGATCTTAATTATTTATAGGAATGTCTAAGCTAAAAAGGCAAAACAGCTTCCATAAAAGAGCTTCCAATAGATGTATTCTGGTTTATTTTTCTGATATTCTTTGCACAAATGATGACTGGTCTGGATCTCCTCAAATAAAGTGAAGTACAGCTCAGTAAAAACCTGAATATGCCACAATCTAGAAAAAAAGCTACTAGCAAGTTGATCAACACATTTATATTCAATTTATTTTTTCTATCTTCAGCAACAGGAATATCCCGGCATTCATGTTTCATTACCAAAACAAAACCATACATGGGTACTATCATTGTGAACGATTAACTGAATTTTAGTGACTTACTGTACAAACCATGTAGCTTTAGGCTACTGTTCACATCCAGATCACCAAGGAGAGTCTGAACACAGGTTTAAAATGAAAGAATACAGACAGATGATGTTTGCTCAAAAAACCACCAGAAACTTTGATAAGAACTCGTGTGCTTCTTGGGCATGTTGTTGTTGTAGTAAAAATAGAGTTTACATGCTAGAATTTTCTGAATTAAATTCTAATGTTTTACATTTAATCCTGAATATATATATATATATATATATATATATATATATATATATATATATATACACTGTGGGGATCGAAAGTCTGGGCACCCCAGGAAAAATGTTATATTATTGTGCATAAAAACCCAAGAAAAGATTGAAAAATCTTCTAAAGGCATCAGTTTACAGATGAGACATTCTTCTAATATGTCAAATAGGCTTTATTTCCATCATTTACCCTTTCAAAATAACTGAAAACAAAAGTAATGGTGTGTGCAAAAGTTTGGGCACCCTGCAGAATTGATAGCATTCACCGCCCCCTTTGGAAAAGCTGAGACCTGACAGTATCATGGATTGTTCACAAACATCGTTTGCAAAGACCAGAGGATTTCAATCTCAAAGATTTGAAATAATCTGAGTCATCTGACCTTGCCCCAACAATCACCATCATGGGCTCTTCCAAGCAGTTGTCCAGAACAATGAAACTGAAAACAGTTGATGCTCACAAAGCAGGAAAAGGCTATAAGATGATAGCAAAGCGTTTTCAGATGCCAATATCCTCTGTTTGGAATGTCATTAAGAAATGGCAGTCAACAGTCAGTGGAAGTTATAAAGCAAGAAAAATCTCAGAGCAGCTCACAGGATGGTGAGAAAAGCAAGTCAAAACCCACGTTTGACTGCAGCATCCCTCCAGAAAGACCTGCAGACTCTGGAGTTGTGGTTCACTGTTCTACTGTCAAGAGATACTTGTACAAATATGGTCTTCATGGAAGAGTCATCAGAAAACCTCTTCTACGTCCTCACCACAAAATTCAACGTTTAAAGTTCACAAACGAACATATAAACAAGCCTGATGTATTTTGGAAACAAGTTCTGTGGACCGACCAGGTTCAAAATTGAGCTTTTTGACTGCAATGAGCAAAGGTACGTTTGGAGAAGAAAGGGTCCAGAGTTTAATGAAAAGAACATCTGTCCAACTGTTAAGCATGGGGGTGGATCAATCATGCTTTGGGCTTGTATTGCAGTCAGCGACAGGAAACATTTCACCAGTAGAAGAAAGTGGATTCCACAAAATTTCAGCAAATTTTGCACACTAACTTGATGCCGTCTGTTAAAAAGTTGAAGTTGAAGTTGAAGAGAGGATAGGACGGGATCTGCAAATTAATAATGATCCTAAACACACCTTCAAATCCATGCTGTCTAACATTAAGAGGTATAAACTGAAGGTTTTTGCAGTGGCCTTCCCAATTAATGATGGAAATAAAGCCAATTTTTTTGACATATTGAAAGGATATCTCTTTTGTAAACTGATGCCTTTAGAAGATGTTTCAATATTTCTTTGGGTTCTTCATGCACAACAATATAAAAATTTACCTAGGGTTCCCATACTTCCCCACTTCCCCTTTTTTTGTAATTACTTTAAAAATACAAATTAATGAATCACTTAATTTTAGTAAATGGAATTTGCATGTACACCAGTATTCTGCACTCATCCCAGTTTAGCTCATATCCTCAGTTTTAACCTTCAGATAAAATGCACGTTTATGTTCAGTTTATCTAGAACTAGTTCATGTTTGGAAAAATATGCACTAAAATATGAAGAAAAGGCAGATTTTTATTCATTTCCATCAAAAACACACATAAAAAAATTAGATGAGTACTCCTTTTAGTTTAGTAAATGTTTTTACCAATAAATTGATGAAGTTTGCTAAACAAAACAGTAAAAAAGTTCTTTCAGTTTGTACTTTTGAACAAAGGAACAATTAGCAAAACTGTCTTGGGTAGTTTGTGCATGAACAACAAGCTAACAACTTTAATTATTTCAACTGTTGAATTAATTGCTTTTAAATTCTGAGACAATCTGATTCTATGTCTAATAGTGTCTAATTTAATAAAGCACAAGGTAAATGAGTGCTCAAGAAAGCCAGTGAGGATTTGTAAGTAGAAGACTGGAGGTCAGACTTAAAAAAGGAAAAAGAAAAACTTAAATGTGATTTAGAAAATGCAAAGAAATCTACTTATTTCTCACAAAAAAGACAAGAAAATAAGGTTCTCACTCAGAGCAACAAAAACAATGGACAGAGGATGGATAAAGCAAACGAAAAAGATTCCAGTAATAAGAACTCGTACCTGGTGTGAACATGACAAGTAGCAAAGACAAAGCTAGACTGCTGAAATATTAAAAAAGTCAAAATAGCATAAGTAAAATCAAAAGCTTCAATTCTGTTATTTGATGCATTTTCTACAAAATACATCACAGTTTATGACTTTTGAAAGAATCTTTAGTAGTAGTTTCTATGAGAAGCTGAACTTTGAAAAACAATTAAAATTGGAGAAACTCTCTGCGTCACTGAAAGGTCGTTTGTTCAATATAATGCCTGCATAAAATGTTGGGAAAAAGTTTAATTTCTTGAAGTTAAACATCAAACACCCTTCTTTTTTCCTGACCTACCCCATGCATAAAACATTAAAGACTTCACAACAAATCATAATGTAAGCTAATAAAGTTTTTCTTTTACTTTTTAACCTTACTCACATTATTTTATTGTAATGTTTTTTTTTTCAAAGGGGTTAAAGGTTGTTATTTTTCTGTTTAAGACTTTAGATGGTTTGAAGACAAAATAGTATAGAGTTGCTCGTTTTAAACTTATCATTTGGTATTTGCCTTACCATGAAATATGGATACACACAAACTGAGCCAAAATACAATTTGAATACACCAATGTTTTTGTTACTCTAATGATTTTCCATGGAACTGTCACAGTCCATGGACGCCACTTCTTAATGGACAATGTATTTATATTCCAATTGAGAAGGGAGATGTAACAGGTCCACGTAACACTCCAATGGGCAACAATTGGCAACCGCTTGCAAAGGTAAAATGGGGAGTGCAGGCCTGAATGGCCCCCGGGTCCTAAGAGACTTCCTGCTCTGAGATTACTCATTTATTCTGCAGCACTTGTCTTTTTGTTGGATCTGTTTTACAGCTGATGAATTTTCTGTACGATTCCTTTAAGAGACTTTGTAGTTAGGTATCCCTCATATTTCTGAGTCAAACAAAGCCAGGTTGTGGCTTTAAAACACCTGAATAGGAATCATTTTATTATGTTTGTCACTTGTATGTTCTTTCTACACCTAAAATCTCTTGTCTTATGCTGTTAGCTGTTAACACCTTTTTGTCTCCTTCGTTTCTTTCTTTCTTTTCTTCTTTTCACACTTTTTTTTACTGCTTCCCCTGCTCTTCTCTGCTCCATTTCATCATTTGTACTCAATTTTTTACCCTGTTCTGGCCCAGTTAAATGAAATCATGAGATGTTTTTCCCTTCCTTGTTAATTTTTTGTTCCTAAAAGCCACCAGGCCCAGACGACATGCTGGGACCATCCAAAGATGACAGAGTTGTACCAAGCGCTGGGTGAGTAGAGAGAGCTCTTTCACCCAGGCCTCTCACCGAGCTGCAGGAACACCAGCAGCGCGGCACAGCTGGGCTTCTGCTTTGAAGGTGTTGTCACTCAGCTCATTAGGTGAACTAAATTTTACCACCTCAGGGACTCTATTTCAACTGCCGTTAACCTGTGAGGCCCAATTAACCAGAACTGTGATTGCCTCCTGCTTAACCTCTAACTGTGATTAAAAGACATCACGCATTTTAGAGTTTATGTTGTCTAGCACAAGGAACTTTTAGCAGATTCACTCACTATTCCATGGTCACGCATGAATGCTTAGGAATATTCATCCATGATATTATGGGTTCAATAAAGTGCTAATGACTCTTTCATTGATGAGATAAACATGAGAAGGGGTAAGACTTAATTCCTCGATTGGTTCAAAGAAAATTAGTTTCACTCGCCTCTAATCTCCTTTTTTTCTTGCCTTCAGCGGATCTGAACAACATCAAGTTCTCAGCGTACAGAACGGCAATGAAGCTGCGAAGGGTTCAGAAGGCTTTGAGACGTATGTACAGTATTTCATTTTAAGTTTTTTGTCTGCAGCAGGCACATGGCTGGTGATATGCAGTTATCTTGTAACATCAGTAATTCAATGACATGCTCTCTGTTGGAGTCAGATGTAATGATCAGCCATAGCATGGATCTGTACTTAGCTCGTGAAAGAGTCATTGCTTCTTCACTATTTTTGCTTGAAAAGGTTCAGGCTTGCTCCTTCTGAATTTTATTCAAGAAATGAAAAACAGGCTTTTCTCTCATCACATTCCTTCCTCTTTTTCATCATTGTCCAAACTGCTAGTGTGCAAACTCCAGCTATTATTTTGGTCCATTTGAGGTACAAAAACAGAAAGTAATTAGTTTTTGATGTTTGGTTGAAGATTGATTGGGATACACTTTGGTGTTAACACTTCTTATTTTTAATTTTCCAAAACTTTCAGTGTCAGATTCCAAGTCCTCCTCAGCGCTTGTGCCTTAAAAGTAGTTCTGTAGTTGCTCATTTGTGTTTGATCTATTTTTTTTTTAATTATTTTTTTTTACCTCACTGACTTCCTTTCCTCAATTTTACATCCCGAAGAGGTCTAATGAAAACTCAGCATGCATGAAAAACATCTGTCAGCTCTTCTCCCACTTCACTTCCTTTACCAGCTCTCTTATCTCCTCCTGCTCTGGTCTATGAGTCGATATGGTTACAGAATTTAATTGCCAGGGTGCCTTGATAGCTGCAGATTCCTCATTCTTTCTCTCTGCACATGCGAATGATTGAGCAGTGCCACTCTCATAAGAAATACATTTTCAGAGGATTCCTCAACCTTGACAATCCACCTCTAATCTCCTCTCTCTTTGCTACCTCATTATTGTGCCATCCAATTATAGTTGGCATAAATGTGTCCACTGTGGGGGACGGGCCATCAAATTATTTTAGAAGAAAGAAATCAAATTTGTGGCACTGCTCTGGAAACATAGACGCAGGACTTAAGTGGCTAAAAGGGGTGAACAAGCAGTTCAGTTGATGGTGCTCTCATTTGCTGAATGGAAATGGATGTTTTTGTGAAATTCAATTCAGAGGCATGTATTTGCTAACAGGTTTTGAAGCTGAAACGCACCATTTAGATAAATCCGTGGCTGTGTGATTAGCTGAAGTCAAACGTTGCATCAATCTTACTACAAAAGGGAATGAAAGTCTTACACAGCAGGAAATTTCATTTTCTATGATATTTGTGTCTTTTAACGAGAATTTGTTTCCTGTTTAGTGGATTTAGTGTCACTCAGCGGCCTCTCCGAGGTGTTCCGGGAGCAGGAGCTGCAGCAGGCGGAGCGCCTGATGGATGTGGTGGAGGTGATTCACGGCTTGACAGCGCTGTATGAGAAGCTGGAGGAGCAGAGGTCTATCCTGGTCAACATTCCTCTTTGTGTCGATATGTGTCTCAACTGGCTGCTCAACGTTTACGACAGGTGGGTCCACTGTGACTGATGCTCTCGGAACTGTATCAAGGGAGGAATTCTAACTAAAACCACTTGTGAGACATCTTTCTTTTCTTGATAAATTTCTGTAACACGACCATTCATAGTTATTAACAACAAAACAGAACCAAGCTTGATTTTCTCTCCTATAAATAGAGAATTTATGGTCTCAGCTGCTCCATGTTTGGTACAATTGTGGTTCAGTTGTTTTGCATTTGGACCACTTTTTGTTTATTTTAGATTGGTTCAGAAATCAACAATAAGCAATGGCTGACACCACTATAGGAAATAGCACCTATAAACCATAGATGGAGTGCACCAAGCCCGCAAGCCATGTATCCCACCTGTGCCTCCAAAAACGAAGCATAGGTGGGATACATTTAACTAGACATCAGATCTACTAGTTTTGTAAACATTTGACAAAAAAAGCACATATTCTTGTGCCATTACATAATTTTTTCCCATGCCTGTTCAAGAAAGGCTCTGTGACAGACTGGTGGCCTGACCAGGGTGTAACCTGCCTTTGCCCAATAGTTGCTGGAATTGGCTCTAGCAAGCTCATGATCCCAAAATAGATTAAGAGGATTTGGAATATGGATGATGATGCACCAAAAATGTCATACCTCCGTCACAGTGGTGTTGGCAAGACAGTTATTGATCTCATTTTTTTAGGATGAAAAAATGTAATAAATCTAAGAAACATTACATGCTTTGCACTGGACAATTTGCATTCAATTCTTTATAGACCCATTTCACGGAAAAAAATTTTTGGTGTGTGGTTTTAACGTGTTCTTGTGGCATTTTTCTCACAATGGAGGACATTTTTAAAAAACGGTGTTTCTGAATTTTTTTTTTTTTTTAATTGTTATGAATCAGAAGCAGACAGCAGCTCAAAACCGCACAGCTGAATAGTTCCAGTATTGGTCGCTATTTTTGCTGCACCACTAATGTTAGGTTGGGGTTTTGAGAGGCTGTGAGCTAGTGGGCGAGCGTGTAAACAGATGGCTGATGGGAAGTAAGGGTGGGCTTACTCCATGCCACTAGTCCAAAACTTATTTAAATTTTTGCTAAAAGCAGCATAATTATGATTAAAAGACCACTAGGAACGCTTTTGCAATAGATAAAAAGATGACCGGAGTGGGACTTCATAAAATCAGAATACTCCCTAATAAGTGTTCACACAAAGACTTATCAGCTGTCCAGGATATTTCATATCAAACACATTGCACCGTCTAAACAAAGTTCCAGAAACACACTGTTTGCATCCTCGTGATGCAGCCTGTGTTTTTCTCTGACAGCATGGAGCACAATAGTGCTGAGTGGCAATCCTGTCTGTCACTACAGGAGAAATTATTAGATTATTAGATTTTTCATGGGTGGTTGATTTTAATGGAATTTATCTGCACTGTTGGCTGTCTTTCTAACCTGTCATAGTCCGGACTGTCTTTTCTTTCACGTTTATTCACATTCATACATCAAATAATGCTTTTTTTCCCCTTCATATTTTTTTTTGTTACGATCCCAGGCAAAATATTGTGCTGCCATGAATTATAAATAGTGTTAAATGTTGCGTGATGTTTTTACATGCAAAGCCAAAGCAGCTTCGATTTGAGTGAAGTTTATCACATATATATACATAAATAGCGCTTTTTCCTACATCTACATTTTCTCAAACATGAACTGTCACAGTTATGTCAAGCGAAACACAAACAAAACACTTTAAATAAATTATACGTTTTCCCATACTTTGTATCAGGATTTGAAATCTTACAAATACATTTTTTATCGGTGTAAAAAATTTAATGATGACTGAAAACATTGCAGAAAGTTTTTTTTCAAAGAATACTTTTATTATTGGTATTTATTGTCAGCAAGTTCAATGATACTTTTAAATAAACATTTTTATTATTATAATTTTCATCATTTCCTGTTCCAGTTGCAAATTAAAGAGGAGAACATTTTCCTTTTCTTCAGCAGCAGAAAGCCTTGAATGTTAAAACACATTCAAACTTAACACTAACCAATAATTTAAAGTTGTAGGAGGCAAAGCTTTCTGCTTATAAAGAGCAGTTCTTTTTTTCTTTAAGAGAAAGTGCAGCTTTTGCACTCAGTAAACATATTTAAATTGTTTTTCTTCACTCGAGTTTCTTTGTTTCACAAGAAAATAATTCCAACCTTGCTTCCACTTTCAGACTTGTACAGACTCCTGCCAAAATATCGCAATACACGAAAATGTAGAATGTCAGCTTGATTCTCAAATGTTTTACAGTATGGGATTATGACATTTAGTAAGCATCTAAAAGAAATTTACACAGTCAACTGGAATCTGCTGATTGCTTAAGTTTGTAAATATTCAAATCAATTCTACATGTACACTGGAAGAAATGTCCTTCTCTAAAGAAGTGAAAATAAATTGCCAATAGAACTAGCAGAATTTGTCTTGGTAAGATCTCTTAAATGAATTTGTGAAGTTTTTAAAATTAAACATTGAAATGATCTATGCAATCTTATATTTAGATATATTGCTCTTATAATTGGTAATATTATGTTTTAAAATAATTAAGTATTGTTAAAAAAATGTTGTAGAGGATGTCTTTAAAGTGGGTACATTTACACACGTAAATGCTTACACTTTTCTCCAAAAAATATCAATTTTAAGTGCTAAGGAGTCCAACTATCCTTATTTCTAGACTAATTAAAATAAAACTAGAAATACATTTTAAGATAAAGTTGTCAAAGTTGTAAAGTATAAATAATGAGTCAAGATGTATTGTCCTGAAACAAGTTGTTAAATCTCAATAGAAAGTTACTAGTAAGTTTGTTTAATCATGTCAAGCGTAAAAAGATATTAACCCAAGACGAAAATACTTAGTGATATTTTGTGTTTTTGCAGTGTATGGTGTCATTTTGCACTAAAAGTTCCTTTCAAATCTTTTTTTGTACGTTTTAAGTGAAATCTACTTAAAACGTGGATTGGGTGTGGGAGCGGCCGTGGTGCAGTGGAAAGGGCAGTCGGCCTCTCTGATCAAAGGATTGCAGGTTCGATTACAGCCTTGTCTGCCCATGTGTCGAAGTGTCCTTGGGCAAGACACTGAACCCCACATTGCCTCTGATGGAAGGTTGGCACCAGTGTTCAGCAGCAGAGCCTCCATCAGCGTGTGAATGCGTGTGTGAATGGGTGAATGGGACTGTGACTGTAAAGCGCTTTGGGCCTTCAAGGAAGGTAGAAAAGCGCTATATAAGTATACGCCATTTACCAATTCACTGCCATCCATTTAATGATATTGTAATGGCAGTTCAGCTACTTGAAATGTTCAACAATAGCTAAAAAGGAAAAGAAAAGCATACATGCTGATGCTGGCCATCTTTGTGTGCAGTCAGAAGAAGTGATGGGAGTCTTTCTGTGTCATTAATAACAATCAAATGGTGTTTCAGCTTAACAACTGAAAATTGATTTTTTTTCTTTTCTTTTTTTAGGTGAAAGGGATTATTTCTCAGGGTTTGTTCAGAGTGAAGCAGACATATGTCGTAGTCATACAACTTTGAGAGATTTGTGACATTTGAGAAGTGTTTGCCTGATTGTGTTTTTTTTTGTTTTGTTCATAAGAAAGATCTGCTTTTACGTAATCTGTACTGGCTTATCGTTTACTCTCTAACACTGATGAGTGATCGCTTGGAAGATACACAATAAAGGAAATGTGGTTTTATTTCTGCAGGTTGTGTGTTGAGATGAAAAACTACAAGAGCAAAAGTTCTGGAGAAAAGCAGAGAAGCAATCTGAGAGCAGCTCAGTTTTGAGAAGAAGCTGAACATATTAGTAAATTAATCAAGCATATTCTGATTAAAACTGAAAAGAGGAGAGATTCTGCACTGACATTGAAAAATATGCTCCTGACGTTTGTTTAAAAGCTTACTTCTTTTTAAAAAAAAGCTGGGCTTGCATCAATTTTATTTTTAAATCTAAATCTTATTTGTTTGTTTTGTTTTTTTTGTTTTTTTTTTTACATAAGTTGAAAATGTTTTCTTTCATGTTCAGTTTTTGACATTCAAATGTTTTGTAGTTTAGAGTGTGGATGATGCTAGTCTCAGTTGCTGCTTATCTCAGCTGGAATGAAAGTCATCTTACCTGCACCTTTTTCTTGTTACATAAACCTAAGACTGTTTTTAATCTCACATTATGAAAATTCCAGTTTTAAGAACATAGAAAAAGCATTAGGATTCTGAACAGAAGTCCAATTAAAAATTAAATCCAAAAAAATATTTTAAAATAGTATAAAAGATAGTATAAAACTACATTTTTTATTATTTTTTTGGGTCCTGATGCAGTGTCTTAATCTAGCTAATTCACCTGGTTGTTGTACAGATATCTACTAAGAGCAACAGCTGCCGAAGCTGTAATACCATGTTCAGGCAAAGAGCCAGTCACCCCTTTGAGACTCAACAAAAAACAAATTATCTTCAACCTCAACATCCACACCTTTGTTCCCAAGTGACTGTTTAATGCAGCGTCCACAAGGAAACCCAGAAAAACAAACAGAGGACTAACTCGACAAGTGTAACAAGTTTGTTTTTCTCAATTACTCCTGACTATATGAGAGGCTTCTCCCTTTACATACATTTTAGTTTGATTTTGTGTTTCCCTCACTTTGAATGATGTGACATAAAATTCACGATTGACTGAAAGGCCCATCAACAATTGTTCTGGCAGCAGTAAACTTGGGGATTGTTGAACTTTGTGCGTGTCAATAAGTATTTTTAATTAAATTCTTCACAGGAAAAATGAAGCCTGAAATAAGACAAGTAGGCTGACCGTAATTTACTCCTCCATCCTCAACTAAGAACAAGTTGTAAAATGTAAAGCTTCTAGCCCACCCATATGCCAATCAAAAAAGACAAGCTCCTAAAAATGTGCAAATTTTAGCCTTAAAAGAAATCCCTAAATGTCTACTTTTAAAAAAAGAAACCTCCTTCCCACCACCATTATTGTTTGATGATAAAAGAATCCTCAACACTAGATTGTAAATACATTAAGTTTGGTATAAAATCTGTTCCTCTTGCAGTTAGGTAACGCAAAAGGACACCTTCTGATATCTGCCACCAGTGGTTTTGGGGGGAACTGCAACATTTGCTTCTTCCTAGTTTAGGTCAAATTCAAGAAGGTTAAGGTGGAGCTTTACTGTGACACTTTGCAGAGAAGCAGAGAGAAGTAGTTTGAGTGAATATGGCTTTAGTCTGAGCTCCTCTGTAAGGAGTGTGTGCACAGGCATCTATGTCTCAGGGGGGCTGTTACTGAAAGGATGTGCATTAGGGATCTGTTTCTTACTTAATCATTAAAATGTTAATTTGATTACTTTGGGTTCTGCCAGTGCAGCTTCGCTCGGCACAGATTCTAATGTGCCGGTTTGACCGAGGAGCTCAGAAAGGTGAAAGTTTGTTTCTCTTTAGCCAGTTTTTACTCTTCTATGTTGTTATTAAAAAGAAGTTTTTGTTTCTTTTCCAACCCAAAATTACCTTACATTTTTGGGGCATTTCTAAATTGCATATTAGACTGACTGTTTTTGTAAAGCATCTTTTTCCATTTTGTCATTTCATGTAATGTCACTTTGTCATTGAGGCAAATAAAAGAATACAAAGCACCAAACCAAACACAATTTTAAAAATAGTTACAGTTTAGAAAATGCAACTACTTCCAATTGATTGCTAGCTATTATTCAATAAAAATATTTTTTAGAATGTCTATCAGTTGTCTACAAAAGTGCATGTTATACTAAGGAAATAATAGAATAATCCTTCTCACTAAGCAAGCACTTAGGCAAATATAGAGGGGGAAACTCCCTCTAAGTTTGTCTTTAGCCCAACATAGTCTGTTGAAATGTACAGAAGTTTTTGGTAGAAGCATTTCTTAATTAAGCAAGCAATGCATCTGATTCTTTGTTTTACATTCAGAGGTCTGGCTACTGCAAGACTAAAGACAGGATTGTATGAAAGAATTTCTTTCAATGTGAGGAAATAATGCTGTAATGTGTGGTGTAATGAATGACTCACTCATTCTTAAAAACTCAAACTATGTTTAATTCCTTTTTTTCTTTTAAAAACCCTGTAGGGTCTGTGTATTGGACTCATAACTTGATCACTAAAGGTCAAAAGGTCCAAATGGATGACTGGAAAGAAAAGTTGTAGCAGAACATTAAGGACAAAGTACAGAAAATAGACCAACACTGACAAAAACACACAAACACCTGTTTTAAACGGGAAGTGATGTATATTTCTATAGTGCTTTTCTACCGTCTTTACAATCACAGTCTCATTCACTCATGCAGACACGCACATGTTCATACATTGATGGCAGCAGAGCTGTCATGCAAGGCACTAACCAGGCCACTGGGAGCAACATGGGGTTCAATGTCTTGCCTAAGGACACTTCAGCACATGGTTGGGTAGAGTGGGAACCATATCTGTGGGCTTTTGATTAGAGGTCGACTGCTCCTCCTCTGCACCAACACTTCCTGGTAAAGGCCACAACGACATACTGTATGTTAGAAAGAAGAGAAAGAGTAATTATCTCCTAAAGTAACAGTGTAGAAAAGGTAAAGATGATTAGATGTACTGTGCAAATATTTTTAAGTCATGTGAGACAGTCATTACTCCTTTGAGATACATATTTGTTCAGAACATTTCATCCAGCTCCTGCAGTGCCTTTATTTACTCTGAATGATCTCTAATACAATTTCACACTACTTCACTGACCTGTATTGTGCTGTTTTGACCCATAAAATTTCCACCAACATGGCTATGGCAATGTATGAATGTATTATCACGACCCAGTAGGCAGTTATTTGAGTTCTTTCGCCCTTCAATAACCGTTACCTTCGTACTTCTGTGTCTTTGTTTTCTCTTCTGTAGCGCTCGGAATGGCAAAATGCGATTTCTCAGCTTCAAGATGGGATTGGTGTGCTTGTGTAACGCTGATGTCCAGGAGAAATACAAATGTAAGTGTGAAACATATTCTTGCAGGTGAAAGGCACTTCAGAACTGCAGAAAGTCATAAAAAAAAAGCAGCCTTGATTGTCAGTGACAGATAAAGACGTGCACTTAGAGTAATGGAGGAAATGGCTCTGCTGATACAATGGGGAAAGTGCTCTTTCTCTTCATGTGCAAAATCACTCCAGAGGCCCCTAAAAAGATTACAAGCCAAAGACACCATTCATGCACTCTCCTTGTTCGGCTTAAATCTCTCATTTTTAACAAGTCTGTTGGCAAAGAGCTAGACGCTAACGCAAGTGCACAGCTTTGGGCCCTTTTATTCCAACACCCGTTTGTTAGTCTTCCTGCAAGCTTAGGTAAAATGGTAAATGATTGAGGTGGTTACAGTAAAACTTGAAGCAGCTTGTAGTTGATATAGGATTTGAGGCAACAGTCACAAACTCATTTCAGGATTTTTATGCTTGAAGCACCATCTGTGTGAGACTGAACACTATAAAGGAACAGACTTTTCTTCAAACAAATGATTCCTGATGTAAATGAAAGCTTCTTTTTTGTTGAGGATTAATGAATATGATTGTTTTTCTTAGCTAGTTTGGAGTTTGATGCCAAATGTTTTGCTAAAATTAAAAGGATCACAAAATAATTCTCAGTCCTCATGGATTGTATCCACTTACTGATTTTCTGTACCAAGTTCTATTGCAAAGTCTGTTTATTAAATAAGCAAGTTTTCATTTTGCTTAGGAATCTTTTTCCGCTTTTTTAGTTTTGCTTCCAAGCTCGGTGCATTGCTTACAAAATGTAAAACTGCATATTTCAACTGGAGAAGTCTTCATAAAACTTGTTCAGGAGGATCTGAAATGTCAAATACTCCTCGTCTCTGGTCATGAAACTGAATAGAGGTTGTTCAACATAACGGTGTTAAAGCCAAACTTTCTTCCCACGAGAATCAAGAAAGAAAGCTGGGATGTATATTGTGTCTATACAGGCACCGTGCAGAAGACTCACACTCGTCATATTTCATCTTGTCAGTGACAGGCATACTCCATCTTCGAAAAGGATTTACAGAAAAGATACTGCGTAAGCAGCTTCTTTAGCTTTACATTATCACCCAGGTTACGAGTGCAGGTTTTATCTTGCTCTGTATCTAAAAAAAAAGTTTTTTTTGAGAAAGGTATGAGGGCAAGTTGTTAACAACTTATAAAAAAAATCACATTTTGCTTATAAGATTTAACACCTGTCTACATTTATGTCTCCATCTTAAATTTTAATTTTAATTTTATTATGAAAAGGCTTGAATTCTGAGATTGCTTCTTATTTTAACAAATGTATGCATAAATAGAAAGAAATACTCGTATTTAATGAAAATGCACAGAAGTTCACGCCAACAGTGTATAATTTATGCTGCTGTGCTTACTGGCGTGCAAAAAGATCTGTTTCTGCATATTTCATGGATTACTTTGTGTGTGTTGTGCAGATTTGTTCCGTCAGTTGTCTGGTCCTGGGGGTTTGACAGACCAGCGCCACCTCAGCCTTCTGCTCCATGAAGCCATCCAGATCCCCCGCCAGCTGGGCGAAGTTGCTGCTTTTGGCGGCAGCAACGTGGAGCCAAGTGTTCGTAGCTGCTTTCGCATGGTGAGGGAATGTTTATCTACTTTACACGCAAACACGTCAAGGAGTGTGTTCCATCACCCATTCAACATGGTGCAGAACAGAAGACAGTCATATGTTAGACTTCTGTTTTTTTTCTTGTGACCAATACGGATAAAAACCAGTGGCCATAAACCATTTATAACAATCTTGTGATTTATTATAATAGAGATTTGCTAAAAACATCCCTTTCATTATAAAACAAAAAAAATTAATTTAGCTTTATTTATTGATTTGTTTGTTTGTTCCCTGTGTTTTGGTCTCTCACGTTGTGTTTTCATTAAACTGAATGCTTATTTTTTTGTCTTTACTGGCCACTGAAATAGATACTAAAAAATAAAACTGAATTTTGAATAAACACAGAACCTTCACAAACTGGAAAAAACTACCTTTTTTTTTCAAACAAGAGCTGAAAATGGAGAATCACACATGTTACATCAGAACATGCAGTTATGTCCTGGACCATAGTTTCAACAGTTAAAAACGTATGTTTCAGCTTGTTTCTTGTCTTTTTTAATAGATTTTCAATTTAATTGGTTTCATTTACTCGTGAGTTTTATTTTGTAGTATTTATGCGTATATAGTTTGCAAAATATTTAAACCAGGACTTTTTTTTTTTTTTTTTTTTATGTCATTCTCCTCTGTTGATGGCTGATTTAAGGAACATGTTTTTGTTCCCTGTCTGCTCCATGTGTGTTGGTCTGGTGAAGCTTTGCTATGTTTGCTTTTTGGTTGAGAAGTGTGTTTCTTTTCATTCCTGTCCTTCTCTACTCACCTTGTGTTTGTGGCACCACACTTTCCTGACATGTTAACATTGTATTACCAGAGTATGGCAGATGTCAGATCTCTGGTTTGTATACTGAAGTGTTCTTGTGGCATGATGGTAGAATTCACCATGCCACCAAAAGTCAAGTTCAAATAAACTGTATAGGTTATTAAATGTGCGTGAGAATGTAGTTTCTATTAGAAATCAATTAGATGGTGGAAGTAGAAATAAACTCAATCTTTATCAAATTCAACCAATAAGATTGCTTTTTATTCCACTGTATTTTAGTTCTTCACTTTTATTTCTGACATAATTTCCTGGAATCAGTTATAGTTCGCTGCTCAGTTTGTTTCAGTGTGTGCTCTGTGTTGACATAAGTCAGTTTGGGGAGGTTTATCGCTTACCTCCTTCTCCATAGAGGAGCAGAAGAGCAGAAGAGCAATCTGGAACAGCTTTTTGTCAGGTCACACGGTTACCTGAAAGTGTTAAAGTCTGCAAAATAACAAATAAAATAGAAGATCAATCTACATTACAAGTTTAACAGTCTAAAATACATTTAGACGACAAACAGGCCATCTTTTTTTTTTTTTTTTTCCCAGAAACATTGTAAAGATGCAGTTGTCTTTGTGATGCTCTGCTCCACCGTTCAGGGGCATGCTCACCGAAAGGCGTCGTGGTTCCAGGTGTTCGGTATGCAAGGAGCTTCCTTTTGACCTCCCACTGGAAGCAAAGCTGGCTATTCTGCCAACTGAGAGGCGCTCCTTAATCCTCTGGAGACTCTTCACCTCTGCACACCCTACAGTTTCATCGTACATGCAGGCGCACACACACACACACATTTATGGTGTTACTCTTCTTGAGCAGTTGGGGGGAAGCCCAAGGGAAATCAAGCTCTTAATGCATCTGTGATGCAGACTTAATGAGAATTTAGCAAATCACAGATTCTTAGCTCTTAGAAAGACATTTCTTTATTAGGTTGACTTCCTTTTGCTTCTTCTGTCTGGATTTCTCAACAAGTCCCCCGAGAGTCAAACTACATGAAAACACAGATATGTAAACGTGTCTTGTTTAAAGATTTTATTTTCATAGTAGGGTGTCCTTTAGTTTTGCACCATCCTCTTCTCCATCACCTCATAATTCTTCCAGTCATATGCTGAAGACCTACAATGAAAATGGTGTTTTTGGTGTTTTTAGCATGTTCTTGGAACATTTTTTCCGATGATGGAGGACAAATAATAAGAAAATTGAGCTCAAAATCGCCTTCCTGAGTATTACTTTTTTCAAATCATTGTGAATCAGGAGCATACGGAAAAATGACATTTGAAAAAAGCTAGTTGTTGTGACTTAGAATGTACAATGGCAAGCTACAATCTCCTTGCTCTGCATTTTGATGCATCCACTTGTAGAGGAATAATCAATATTATTTGGCACTTTTTTTGCAAAAAAAAAATATTAGGTTGGGAGTGTGAGGGGTTGTAAGCTGGCGGGAGAGAGTGTAAAAAAAGGGATGATGGGAAATGAAGGAAGGCTTACTCCATACCAACAGTCTTGCCCACAACTCAGAGGCAAGTTTCTAATGAACTACTGCAGCTCTGCAGAAACTACGTCCTACAAAAGGACACAGTTTTTTTCTATATTTGTTAAAAACAGCATAATCATAATTAAAACACCCCTGTGAACACTTTTACAATGGATAAAAAGAAGATCAGAACGATGCAAATATGAAAGATGTTTGAGTTGGCTTGAATTTTTTTTTAATGTAATGTTAGTTTAATGTGTGTGCATGTGTGTGCATGTGTGTTATGCGTACTTAACTCTAATTTATACTATTTTTGCTTAGTTTCTTAATTTGTCTCTATTCTACTCTGTCATTTGTGTTTAAGGTTTTGTTTTTTGGAGGATCCTGCTGAAAACGATATGTTGCATCTCAAGAGGCTTATCCTCCCATTTCAGTTTAAATGTGCAAATAAAATAAATGAAAAATAGAGAGGGTTTTTAAACAGTTTTTCTCAGAAATGCATGTTCCTGGTCTGCTGCTTTTCTACCATTATGTTTACAAGCTTTCATAGTTCTTTACCTCCATTTTGTTCCAGGCTCCTGGGAAACCGTCCATCGAGGTGTCTCACTTTCTGGAATGGATGAGCCTGGAACCCCAGTCAATGGTTTGGCTTCCCGTCCTCCACCGTGTGACTGCTGCTGAGTCAACCAAGCACCAGGCCAAATGCTATATCTGCAAACAGTGTCCCATCAGGGGATTCAGGTACATTCAGGTTTTTGGCCCTTTTTTTTTCTTTGGGGGGGAGGCATGCAGAGAGGAAAGAACTGCAGGTAAAACAAATATTGGGCATTAGATATTTATTTAAAAGGACTAAAACAAGTATTTTTTTCCATGTGTACAATTTCTTTTTAATCAACTGACAACATTTTTATTTTAAGAACATTTGTGCAAAAAAAAAGTTTGATTGCATACTTGAAAAATTTCTGGTAGGTCAAGTATTATTAAATGTAATTACATACATACATACATATATATATATATATATATGTGTGTGTATCCTGAAGCTGCAAGTCAAAAACATATGCACTGTGTCAAAAGAAATCTGAAATGATAGACAAGAATATGCTATATTCTGGCTGAATTTATGTATTCCATTACAAGGAGTTGCACCAGTCTGCCTATTGTTCACAGTTTTGCACGGCTGCAAGTCTACAGAACTATGCACCCCCCACCTCCTGCCCCCGCGGATCGCAAACTCATATTGACCACTAGTCACGTGCAGCATAGAAAGAAAAACAAAGTAAGACAGAACGAATTATTATATAAAACACGGCTCTTGTCGCTCACAACTAAAGAGTCAGTTGGAAAATCACTGTGACTGTAGCGATGAGGGCATATCTAGACTTTGACCGATCCCCAACTCTGCGCGTATTTTTTATTTTTTATTAATTTCCCTTTAGACATTGGTGCCATACCAGTTGCTAATATATATTCAAGTGAACAACAAGGAAGCATGAAAGGTCCATAACTACATATTCAACAAATAAATCAGTTGATAAAATTCAGCCATTACAACAGAATGTTTTACTGTTAATTGATTCACTGACTTCTAAAGTGAAATTTTTACAATTATTGTTTTATAATAACAGAATTGAGTCTAGAAGGACACTTTTAATAACAGATTTTAAATGTTTTAAACTAGTGAGCAGCTTGAATATTCATTCACATCAAGATATGAACGAAAACGAGTGAAAAGTTTTAATGCTTAAGGTTTATTTTGATGTCACTACAGTAAATGATTCTGTAATTTGCAATTAAAATATTATTTTTGTGGAAATCTTTGTAAAAATGAATGTTCACTCTTATTTTAGCTTGTAAAAGTACTTTTCATATAAAAGTAAGTCAGAATATTCATGTACCGTAGTTGCTGTGTAATCTGTTTATATACTTATATAGCACACATGTGAGCACTTTAAATATCAAGAAACAAAAAAGAGTAGAAGTTTTCTTTTTTAATGATTCAAACCAGTTATATTTTCCCAGACAAATGCTTATTTAAAATGTACTAACATACAATAATAATAGGAGGAAAGAGGAAACTGTTCTTCAGTTCAAATCAATTATTTATCCCGAGTCATCCTGCAATTTCATTATGTTAACATGAATACAAATGAATTCATACATACTCTAGAAGATTTTTTGTTTTATTTGAACTCACCTTGAACCGTTTGTGATCTACAAATGGAAATCACTGTGAAAAAAGGATGTGGGTCTCGCAACAAGAAAAAAAGACGAGAAGACACGCACATCTCCAGTCTGACATCCAGCTCTCCTGCAAACACAGTTTAAGCCTCTCTGCTATATTGATCCTGACAGGTATCGCAGTTTGAAGCAGTTCAATGTGGACATCTGCCAGACATGTTTTCTAACCGGCCGCACAAGCAAGGGAAAGAAGCTGCACTACCCCATCATGGAGTACTACACCCCAGTAAGACGAGCATCTCTGTAACAAAGTGTATCCTCATAGGACATGGGAACTCCCACAGTGGATCACTTCCGCAACCAAACACAGACCTCCTTTCATTGAAAACTTTTTATTATGTAATCTAGATGCATAGACATTTTTTTTGTTTTTTTTTTTTGCATCAGCGCACACATTTAAAATGCTGCACGGAAGCAAAGTATTGTAAACAAGTTGAAGGGGAATGTAGTGCATGGAGATGGATTCCACTAAATTTCTTACAGTAGTTATAAAACACCCACAATGCATGTAAGAAGGGTTAAATCATGACATGAGGGGGCAGAGTTTAGATCAGAGGAAAATAGAGCAGTGAAATACAAAATAGAATCCAAGTGAGGAGAAGAGCTTGTAATTTAAAGTTAGAGTAGCAAAATCTTTCTGGAAAAAGCTTTGTTTCATGGAGCTTTGCCTTTTTACCCATCCTCCTCCTCCTGTGGTTTAATGTTCATGTCACCCCTTCTTCCCCCTCCTACCACCACAGACAACCTCGGGAGAAAGAATGAGGGACTTTGCCAAGACTCTGAAGAACAAGTTCAGGTCAAAGCAGTACTTCACAAAGCACCCGCAGAGAGGTTATCTGCCAGTGCAATCTGTGCTGGAAGCTGAGAGCTCAGAGACGTGAGTCCCACAACACTCGCTCAAACACCCCCCTGTTGATGTCTGCTAATTATGATTCTGCTTTGCTGAGGTAGTTAAATGAAACATCTCTGTGTTTGGATAACGCAACACCACTCATATGGTCCCACGGTGACCAAGGCCACGTTGCTCACTGGAGCGAGTCTCACAGAAAAGCAAAAACAAGAACAATGAGACCAAAACCCATGAGATCGTCATGAAGCATATAGCTTCAGGCACTTCTGCACCCCGGAGAATTTACTTTGAATAGGAGTCAGAGTTTTGCCTTGTTAAAGCACTTGTTTGTTCACCTTTTATGTTCTAGCTAGTTTTAGGTCACTCAGATCAATGGCTAAATGAGCCTAAGTCAGGCTTTTAGGGGGATTTTTAGTAAAAAGAAAATTGGTAAAGATTCAAAACTGTAGTTAGTTTAGCTGCCCAGCTGGAGGCATGAGCTGAGTCTGCATTTACAACACTGGATATGTGGCCAGACAGCAAGACTTTGAGCATAAGTTACTTCAAACTGCTTCTGTCGAGTTCATCCCTAACCAGATTGAGATGTGAGAAAAATGTGTAGCTCCCCTGCTGAAGTTTCAAAGATCGCTTTTTGTTTTAGGAAACACAGTTGTCTGAGCTTTGATAAAGACATGTAGCAAAAAGACAAAACACTATTTCTGTATTTAAAAAGTTGCATTTTTTAATCTTTAACGCAAACTGTTGCAAAGAAATGTAATAATAAACAAAAATAATGTTTATATTCTGAGAAAATAATGATATGGTTAATAACAAAACTTTCAAAGGAATTTTAATGTCAGATTATGTACAATTTGTTTGATTAGATAGTTCATTTATTTTGGCAGGCATAAAGCACAAAGAAACTCAGGTGCAAACCAAACAAATAAATCCTGTTTCTCCAAATGACAAAGTTTCTAAAATAATTTCTTTTTTTCATTTTGTATAAATAAAGTTTTTAAAGATGGGTAAAAGTATTAGACTCTTTAATATAGTGCATAAGTATATAAGCTTGTTTAAAGTTTCTTAATCCAATTTCAGCTCGAATTACATTTGCTCTTTCTCAAAAGGATGTACTGTATTTGTTAAGGGTATGTATTCTCTCCTACACAAGTCATTTTCTCTCTTTCCAATTTAAGCATTAATCTTTGCACTTTTGGACTCGGACCTTTAACAAAACAAAGCAAGAGTAATTAAAAAGTAAATAAAGAAAGTAAAGTTTAGATTTCAATACAAAAAAAAACTGTTTACGCAGACATACACCCGATTTGCTCAAAGACTATAACAGAACTGTCATTGTAATAACAAAGTCTGTCCAAAACAAAAGGCTCTCAGCTTCCATCTGTTTGCTCAGCTGCTGGGCAGAACAAAAAGAAAGAAAAAGAAGTGGGTCGTGCAAAGATTTAACACCAGTTTTCAGAGATATTTTAGAGAAAAGAGTGGATGATGGAACTGAAAGGACAAGTCCCATCCCTAACACCATCTGCTAATAGTAGTGATGTAAAGACACAGCAAGAAAGAGACCGTTTGCTTTGTATCTTTAAGATTTTTGATTACAAAGAAAATCAGATACTGTGCCTCATAATGTGCCAAAAACTCAACAATTAAACTAAAAGTCCAACAGCATGTGGTTCTTTTTAATATTGTTGTGCCTGCTTCATTCAGTCGTTGATAGTTCTAAGTGACAGGAGTGATTTCATGGTGCAGGGTTTGTTAGAGGAGATCATTTTATGAACACATCAATCTTGTTCTCAGCTCTGAAGGAAGCCTTCAGCGTTCTCATTCTAGAACAGAGATAAGATTTTGGATTCGTGATTTGGACTTGCATCACACTTGCTCTAGTTACACATGCTGAGACTGGAGGAATTTGTTATTTTAACTGTTGTAGCTTATGCCTTAGCCCCATGCAATCATACCGGGATTGACCCAAATGGGTGTTGTGGGTTTTTGGGCTGTCTTTGCCCATGGAGGGTCATGGAGAGGGGCGGTCGCACCTTAAAGGGAGCGCAGATGTGTCTTGCTGTTCCCTTGAGGCTTGTGCCTTGGGGATGTCATGAAAATAGAACATATTATTGTTGTGCTTGTCGTAACAACTTAAGTTGCACTTATGTTGTATTAAGAGGCTAAAGGGCATCGTTCCAGTTGTAAAGGGCCCTTACACTTCACTCCAGTCACTAGTGAGGAGTGCGCACTGGAAAAAAATCTATAAAAACATAATTTTTCTAAAGGATTACTGAGTGGTCTATGATCTTAAAATTATTATACAGGTTTCCCCGTTTTTCACTCACAGATAGTCCATATCCACCCGTAAGGGCAGTTGTGACTATGACATTAGGAATGTGTTATACGTTCTTCTTATCTTAATTTCGATGCATTATGAAATGTTCTGGTAGCGTTTGACATTCTTTTGGTCATTATTGAACCCAAATATAGCTTTTTTTTTGGTATTGACACAGAATGCGCCAGTTAGCATCTGTAGGTTTTTACATTATTCTAATTGTACAAATAGCTATTCAGTAAAGTTTTTTTGCATCTCTTTTGAATTCAAGGTATTGACTGACTTCCTGTTTTCTTCCTGCAGACAGTGCTCTTCACCGAGGCTGCCTCATGCTGACACACACAGTAGGATTGAACATTATGCAAGCAGGTACGCGCCTTACAAAGCTCCACTAGATGTTCAATAACCACTGTACAGCAGTCTCTCCCTCGCTCA
This sequence comes from Adrianichthys oophorus, assembly GCA_036245035.1. Classification (NCBI taxonomy): domain Eukaryota; kingdom Metazoa; phylum Chordata; class Actinopteri; order Beloniformes; family Adrianichthyidae; genus Adrianichthys; species Adrianichthys oophorus. The sequence goes on from BSAI01000162.1 coordinate 4,901,088, forward strand.
TTTACTCTCTCCAAATGGTTCCTTTTCTTCTACTTGTCCTCCCTTCACCCCCCTCTATATGGTCTCTGCTCAATCACCTTTTAGACTTTGCAACGCACTGATTGCGGTATTGATTTTGTGACGTTCTGTGCTGCTCTCTGCTCAGGATAGAGGCAGCCCTGCCCAGCACTTTGCTTCACTCTCGTTCTCCACATAAACACAGCCGAGCTTTAGTGCTCATGTGTCGTTGTGCGGGGGTTAGCAGGGTTTAGCGTGCGTAGCGGCTTGTCACTTGTGAGGGCAGCGAGCCCAGTGGTCACCTGGGAACTGTCACTTAGAATTAGTGTTTGTCTGATGGGTTATAAACGGGGCACAGGCCTGGACTCCCACACTGCTGGCAGTTCTGCACCGTGGGCTGAGCAGGACACACGCAGCCCTTTCCAGTGAGCCGGCAGCACATTATTAGGAGTGTGTGTTCAACTGCTGATGAGCGTTCTGTTGTGCATTACCACCCTGCAGCCTGAACACAGTGCCAGAACAAATGCAACATACACCATGGTGCAAGCAGGGACAAACAACCTCACGAACCCTTTCCTTAACTCTATGGTTCCCATTCTCTTTGCTTTTTTCTTTATTCAACTTTTTTAGATGCAGAAAACTGATCTCTTTTTCATTTTCTCTTTTAAGTTTCTGTAAGAAGGAAATGTATCCAGTCCAACCAACCATCAACTGCGTACATTAGAATTGTGATAAAACAGAACACCACATATGTGATTTGTGGAAATCTTAGCTGTTCACATAGTTCAGAAGAATAAAACCATCAGTTTACAGCTGCAGGATTTTGTAAAGGATTTATTACTGAACCAAAACTTGAAACATGAAAGAAAAATGATTGGTTTAATTGTAGTTGAGTCTGAACGCACCGCTGATAATTACTCATGTCTTTGTGAGTTTAATTATCCTATAAACCCATTAAAAGTTATTTTTTCCTCTTTTTTTGTTGCTACCTTGCAGCAGCTGCAGCTGTTCTTGTTTCAGCAAAAGCAATTCCAAGACGATCCATTACTGAATCAGCAAACCAGGAAAATGATGTTGTCATTTTATGTTGGCGGAAATGCAATTATGTATGATAACTTTGCATGCACACATCAACTGTCACATGAGATAAAGTCCTGAGGATGTTTTATTTATTTATTTTTGGCCAGTTTTCACTTTCAAATAACAGGCGTACTTTCTTTTAGGCATCAGTCATGCATAAAGCCATATGGTTTGGTTTAGTAAATGAACTGATCTGTTTATCTTTTTAATTAAAGTCTGTTTAACGTTGAACGTAAGAAATATGTGTGTAAAAAACAATACTTAGACTTAAGTGTGTAAAAATCTTGTTTCACATTGTGATGAACACTCAGCATTTCTGTCTAAAAAAGAGCTGTGTGACTTCTTGCAAAGTTGCAAACAAAAGCATTTTGTAGCGCCATGTCTAACTATAAAAAATCAGTTCTTAGTAAGTAATATAGCTGGTTTTCTTTTAATTAGAGTGTTTTTATCATTTGATATTGTAATGGAATAGCAAATAGGAGGCATTGCTGTTTATGTTGGCCAGATTTTCTTATCACTAGCTAATATTTTTTCAAAAACCTAAGAAGAACATAAATACAACAAAGTGTGTTTCCTTCTAAAGCCTTTTATATTCCAAAACTCTGAAAAGTTATTACTGAGTTTTAATGTGGTTTTCCATTTATCTCAAAGAAGATGGAGTTTTTTTTTTCACGTTTGAGGTTAGAACAGCCAGATTTGCAGTCATGTCCGACACAGACAGCTTCTGCATCTTCTGTTCTCTCCATCTTTACTCCCCTACCCCCAACCCTCCCTACAACGATGCAGGACTTCATTCCTTTCACCATCACCACTGCTTTGACATCTTATAGAAGATAGATGAGAAGAAGATAATTAAAAAAAACCTCTCGGAGCTCTACTAGGATTTCTTCTCCCCAGCATTGCCTGCTCTGTCTCTCCCATTTCTCATTTCCTCTCACATCCATTTAAATTCATTCAAGAAGCTAAGCACACATGCGCACACTCACTCTGCTGCACACTATTTCCCGTTGCTCTCTACCCTTTATTTTCTTATATGCTGTTGTCCCCGAACTGAATGTGTGGGTTTGAGGATCTTTGCTGACGAACAGCTTCATAGATTGAAGTAAGGCTTCGAGTTCTCAGGCCGCATTGAAACAGACGGGGATGAATCCCACATTTCTGTGCATTGGTGTCATTGGAAAATAGAGAAGAATAAGATGTTGGCTTCTGGCAGCCGCTCTTTCAATCACCTTCTCTGTCGTCACACCTTCTCATAATGCCACCAGAGGAAAGATGGTAAAGTGAGTGGCTTGGTGGAGATGAAGAAGGCCACTGCAGAGGTTTAATGTCCACGTAATGCAGCACGTGTGTGCCATATGAGTATGCTGTTCTGCTTTTACTCCTAGAGCATGGTGTTAACATGGTCTTACATTCATTGTAAAATCTACCATTTTTTTTATCTTATACATATCAGGGAGCCAGTTACAACTCAAACTCTTTTTAAAGTCACATCACATTATTCACATTTTGAAGAGATGCTTTTAAGTTCAGGAGTAACTTGGAACATTCATTGATGGGAAAAAAGGGTATTAAAATGACAGAAATTTGCCAAACCAATTTCTAATCCTAGAATCAATTCTAACAAACATAGATGACAATGTAAAAAAATGTCAGCCATCATGGCTTTAACTGTGATTTATAAAAAATAATGAATTCCACTGGATATTACTGACTGTAACACTGGAAACCCACCGGGAGACCTAACACCACAACACTAGTGTCCAAGCTTTTTGCAAAGAGGGCTCAATTTGGTGAGGTGAAAATGTGTGAGGGCCAACTGATCAACCTGCACTCTTTAAACCCTTATAATGACAATAAAGGTCAATTAACTGCAAGATTGTTTGATTTTTGCAATGAGATGCTTTTTATTTCATTACATAGAACAGAAATACATTTAAATACATCTGACCAAAATGACTGAATTTCTGATTTGATGACTAGGAAAAAAGTAAAGCCTGTCTGGAAAAAAATACTTTTTGTCAACATTAAATCTGGGTTCATACGAAATGTTGCATATTATTAATGATTAAATGGTCACTGTAAACTTGTACATTTAATGTATGTGAACAGGAAATTTACACAAATTATTATCTTATTCAGAAATGTAAACCATTGTGGTTTTGATCACAGAAATAAATAAATATGTTCCTCCTCTGGTTTGGCCCTCAAGGTACTAAAGGTGAAGTAGCCACAGACTGTAGCCACAGGTTTATAATGGCTTATACCAGTAGCATAAATTAGAATAAATGAATGAAAACATTGTAGAGACTGAAAACAACACACAGCTAAGAGTTTCTAATGGATCAAACAGTATTATTAGCTGGTTACATATTAAATAAATGGTTAAATCATATCATTTTGGTGTAGGTAACTAGAAGTTGGGCTCTAATAATAATCTTTGATATTTGTTTTCTTGATTATATTTCATTAGAAGGACTTTACAACATGAAACAATGTTTAAAAGTGGAGTCAAGCACATTTTCAAAAACATAAAAAAAAATTGTCATCTAAAAGCTATTTCTGATTCTTCTCAAAATATAGAATTTTTATTTATTTGATATTTATTATTAAAAGAATTAACAAATAATGCTATATTTATAGTTGGATATGTATATATATATATATCCTGCCTGCTGGCTGGATACAGAACATAAAGCAGACCTGGAGGTGCTGTCCTTGGTCCTGAAAGTCTGCTTTAGTTTCCTCAAAGCCTCTCAGTCTTTCTGCATCTGCTGTTTGTGGTGCTGGACTGCAGTGCATTCCTAAAAGGCGTTTTATGACCTTGGGGCTTGTAGCCAGTGTACAGTCTGATCTGCTCTCCTTTTGGGTTTGGTTCAAAAGCTTGTACTCTAAAGCCAAAAAAACGTTTCTATTCCACAGTCTTAATTTTCTGTTGCTTCCAGATGCCTCTCTGTTTAGTAGGAGTCACTAAAAAACCCAGAGGCCATACCCACTCTACCTAAAAGCTTAAGCATGCAGGGTTTTTGTTACAGTGTCCTGAAACATTTTTCTAAAGTGTGAGACTATTGAGGAGCTGCCTTTCTTGTGTGATTCATTTACACATGTAGAAATGTGGCTGACTTTTTGTCCTTTGCATATGTGCAGACTGGCAGAAATGGAAAACCAGAATTGTTCATTCTTCACGGACAGCCTGTCTCCCGATGAAAGCCTGTGAGTATGCTGTGCCCACACACAAACAAAACCCCTGATTACAACCTCTGTTTTGTGTGTGTGTGTGTGTGTGCACTCTGTCCCCGGGGGCATGGGCTGTTTCTGCGTGTTTATGTGTGCGCTCAGGCTTGTAGATTTGTGTTGGACTGTGAGAGAACGATTGGGTAATCACATAAATAATCAGCCACATAATAAGAATGACCCACAGAGAGCAGGCTGCATACACTCCCACTTCATCATCCACATGCCTGCTGCAATTAAGGTATATGGCTGCGTGAAGATGGAATAGAAACTGTGTTTGTAGAAGCTGGCCGGGAGGGTATAGCAGTGAGAGGAACTAGGATGTTTTGATGTGAATGAGGCAGTGGCTCCTCATTGCAAATACAGAGAGTGCAGGTTAGGGTTTTTTGAGATCATGTTTTCCCGTCCGCCTCTTATTTTGTTGACAACACAAGCTGTTAAATGTGTCTGTCTCTGAAATAGTTTTCCCTCTTTCATGGAGTTTTAAAGTTGAGGCTTGACGGCCCTCCAGTGCTGTGCAAAGTGCTGTTTGGTCCTGTAGGCTTCCAGATGTGTTTGTCAGTGTGTGCATTAAGTGTGCTCATTATGCCTCTTCAGAAGAGTTTTATGTGTTCACCCAGGGAAAGTTGGGACTGACATCACACAGAAAACAAGTTTTTTGGCTAAGGGACATTTAGGATACTTTTTTTTAACTGCAGACATCTGTTCTGTTGAAGCCTGAAATTTTGTCTCAAGCATGTGTCTATGAGTGCACCCATTTTCTCTGCATGCACTGCGCGCGTGTGTTAATGTGCCTGTATGCACAACTCTGCCATGCACCAGTGCTTGTCTTACCTTGTGCTCCCATGTCCTCTCGTGTCTTTAATTCAGCATCTGTCTGTCAGTATCTCTGTTTGTTTCGCTTTTGCAGCTGTCACCAATCCACACACTTAGAGTTTTTTATGCAGGATCTTCTTCCTGACCCAGCCCTGTATTTTATCTGGGCTGGGGACTGGCACAGGGAGACCCCCTTGTGGTTTTATAGTTAGGAAGTAGCATGAAGGGGCTTGCCTAAGGCCCCACACTGGATTCAGCTCTGGGAAACAAACCCAAGTTTCCTGCGCGCCAGTCCTGCAAGCAGCCAACTGAGCCATCCAGACAAGTTCTTAAAACCTGTAAATGAATCAGGATATTTTAACTATAATGTTAAATGTTTTTGCTTTTTTTTTTGCTGATAATTGCTTTCTTACTAATGACAGATTATGTTTGAATTTTTTTGTGAATAAAGTGTTTCTCAAATTTGGTTTGTGTTGCAAATGAGGTTGCACCTTTCAGCGTTAATTAGTGAGAACCTTAACAACTTTGGTTTGGAGGATGAAGTATTTAACCCATCAGTGTCCCGGCCTGCTGCATCTGTCAGTGTCTGGTTCTGTGGGTGCCTTGCTGTCTGCTCTGCTACGCTGCTGGCTTTGCTTTGTGCTGCTGGTGGCTGTGTGCTGGTGGCTCAGTGTGCTGTCTCCTGTGTGGGGGACTCAGGGATGAAGATCAGTACCTCCTGCGTCACTCCAGCCCAGCCCTGGATCAGGACTCGCCCTGCGGACAGCACATGCTGCTGGCTCACCTGGAGCACCAGGACAAGGAGCAGCTTCAGCACACCCTAGCCCGTCTGGAGAATGAAAACAGGTCTGTACGCAGAAAAGGAGCTCGCTGTAGCACAAACCCATTGGGGGTTTGAGCCCATCACCTTCATTAGCTCATCAAATATACCCCACTGTATGAGGGGCCGTTTGTAAATCGGTGTAGTAAAATTTTAACAGCAACATTTTTGGTTAAAACGGCACACCATTCCACTGATTGACAGTTACGCAACTACTCGTTAAAAGAGTAGAAAATATTCAGTCACCTCGGAGAGCTGTATCATATGCGTTTACATTTGACTCAGTCAGTAATGCAGACATACACACAAACTTAAACATTTTATATTCATCCATGCGTTTTACTCCGTTTCGAAATCCCTTTTGGTCATTGAAGAATCCCCATGGAGAGAAAAAACACTTGCACTTAAAATCTCATTAAAATTCATGAACTAAATAAGAAACATAGCAAACTGTTTAGTCTGGAAAAAGTGTAGCATATGCATCAGACTTTAGCTTGGCCATTTTTTAATATATTTTTTTGTTTTTTTTTTTAATAGGTGTGTAGATGACGTGTACAAATAAAAGCCTTTGGAACCCAGAACACTTCCCTCCTTTTGAATTTGTTTACTGCAGGCGCAGACATTTTTCATAAATGAAGCTAATTCTGCTTTTCCTATCTGCTTTATTGCCTACCAGAGGCCTTCATTATGCAAATGATTCATATGAATCACATTCTCCTCACTAGTTTATCTTTACCTTTCTGGACCCAAAGCCAAATGCTGCCTCACACACTCACGTGTGCCCTTTGGCTGTCTGAAACCTTGACCCAGTTTAGCATATTTACCAAATGTTTCTCCTTATATTGTCTTGTGCGCTTTGTTGTTCCTGCTTGCTCAATAACAGTGTTTTGAAACAACACAAAGGGCTCTGGATTCGGCTTAAGTTTCTAAAGGATCAAAACCATAAGAAGGTAAAGGTTATCTTAAATCCAACTTTACTAAAGTGTAGGAAGAGTCATTCATTTCATGCACAAGACCAATAATCTGATGACAAATACCTTATGACCTCTAACTCTGTTTAATTTCTTCTTTTTTTTTTTGTACAGTGTGCCCTTTTTAATTGCGGTGGTTCCATAAATAACTTGCGATAGGTGAAATCCACAAAATAGGATTACAAATGTTATAAAGCTATAAAACCTCTCACTACACACTTTATAGATTTTTCAGAGACATGTATGCATAACATTTCTGAGACTATTTTCTTGTTAAAACTGTCAAAGTTCAAACCTTCAATTGAAAAATTGACACAGCACAGAACAGATTGACTCAAAAGTATTACAGCCAATCAGAACGCAGTGCTGTTTTAAAAAATATATGCAAAATTGCACTGAAAAAAATGAAAACCACAAGACTGTGAAATAAAAACTGCAATATTGTGAGGGAACTCTATAAACATAAATCTTGAACACATGTGCTGACCTCTGCTAAAGGGTTCTCAGTTCCTGTTAGCCAGAGTTGGAGATTTCTTTACATGAACACTATTTGTTAAACCTGAACCTGAAAGATGCTGAATTCTGTCAGGCCTGCTTCTTCACAGCCTTTGTACGTCCCATTTCCACATGCAGCCAGCAAATGGAGAGTTTCCAGCCTAGTCAGCACACCTCAGCAGTTCTGCTCTTTGCAGATCATGTTGTCCTGCTTGTTGGAATAATAGAATGGTTTGAGGACTGCAGCCAAGCAGTTGGAATCCATTAGAGCCTAAAACTCTCTCTGGCTTGAGAACGAGCTGCTGCCTGAAGTGCGGGAGTTTCAGAGGAGAGTGGGAGATTGACACACTGACTGGATAACATCCAGAGCAATGATGTCTGTCTTATTGAACGGAGAGCCAAGCAAAAAAGTCAAAGCTCTTGATTTACCAGATGATTTATGTCCTAGTTGTCACCTAAGGTCACCAGCTCTGGGAGATGCCTGAACAAATTGGGTCATAAATACACCTGTAGAGGCATAGAGAATGCTGTGGTTGTACAGGAGTGAAAGCGCTGTTATTCCTGATGAGATTAAGTCAGATTTTCTCCACAACTGTTGGCCATGTGTTCTCTGAAAAGAAGCTTTGGGGCAGAGCCAGGACTCATGAAACTATTAGATGCTTGAGTTTGTTTGGGAATGCTGAAAAAAGCTGTAGGAGGTGCCTCAGGAAAAGGAGGTCTGAGATTTATGTCCTCACCATTGACCCAACAACCTTTTCTCCCATGGGGGGTAGAAGAGAAAAGAGTGGAGGGATGTGTGTTAAATTAATTCCAATTCAGTACTTTTCAGAAACCAAAACAATCAGCACTTTGCCATTTACACTTCAGCACTATTCACAGCATTGTAATGTAGGCAGCAGAGTACATTATGCTCACAGGGGAGATGCCCACTCTCTACAAGGTTGATTGTAAATAACACATTAGGGCTCTCCAGGTTGGTTGATTGAATAATTCATAGTGTTAGGTTATTATTTTTATAAAAATTGTAAATCAAAATGTCAGTGAACAGTTGAATAAAGTTTTAGAGGTTGACTTGACTGTTTTTTCCATCTGTCCTCTGTGGGATCTCAGGGTGCTGCAAAGCGAGTACAGACGTCTCAAGTGGAAGCACGAAGAGGCCGCATCCGTTCCCATGCTGACTGAGGCTGGAGAGGATAGTCTGGGCTCGCCCACAGCGGGGGGGCAGCAGGATGAGGAGCTCCTGGCCGAAGCCCGGGTCCTGAGGCAGCACAAGACACGCCTGGAGACCCGCATGCAGATCCTGGAGGACCACAACAAACAGTTAGAATCTCAGCTGCGCAGGCTCAGGGAGCTGCTGCTACAGGTACTGCAGCAAGTACTCAAAATTTGAGTACTCGAGTATTGGTCTGTACTCAAATTGTGCCTGGATGCTCTTTCTCTTTTTGAAGTATACAGAAACAGAAACATTTCCAATTCAAATAAAAAAAAACATGATAAAGTTGGCTTCAAACTAAAAATATAATCGATCTTGGATGCACACTGATTCGGATTATAATAAATTATTTTGCATCTTCAAACGTGCTGTGGTAATCTTTCAGGCAGTGCCCTGCACTTTAAGTCCACGGATGATAGTGATAAAAAAGGATAGTGATGAAGACTTTGACAAAGCCTACATATAATCTTGCATGGACTAGTCTCTTGTTTGTGTAAACAGGGATGAGCTGCTACTTTATCTGAGTAAGTTTAAGCAAAAAAAAAAGAGTAATTCTCTACAACTTGAGGGGTAAAGCGTTAAAAAACGAAACACATTAATGTGACAGTCTATGGAAACAAACAGAAGAGCAAGATTCCTAATTTACAATCTGAAAGAAATGTAACTGGAAGTGAATTAGAACTATGGTAAACTAAACTGAAAATGAACATTACTAAAGTATGCGTGATAAAATCCTAAAAGTTTTGTTCAAAAAATGTAGAAACTGCAACTTTCTTCATCTTGTCCTAGTGCCAATTTTGTCTGCATATTTGGTTGTATACTCGTGTTCAATAAAGATTTATCAATCCTACAAGAACAGCCTCATCAGTGCATTGGAAAACCAGTCTGTGGTGACTGCAAACAGTGACAGTCCCCAGATTAACCCTGTGTTCACAAACAGGAACATCCTCTGCTTTTAGTTTTTGCACTCTGAGCATTTGGCAGAAAGGACACAAGGAGAAAACGTTCCAAGTTCAGCACTTTGTATACATGTTGGTGCATGCATCAGGTCAGAACAGTCCTTTAAATGCATTTAAAAAAAGCAGCAATTCTGCATATGATACAGGGAATGAGAGTACAAACTCCAAAGGAAGAGGAGGCTGAATTTACTCTGGAGCATTACATTCAAGGATTCACTGGATTAAAGAAGAGTGACGAAGAGACAGTCAGGGGAGGAGTGGGAGCTGACTCACACTATGATGACGATGTGTAAATCATTTACAGCAGGAGTAACTAAACTGCACAGTGAGAACATTTAATGAGGAGAAGAGAAAGGAGGCAGCATGGACAGAGGAGGATGTTTGTTTAAAAAGACGTTTCTGTTCAAAACGAAGCATCATATTCACAGAAAATAACATCTTTAGAGCCATCAGGCTCTATAGACGTTCAGATGGCTGAACTAACGGACATTTTCCTCCGCTGCTATTAAATTACTCGCCTCAGAGAATTGTTACAGTGCTGCTTAAACAACATAAAGTGCTATATGTTTTACACAAGATCCACAAGTTGTGTTTGTATCTAAATCTTTTCTCTTTTCCTCTTCTGTACTTTCTCTTCTCATCTACCATACTACAAATCACTGTAATCTCATTACTTTGTTTCACAACATTTCAAGCTGCTGACATTAGATTCATCATGTGAAAGGTTAAATGATCCTCAGGTCATTGTGTGATACTTCTGTAGATTTTTAGACAAATGTCGGGTTGGAACAATCTCTTTTTCTTCTATATTCAGCCCAAAGAGGATTCAGAGACGAACGGATCAGAACCGTCGACGCTCTCCTCTCCTGTGTCTGGAGGAGGTCACCACGGAGAGCCAGCAAGCAGGGAGACGACGGACACTGAGGCAGCAGGTAAGGAAGTCTGCTGCAAGCCTTATGCATGCATGCATGCTAAGAAGGACACCCGTTTTGATGGCTGTGTGGGTCAGCAGAGGACGTGGAGCAGGACACCGTGCTGCAGCTCCAGGAGGTCATCGAGCAGCTGAGAAACGTCTTCCCTTCAGAACCTGGTAAGCATCTTTTGATTCTGCAGATCTTTTTTCAGGGGGCACTCCCTCTTTGATGGCCGGCTGGGGGCATGATTGATAGAGGGGAGAGTTAATATGTAGTGCTGCAGGTCGATAGTTGGAGGAAAGACAGGGAGATCAAACAGCAGATATGAGGAAGAAGAGCAGAGTGACAGACCAAGGCAGAGCAACTGAGAGCCTCGCTGTCAAACACTCTATAAACTGTCCAAGTACATTTAAAATGCAATTTTCTGGGCAACCTAAATCCTGTAACTGAACAAAGAAAGGGATTATCATAATTATAGCCTTCTTAGTTGCAGCCAATAACATTTTCTTGGTCTGCATGTGACTTTCTCCATTTTCTGTTTGCTTCTGTCTTCTAATTTCAGGCACCACGTCACACATTTAAGGCTGCAGGTTCTTGCAGCGGCAGAAAGATGACCCAAGAGGGTGCCAAGACAGCAGAGGGAGGGTCTCCACACGGCTGATTTAGGGCCACAACGAAGCAGGCCCTGTGATGGCTGCAGTGGCTGGGATACTCAGTCACTCCTCCTTCAGACAGACGTGCACTAAAAAGCTTTCTCATGCAAACTGCTAGTGGCTCACTGCTGATGTCCTTCAGCTCCTGTGCTTTCTTAACTTCAGTGGTGTTGATGAGCCAAAAGGAGCAGAAGTTAGTGGCTAAAAGACTGGGGAATGAGCCAAAACACTGTGCTTACCAGTATCTGTGTAGTCATTCAGAGATGTGAAGCTTTATATCAGTCCACAGCACAAATTTAACTCTACAGAACATTTAGGAGAGTGCAAGAGTGAAGGCTATCTGCCTCTACCGTAGTGGTTTCTTTTCCCATGAATGTCATCCTGGTTGTTGTATGTGAGAACTGACCCTTCTCTGACTGATTTCATGTAGGCGTGTGGTGCAAGTTTTAGTTTCCAGCAATCCGAAGAAGAGTTTGTTTGCGAGAATGAAATATATTATCAGTTAGTGGATCAGTTAAATCCACGACAGCCAAAGTGCCCGCTAACACAGCACCTCTGTACGCGCACACTGTGCTCTGCTAATCTCCTAAACTGCTTGTCACTCCCATCGCTCTCACAAATGAGCTCTTCAGACACACCACACATGCTGCTACTACTTACTGTGCCCCCTTCCCACGTTGCACACAAAAGCACGAGCGACGCAAACAGCCCGCATGATTAATAACACGCTGTTCTGCATCGCACTATCAGATTTACGAAGAGCCATTTCATTTCTGCGCGGGTTATGGCAGGCTTTCACTTTCAGACATTTTACAGCGTTAACTGAAATTTCCTTGAGGAAACGAACGCCGATAAATATCAGCGTCAGGACTTCTCCCTGAGATCTTACTCTCCTCCTGCAATGTGCGTCTGCCCCGCTGTCGGCACGACCAATTCCAGGGTCCACAGGGGGTGCTGGAGGCACGCCGTCATCACGCAGCCCGACTGACATCATCCATAATAATCCCCTCATTCCCTCTGGAGGCTGAACAGCAGCAGCTATGGACTCTGCACATACCCAATTTCCTTTGTTAATGAACACCTAGTTTACAAAAAAATATTTTTGTGATGGATCTGCTTTCATGAAGATGCGGGGCGTTTAGTCCAGTCAGTTAATGCCTTAAAACCACATTGAATCCAAACATTTTTTAATCGTTCCTCAGATGTTAGAGGGTTTCTGAAAGTGACAGAACGAGTGTGGATCTCTAATGTGGGCTGGAAGCAGCGGAGAAGGACTTGTGAGAAGTGGAGCTCGTAATGTTGGGTGCTTGTAGAGACTAGAATATGTGGAAAGAAATGAGTGGAAGGTAAAAAAGAAAAAAAACAAGAACAATGCAATGCATTTGGCTTGAGGGCTGGTGGGAAAGATCCTCTTTGATGTGCCTGCCACAGGAAAAACCTCCAGGAGCAGGAATGGTGTTCGCCTGAAACAGTCAAGCTCTGATTCTGTGCATTTTCTTTGCAATCACGCCAAGTCATTGTCAAAAAGATGCTCATTCTCTCGGAGAGGTGCATCATGAACAAGGGAGGCTCTCGAAAATCAAATACACGACTTTGAAGGCCATGTACTGCATTCATTCTGGAATCCAGGCATGCAACGTTTACGTTTGACGCCATCCTGAGAGTTTTCATTTGGTTGCTAAGAAACTGTCCCCAAGGACGCAGCTCCACAGGTTTTTTTTTTCTTTCTAACCATAGATGATGCCATTTTTCTTTTTGCAAACACTAATAGCCTTAAGGGGAGCAAATGAAAACCCCTTGTTTTCCTCTGTTTTCTCTACTTTTGGCTGTTGAACATCTCGATTTTTGGTGGAACCTTTCTATGCATCCGCACCACAGTTTGTGTGTCACTCATTAGATGGAGCTCATTGTGGGAGAAAAAAAAAAGCCATGACAAGCAGTGTTTATTCATCCTCATTTATCTACGGGTATTTACACATCTCATTACACAATAATGATTACCCATCACAGCCTCACCATGCTCTTGTAAGTGGGAGCACAAATGATGTAGCCGAGGAAGCATTTCCCCCACGTGTCAGCAGCTGTCAGACTTACTCTCAGACAGCTGACATAAATACATTAATGATAGAATTATAATTTACAGTTGGTCCCCGCGCTGATGCTCATTTAGTCTCATTCCAGCGTGATCCTTTCATAATCTGAGGTCAGATCCATTCCTTTCATAGGCTGACTGTATTAAACCCCACTCACGCTCAGCCTGACAGTCCCTGCTCCCTGTGGCATGACAGGAGATTGGAGATAAAGTTCTCCATAGAGGCAGGAGTCACCTCAAAGAGCTGCTCTGCCAGACTTCAGACTGCTGTTTCTGCTGTTATCGTGCCAACAAACCCGCCTTCACGCCGCGCTCCAGCCTCCTTTGCATTCACTAGAATGTAACAAGGTCGCGTTCGCCACAGTTTCATCTTGTTAAATTTATCATTAATATTCCTCAATGTTCTCATACACATTTATCATTTGTATCCTTTTTTTCTGTTGTCCAGAACTCTGTCTTTTTCTGGGATTTTTAATCTGAGGTTTTCTGAGGAAAGGCTTTTTACTGTAATAATAACAAGTGGGTTAACGGCTGCTTTCTACTCTTTGTGTACAGAAATAAAACTTTGTATCTGACAAACCCTTTTGTCGTCTTTGCTTCTTGTGTGAGAGCGCTTATTCCTTCGAGATTCAATATTGAAACAGAACTCAGAAAGAGGCCAACTTTGAGCTGGTATGTATTTTCTCTTGGTGTTAATATTTGGACCTGAAAGGGTTGAATCCACTATTTCCTTTGCCTCTTTTTCCTTTGTGATTTCACCAACATTCAGGAACTCATTGCTTGGATCTGCCCCCTCTTCCCGTCTTACCGCCGGAGCGTTTGCTCTTTGGGTTTGTCCCGCCTGCGCTCTGTGTGCCGGTTGACTGACATTTGACCTTCTTCTTGCCTTTATCTCTCACTGATCTCTTGCTCACAGAGTTATCTTTAGCTGGGCTGGCGGCTGCAAAGTCACTATCTTTGTCTCTTGTGTGATTATCTGCTCCACTCGGCCCAACTTGAGGATCCTTGACCATCCCTATGTTTTCTTTATCTAAGCCCTCCTCACCCACGCTCTCATTCTGCCCCTCTTTCCCACCGGCTGCTGCGGCGTCCTCCTTATGACCGCAGTTTCCCTCCGATTTTTCCTCCTGTTGAACATCCCTACCCTCTGTCTTATCGTTATCCTCCTTTTTTCCCTCTGTGACTTTGGAGGCACAGTTTGCATTTTTCTGACTGGCAGCACTTTGGGCCTTGCTTCCATCATGCCCCCACTTTTCCTTTGTTGTGTCCCAGTAAGTCTTGTTCTGGCGGGCGTGCATGGCTCGGACGCTTTCCCCCATCTTTTTCAGCTCCTGACGGACAAACGGCTTGAAATTAGGGTCTAGCGTCTCCACCAGAGCAAAGTCTTTGTGGGCTTCGTCCTCGTTGCACAGGGCGGCGTGTGCTCGCGCTCTCTGGTACACCACCTTAAAGTTGTCTGTGCGGAGGAAGAAGAGTTGAAATCACTGAGATTTGGAGCAAAAACTTTAAACCAAAGGCTGGAAGAACTAAAATCAAGGGGTAGGCAGAAATTGTACAGCTTTAAAATGGGCTTTTTGTTTCAGCCTTAAATATAAATAATTCATGAAAACAGACAAAAAAAAAAAGAGTTCAATGTTGACTGTGATGTCTATAGATGGTTGCTGTAGGAACAGAATTACAATCTGTAATCTTCTGCCAGGTAAAACCAGAGACAGAGCTGACCGAGGTCAGATACAACCTCAAAGGAAATGATGGAAAAGGCTGCTTCCATCATTTATGGAAGTGCTCCACAAATGATGTTGTTTATGCAAAACACTTTAGTTTTAAAACATTTTTTGTTTGTTTAGTGTTTTTGTTGTTTTTTTTTCCCCCTAGCAGATCCTACCTTTATGCTTCTTCAGGAGCTGGCTGTTCAGCTCCACCACTTGATGGTATTGCTTCAGCTCCAACATGCACTGACTGAGGTTGAGAACGACTGGAAGAGACACCTTCTCCAGAGACTGCCAGAGGTCGCTCTGCTCGTCCACCTGCCCGCAGACGACAAGGCCGAAAGTGAAAGAAGGAAAGGAGTTCATTAGTGAGGTGCGGCGGAGTAAAATAGGCACACGTGTGCTGTGACAGTGAAATTTTGGCTATTTTTATCACTTGGAATGCAGAAAAGCCTGCATCCCAAACCACAGCTGCTCTTCAGTAAAGCGTAGATTTGAATATAGTTTATCCTGGCTGATGTGTGACAAACATTTCTTTGGTGTGGTGCTAGTTGTAGGTGTTTAGAGCCGTACCCTGTCTTTCAGTTCATCCACGTACTCCTTAGCTTCCTTGAACTTGAAAGAAGCCTCTCGAAAGCACCTTTCTTTAATGAGGAGGTTTCCTTCATTCTGCAGAGACATGATCATCTGTAACATCTGCTGCCAGTCCTTCCCCTCACTTTCATCACAGCTGCTCAGACTGACGGCAGAACAGCTTGCTTCCTCCTTTCCTCCCTCATAAGGTGCGACCTTATTTTCTTTGTCTTCCTCTGTCTGAGTTTTATCTGCTGCGTCTTGTGGTTTGTCCTCGTTGGTTGCAGTCACACTTTCAGGGACTTCAGGTGTACTCTTTCCATCCTCCTCCCCGCTTTTTCCCTCCGTTTTCTCCAGCTTGTTCCAGTAGCGCTCCTTCTCCTCCCAGTACTTCTCCTTCATGCGCTCAGACAGAGCCCTCAGCTCTCGCTGGACGAGCGAGGACAGTGTGATGTCCAGTTGGGCGACCATCTTGAAATCTCTCTGAGCTTCTTTTTCATTCCATACAGCAGCGTGAGCTTTGGCTCTCTTGTAATATCCTTTAACACAGTCTAGAGGAGACAGTCAGCAGCAAACAAAAAAAAAATGTTGAAACTATTATTATTCCCAGTCATGTTTGTTGACCGAGGGACACAAAGCAGACAGAGGATGATTTAAGCTAAAAGTCTTCTTAAAGTAGAATATTTCTTTACTACCAGATGGAGAGGGAAAAAAATTAAAGTTTTAAAAAGTAAATGATCATGATCACGTAGCTGCTGGAGGAGTTCTACCACAGCAGTCTGGAACTCCTGAAATCTGTGTCCATGTTAATCTTTAGAACTGCAGAACTATGTGTGTAAGACTGAGCAGTTAAGGGGCATGAAGATCAATATAATCAGAACAGGATTTTAATTTTCAGGAAAGATGTTCAAAGCTACAATGAAAAATGATATAATAAAAAAACAAGCGGAAAAGGAGATCAACTTAACTCAAAATAACCTGAAACAAATGTACAAACAGGTGAAAGTAATCCCGGCTTTTCAGCCCACAAAAACCACTCTTTGGCTTTTAATGTAAAACATCATATTTATGTTAAAGACCCACTGCGAGGAAAATTGTGGTTTTGGTGTTTTTAACATGTTCTGATAGCATTTTTCTGAAAACGAAGGACAAATGTAAAGAAAATTAAGCTTAAAATAGCATTTTCTGAGTATTTCTTTATTCAAATTGTGGTGAAACAGGAGAAGACAACAAAATACCATTGGAAAAAGCTTGTAGCTGTGATGAAGAAGCTACAGATGGCGGGCCACTAAGCTCCCTGCTCTGCTCCTGATGCATCTACTTGTAGACGACTCAATCCAGGTATGTCTTTGTTTTCCTCATCTGAGCTGGCATCTGATTCAAAACTGTACGGTTGGATTGATAGCTCACCAGATAGCTTATTCCTCACTATTTTTGTTGCAGCAGTAATGTTAGGTTGGGGATGTGAGGGGCTGTAAGCTAGCAAGAGAGACTGTAAACAAATAGATGATGGGAATGGGGGCAGGCTTACTCTGCACCAACAATTCCACTCACAACTCAGAAATGAATTTCCAATCAATTGCTGCTGCTCTGCAGACTATGTCCAAGAAAACTATACATTTTTTAATTTTGGCTAAATCAGCATAATTGTAATTAAAAGACCACTGGGAACATTTTTATAATAGCTCAAAAGATGATTGAAGAGGGACGTTAATGCAACCTTCACCTTAGCTCAGTCCAAATCTCTGGGTATATGAAAACTGTATTTCTAAATCAAATTAAACCAATCGTGAACTTGTAAATGCCATCCTTATAGTGTACATTTGCCATCTTAATGCAAAGCGATGTACAAATCATCTTCCATTCAACCATTAATGCTTTTACAGCAATTCAAGGAACAGGTCAGGCCCACAGGTGCATGTGAGCAGATTGGGAATCAAACCTGCATTCAGAGACAGACTACCCTCCTTCAACTGCTCTTTAAATTTAAATAATTTCAGGAGTTTGGATGCCCTCTATATGCTATACCCTATAATATCACAGCTCATGGTGCAGTGTATGTCGTACTGCATTATATTTAAGCTCTTTTAGTCTTATCAGAAGTGCTCTGTTCCACTAGCAACTCAAACAAAATGCAAGTTAGAGCAACTCAAAAGCACAGCAAACAAATTTGGATGAAAACATTCAAAATAAAAGAATCTTAAACTTTAACTAAAGTAAAGAAAAAGGAAACGTGCAAACCTAAACTAACATGTAGAAAATGTTCCCAAAGAAAGTCTGTGGTCAAGTAGAAAAACAATGTTTTGTTTGTTGCTGTTGATTAATTTTTTTGTTAAAACTGAATTTAATTTCAGCTTAACTTAGCCTGAAAAGGATGAAATGCATTTCTGAGTTTCTTTTATGGTGCTGGTGTAAGTTCTTATCCATGGATGAGCGTTAGACGACATGCCTTATTAATCTCAAATGTGAAATTTGTTGGAATCTTCTCATGAAGCTGAAAGTAATGAAAGCTCCAGAAATGCACACATCGGAACACACTGTTCTAGCCGAAGCCGCATACCCACTGGAGGTTCTTTAGAGTTTAATTCCTCTTTATGCTAAATTTTCCTTCGTCCAGCAGCTAAACAGATCTCAGTGCTGCCTCCGGAAAAAACAGACGCACTGCAGCCATTTCTAAAGAACAGCTGTGCTGAAGGGATGAAACGGCATCGGAGCGACTGAGCTAAACCACTGCAGACAACATGACACTGACGGAACAACACAGCAGAGAAGATGAAACTAAAAATCAAATAAAAGCTGGAGCCAGAAGAAGACTGGGAGTAGAAAGTCACATTCTGAAGGGAGGAGAACGCATGACAGTGTTTGTGCAGGATGCTTTAAACACTATGAAGAGGACTGCCGCCTTCCTCCTGTCAAAGCATGTTCAGTCTCTTTAGGCCACCTTTTTCACCTAATCTCACAGAAATGTTTGTCTTTTTTCCTGTTTAATTGCCCTAATTTTGAAAATTTGACCTAAAAACCAACATTTGCTGTAGCCTAAGAATCTTTCCCAGCTAATAAACAATCTGACAAAAGAAAAGCTGACTGCACAACAGAAGGTATGAGCTGAGAAACAGAGAGCAGAAAGACTGCTTCAGTGGATTCTATCACACGATGTGGGCCATAATTCATGAGGCTCTGAAGTGGAGGCTGTGCCAGCATGTGGGCTCATTTAGGATTATATGAGTGGCCGTGGGTATTGCGGGAAGATTCCCAGAGCTGCTCCAATGGAAGAGCCCTCTGTAATGTCAAGCCTGTGTCCTCCTACACAACTCTCACACAAGACAACTGCAGGTGCTGCACAGCAGAGGCTGACTGCTGAGCGGATTATGGACACTGTTCAGAGTGACAGGAAGGTCCACTCTTTATCTTACATGTTGGCTTAATGATTGATGCTATCCAGACATAAATAATGACTGTGGAGTTGTAACGTAAAACAAAGTATGTTTCGCAAATAACACCAAAAATGACCACTGTGTTTAAAAAAGAAAATCACCTTTTTGTCTGTTAATAATTTTATGAAGCAGATCTTGTTTTGGTCAGACGTGTGAAACAGACTGAACCTGGACTGACACACTCAGCACAATACATGTTGTCTGAAACACTAATCTCACAAAGCGAAGCATGGCTGATGAAAAAATGGTTGTAAAAGTGAAATGCTCACTCGTGAGGCTGTTTTCGTGATTCCGCCTTCACCAGATTCATGCTGAGAGCTCCTCTATTCTTACATGCTTCTGTCGTTCACGGTCTCTTGGTCTCTGTTTACATGTTTCCAGTACCTTGTTGACTCTTTGGCATTAAGGATTAAGGCCGTTCTGAATGCAAAAGGGGGTTCAACCTGGTACTAGCGAGGTGTACCCAATAAAGTGGCCCGTGAGTGTACTGTTATTGCTTCTTTCATTTTTGACGCATGTTTTTAAGGAACAGAATAGGAAAGTTTCTTGCTTTAAATGAGCCGGTGATCCATCAACACCTCAGCTGTTATTGTCGCACTTCCTTCTGTTTTTTGACACATCAGCTTTGTTTTTCATTCTCACCCTTTGACAGATGCTACTGTGTCTCAAGTCTGATTATTGTCATTTTTTAAAACCTGTTACAAATACTTCAGTCCTTAATGAACAATTTTGTTTCTTTTTTTTTTTTTGTTGTTTCCCAGCAAAGTGGTCAATTCAATCAGCCCGGACAATTTATTTTAAATGATGCTACGAGAGGAAAAACTTTGTAAAAGCACATTTTTATTTTTTTATGAAAATTGTTTTCAACTACTGGTCAAAGTAATAGTACCTACAGGCACCTACATTTATCTTGAAACCAAAACTTCTTGTATTTTCTATATTTTTTGTGCTTTAAAACATGTAAAAAAATGTAAAAAGCTAAATTGAAAACTCAGTTTGATGTTTCTTACTTCACTGAAAGCAGAGTTGCAGACTTGACCTAAATAAAAAATAGAGAATGTTTTGCAGCGAGAAGAATCTCACACTAAATTTTCTGAATGACTGAGATTAGAGCTGGCAGCTGCAATGCAGCAGCTCCTTCAGAACTGTGAGGGAGGCAACTTTATGAAATATGTCAAACCTTTCGAATGGAAGAGAACGGAGCTTACTGATGGCTGTTGTTGGCATTTACCTTTGTGTTTCTCCAGCAGTTCAGTGGTGTGCTCAATCACCTCATAGTACTCCTCCAGCTCCAGCATGCACTGGCAGTAGTTGAGCTCCAGGGGCACGATCATTCGACCCAAGTTAATGTGGTCAGCATCACCAGGCATCTCCTTCACCCACAAGCAAGACGGAAAGCAAAGATGGGTTCACGATGATGGAGCATGTGAGATTTCTGGGAATTTGGTGGATTTAAAGGTTTTCCTACCAGGATTTGAAACTGGAAGTTTCCAAAAACAACCTGATCTTTGGTTCACAAAGCTTTAAACATATGCCAACTCTCTGTAAGCCTCCAGCATCAAACCAGAGCCGAAAGATAATTGTGCTCAAATTTATTCTGAAAGATTTTATGCCTCATTTCAATACACTTCAATTTTTACAACCCCCTCTCCCAGTTCTCTGCCTTTGCAAGCCTCCTCCCCACAGTGAAGCAGAGCAAAACAGGAAAACAGGGACCCCCCCCCTGCAAAGGCACGAGTCCCAAGCATGTCCCAAAAATGTACAAATCTGAGAAGAAAAGGATGCAAGCAGCCCTTTAACTTCCCACCTTCCTTTCATCATCCTTCACTCACCCTGGACTGCACCACTTTCAGCAGCAGGACTGCCTCTTTGTACTTGCTGGCAGCCTCTCTGTACTGTTTCTGCTTGACCAGAGCATTGCCTTGCATGTGGAGGATCGGCACTGTTTGCAGCTTCTCATCTTTTTCCATCATCCACGACTCTCTGTGGTACGACATGGGGTCTCCAACCTGCAGGCAGCAGGGGGAAGAAAACACAGTTTAATAAAAACAACAACAGTAATAATATTAGCAAAAAGGAAAGAGAAATTGGAAATGTTCCTGAGATTCTTACCAAGATTAGATAACAGATTACTCCGATTTTGCATCATCTTACAATATACTCACTAAAGCTATTAATATCGTAATATTAGAGATGACAATTTTTGGTGCAGCTTTGATCCCGATCACATTTTCTGTTACATTTATTGCAATTAAACAGAATAAAGACTCAATAAAAGAGGCAAAATTATCAACATTTTTCATTAGTGTTTCTGCAAAGCATTTCTTTCCCTGCATAAAATATGATTCTGCTCAAAAAGTTTAATGTTCAACGGCTCCGTAGGATTTTCCTCAGCAGCAGGTTTTGCTGGAAACACTCGTGTGTTTTATAGATTGAGCTTCAAAACATTTCCCCTCCTGTTAAAGATCTAAAGCCTTACTGCAAAGCTGTCAACTCACCTACATGAAAAATACAAGATTTCATTCTCAGACGTTGAGCAGGACCCCCGCTGAGTCCCAAGCTTGTTCTGGATAATTCATTAAATCAAGGCTGAATGTTTTAAACATAAACTGAGCTCAGTTTTGTCAGTCCTGACGGGGTTTTGCATTAAATAGTCTGTCACAGTCGTAGAATTGGACCTAGTGTTTTCTTTTTGTTGTGATAGAAGCTCTTTCTTACGAATACTTGAAAAAAATTGATTCATTTCAGATATTTCTTTTACACGGATACAATTTAAGTGTCTTTTTTTGTTTTATTAATGAAGATGGGTGCTTGCAGTTCATAAAAATACAGATATTCCCTAATTAGTTTACCATTCATTACAGAGCACAAAGCTGTGCTTTTTCTTTCACAGCTCGATTCTGATATATGAAAGATTTGGTGTTATATAATTTCTATTGGCCACAAACTACAAATATTCATCCCTCCTCCATGATAAATATTCCAATGGTTTTTACTTCCATGAACTGAAAGGCATGCTACCCATAAATCACTACTACTACCAAATCTGAATCCCTGATTGGTCAAAGTTAAACCTGGTTTAACTTTCAACGCCCATTTAGCGGCCACATGTTGCAACATGTGAATGCAAGAGTTTTGAACGTGGAAGCTCAAAATGCGCATGTTTACATGGACTTTTCATCGGAAGTGGTTGCTTGATCTCTCGTTGCTGAGGGTGGTGTGAACGCAGCTTCCGAAGAAATTCCAGAACAAGTAAAACAAAAGGGTTCATCCTTTTCAGCAGTTCTACTTTCTTTGTTTTGTAAATTCATCTTTCATCAAATTTTAATTTTCTTAGATGACTGCTATTTTTTCAGGTTTAAGTTATAAAAATTCAAGTTAAATAAAGCAAGCATTGTGTTATAAACAAGTTGAACTTTACTAATTTGAAAAAGGACATTTTTAGATTTCTGGGATACACATGTACTTTCTGTCCTTTGCTGTGTTAAATGTTGGGTTTTACATTCAGTGTTGGGACATCTCTACATACCTGCAACAGCTCCATGATGAAAATCAGTGGTTGAGGATTTCTCATGATTTCGTCCAGTTCTGGGAAACCGGTGGAGTGATAGTGTAACATGTTCCCCATGCCGCACATGTGCTTTTGGCCCTCCAGGGGGTCTTTTCCTTGAGCAATCAGTCTCATCCCCTTGGACACAATGGGATACAAACCTGTGTGCTGTAGAATTGAACATGGAGCCCGAAATGAAACACCCACTGTTAGCATTCCCTGGGGCTGCAAGTCTGTGCCAGTCAACTCTACAAGGACAATACATCAAGCAGCCCAATTTCACTTGCAGATGGTGTTTTTCTTCAAAGGGAAAACGAGAGATGTGGAAATAAGATTGCACTGTTGGTGTATAAACATGTTGGAGGCTGCAGAGGACTGAATCATTATGATGAATTAAAGCTTCCCCTGTGTATCACAAAGATTTATCAGGACGTGAACGTGCATGCTTTGGGACACCCAACTTACAATAGCGTCGCACCAGAACTCAGCCACTTCTCCAACCCTCATGGAGGTCAACAGGGTCTCCCACACTTCCATCTTGAACATCTTTCCCACAAAGATCTCAGCTGGTCTGCCGGCCAGCCGACTGTCATCAATGACGGTGTGTTCAAAGTTGTCCAGAAGTGTCTGGAAATGGAAGACCAGCTGGGCATGAAGAGAAAGATGCAAATAAAGAGGATTAAGGAAGTATATATTGTCAGTGGGAAGTCATGAAAGCTATCAGAATTAATCACACATTACATAAATAAAGCTATAGAACATTTTCTCTCATCAGAAATTACTTTTGAACTTGGTTCACTTTGGCCACCATATGATGTTCAACGTCAAAAAAGCTCCATCAATGATCAGAAAATCTAGTTGTTGTTTGATTGACACGAGATTAAACTCAGTGATGACGATCTGTACTTTCCATGCTCCTCTGCAGTGAATCTGGGCCAGTTCTCTTTTTCTCTTCTGCTCTTTCACATTCTCATTCTGTCAAAAATAATTCCACCATGAATTTCCAAACCTGTTTGGCTCATTTTTCCAATCTCCTCTCATTTTTGAATGGTCATAATTCTATCACTCTGTCTGGACAGTATTTGGCATCCCTTCTTCATCTAGCTTCATGTCAACAGTCACATGCGTCAAACCCACAGCATGGGGGCCAAATCTGACTCTCCGAGTCATGACGTGCTGTCCCGAGGGCTGAGAAACCACTGAATGCTGCTTTTAAGCAGCATCTCTCACAACCTAAACAAGTCTCTGATAATCTGGTCATTTTAACAGATTTGAAAAATGTTCACAAAATATCTTCATAAAAGCAACAAATAGAGCACCAAGACAGTAGAAAATCAGAAAGTCTTTTGTGTTGTGCTGCAGGGTTGGGGGTAAAGCGGTTTAAGTGAGCAATAGCAGTCTGACTCCAAGCATGCATCCAAGTGTGCAAAATTTAGCCCACAAGAGAAACAAACAAATCGTCCAACAATTAAAAGGCAGAGTGCACTCACAGCAGGACATGCTCGCAAAAGCTTCAGTCAGAAATGACAGCGCAGTGAGAGCAAGCTCTGCTGCAACTGGACAAATTGGGAGATCTGGATGGTGCGTTCTGATCTGATCTACAGTTTTATTCAATAAATACTTAAACAGGATTTTTTTTTGCATATTGTTTTAATTACCTGACAACATTTTTTTGCAAGTATTTTTATTGGTTTTTTTTCAAAAGGGATATATAGGTACAAACTTAAACTACGCAAAACAAAGAACACAACCCCCTCCCACACCCACCCATCACTGTACCACTTAGACTCAGGTCATACACCAAACCATACATTATGTATACATATGAGAAAAAAAAAAACAGACAGAGTACCCAAACATCTCCAAAAGCGTTCACATAACAAGGTCAATCATAAAATGTATTAGCAGCAGTGACATTCAAGTTCTTCATATAGTTCAAGAAGGGATTCCAAGTAGAGTTGACAACATTTTTTAAATGATAAAATGTTCCTTTTTTAAAGTTTTGAGAAAAATATCTCACTGAGAGTAGATAGTAAGGTGTAAACCAAGAAACAAATATTAAGGAAATCCTTTTATTAAGTCAGAATGTTTTGTAAATGTTCATACAACACTCATTGCAATGTTTGTACCATAAAAATCGAATTTACTTTTTATTTCTGTTGCAGCAGTTCCTATAAACTTGTGGCAGTTTGCTTTGTGTTCATTTTATTCCAAACCAGATGGATGGCTCTGGAGGCTGTGCTGTCCACTCCATTTTTCATGCTGTGCCTTTTTGTCCTGTGATACTTCAGGCTGAGCTTGTTGTGTTTGTGGTCATTATGTTGCCTTTGGAGGAACCTCAGACCATCTGCACGCCGAGAAAATGCTGTTTGGTTCTTCTGTGAATCATCAAACTTAAACCTAGCCAAACCATCATGTTTCCTCCTCCGTGTTTGACAGTTTATGTCACTCACCCATTTGCTGTTCCCTAAAGCAACCTTTTTGTCTATTCCTTTGTCCATCCAATGTCAACCTCCCACATGTAGTTTGTGTCACAGGAGCAGAAATATCTAACAGAAATCTCTTCTTCCAGACCACGTCTTCCACCCTTCTTTCTTTTTTTTAACTTTGGCACTACATTAATTACTGTTTGCAGCTATTCATTAGAGCTGAAGGCATTAATATTGAAACAATGTAATTTGAGTATCTTAAAGCTTATAATGTGGGATTCCAAAATAAAAAAAAAAAATGAGAAAATGGTTTATATAATACCAAGATAGATCACATTTATTGTACATTTTTGCAAAAATGCTAATATTCCAATGTATTTTGTAGACATTAAAAATGATCAAAAGCATTACAAAAATTTAGGATTACACGTAAATTCTTCCAGATGAGGTAATACTTATGTCGTGTGAAAGGGGAACATTACGTAGATACCTTTGCTTGATCTCTGACTATAGGAAAAGTTTATGTCATTCATTAAGCTCAATATTATACAAGTATAGATTTAAAAGTATGTTTTGTTAACGTCCAACTTTTCTACAAAAAGATGCGAAATACTGATAGTTTTCATTTATTTTTTAAAAAGTTTCTTCAGATTAATCAACTAACGGTTTTCAAAAGGTTTTTAGCAATGTTTTTGGAAGTTCTTTCACCTTCTTTTTTTAACATTTGGAAACGTTTTACTCTATTCCTAATACCTGACAATGTTAATGTTGCATGTGTTTTTTGCTTTCCAACACTTGACTGCATTTTCTGTTGGAATTATTAACAAATGGCTGAAAAGCAAACACAGTCAGTTAAAATATAAAGCACTCCTTCAGTAAGTCTGCAGCCCTCTTTCTTAGACATGCAGATGAATATCCAAACAGAGAAGGGGCCAAAAAAAATGACTCAGCAAATGTTTGTTGTTTGCATGTTAGCCAGATACAGATTAAATATTCTTCTTAATGAATAATTCACCAGAATATAATTGAGTTACACAACAGGTATCTAAAAATACTCAGGAGAATCTGATTTTTCTTCTCCAGTAATGATGACTGAATGCAATCTCATTATTAAGGTTATCATCCGAGATTAGAGATACCTTTGTTCCAGGTGGAAAATGAGGCATGGGTCCTTTGCCTCCAGCCAGAATTTTCTTTTTGACTCCTGGATAGTTAAGAAGGTACGTCTCCTCCATTGGGACTAAAAAACAAATATTGAAGGGAAAAGTTTGACAGTTTCCAGATTTCTTTTCTCCTGCTTTGAGGGTTTTTCTTCTGCCTTTCTAATTAGCCTTGTGGAGACGGTCTTGGCCGATTTCCTGCTCTCTGACAGATGGCAGGATTAACAGGGGTTTGGAGATGGCTACTTTAATCTGTGGAGCTAATCCCTCGACTAACCCAATGATTGGTGGGACAATTCATGCAGAAAGCAGCAGGAGAGCTGGAATCATGCGTTTGAGAGGCTGGAATCCTGTAGACCACCAAAGGTCCTGCTGGAAGCAGATGACTTGAAGATGACAGAGATGTGGCAGCACTGTCTGTGAGGGAATGTCACTTTGAATTGTTGTTGATCTTTACCTAAAAACATTTGCTCTCTACCCTTTGGCAAAACTTTGATTTTCTTTGTGACTTTTTTACATGTTTAAAAATCTGCAAATTATTCAAAACACAATCTGGTTCAGACCATTGAAATATTTTGATTAGATTGTACTCTTAACCCATTTAATAATGTAAAAAGAATATTTAAATGAACTTCAATGATTTATAAAATTCCAACTTTTTTTTTAAAGAAACAGTTCCATATTCTGTTCTTTTTAACTGCTAATATAATCTTTGTCATATTCCAAATTAAGTTCATTTTCTTAGATTTATATAAAAGAAAACAAAACAGAAATAACAACTATAAACATAAAAATGTATTGCTTGCACAAATAGTGGATCTAAATAAGATGAATTATATCAATGCAAATCTACTATTTTCCCGCAGTAATAATGACAGAGTACTTGGGTTTTTTGGACATTAACAAGACATTAACTATAAAAATGAAAATAATCAAGATTTTTCACATCTACTGACCCTTGCTTTGATAAAGATGAAAGAATAAAGACGTTTTAGAGTCATGTGTAACTGCAACTACAAAAGTAATGGTTAATATGACCAAATAATGTTTATTTGCTTAATGTTAAGCTTAAAATAGCAGATCAGTACAATTTAGTCCTTTAAATCTCTCAGGGTTTAGTAGATCTGATTGATAACGCAACAAAAAAGAAAAACTTTAAAAGCTTCTTCAGTAGTCCACTTTTGACAGTTTGCAAACAAATGCATTAAAAGTCCATTACTTGTACTCGTTCCCAAATTTATTCACATCATCAAACACAGATGGTTTAGTTAAGTAACAGTTGGCTGACATTTAGCTTTAGATATAAAAGGACAAATAAAAGACTATATTCACTTCAAGGCCAACCTCATTCACTTATGCAACATTTTGCAATACATTTTAAAATTGAATAAAAGGTGAGATCAGTATTCTGCAGATGCGATATAGAAAACTAGACAGAATGACACAGCAAGTGTATGAAGAAAGCTGGATTTGAAGGTTATTCCCGTTTTGGAGATGTTGGGTTCAGGATGCCACCAGACTGCCCCCTGCTGGTCATTTCTCAATAAGTGAGTCCAGCTGCTCTTGCAGGGAGGCCAACTGTTGAAGCACAAAACACAGGATGTCAGCTAGGACCAGCAGCCTCAGGGTGAAATGATGGAATAAATGAAGGATGGTTAGGATTGCTGTTCATTTAGATTTGCTGCTTTTATCATGTCTACAAACAACGACCCATGAGGAGTGGGTGGAAATCATGCCGTAGCAGCGAAACACCCCTCTTTGCTGATAAATTAAATTTCATGGGATTCAGATTTTGCTTTTAGGCATAAAAAGTGTTGAGTTCTATAAAACAGCAGGCACAATGTTATCTGCAAACATGTTTAACATTCAAGCAAAAAAGGCCCGAAGCTGTGGGAAGATCAAAGCAAGCTTCTGCTCCTACCTGCTCCATCTCCCGCTCCTCCTGCTGGATGATCTCGTCCAACAAGGCTTGAAAACGATTCTGAAGGGGGGAGGGAGACAAAAACGGTTTGTATGAGTCAACAAGCTGAGCCTCATTAAACTGTGAAGGCTGCGCGTCTGCCCGAGCTACTCATGTCACGGCGCTCTCGCTGACAAAAAGGCTACTTAGGATGCTAGTCAGAGACGGCTGACCTTTCCCGTGCGGCTGTGATAATAACGACCAGAGATGAGGCTTTGACGCTCCCCAAACGCCATGAAATACAAGCTCTAAATGTTAACATGAAAGAGGACGGTGTCTGCTCGTGTTCCACTCATTGTAAAGTCTTTACTAAAGAGTGCTGCGCATAAGAATACATTTTCATACAATTTCATGTGCATGACAGACAGAGGTTGTACAACAAATAGCCAGCAGGCTATTTCCTGTACTATCTAAAGCAACAGAAGAGGAAAAACAGAAAATTTATCCTGCGGGAAATTTTTCCCTCCCAGCCTCGAGTTATTGTTTCTACATTTGTGGACGCAGTTTGTGAGTGACTGTAAACAAAAACCTGGTCCTGCGTACTTTGAGGGCCTGGTTCTCCACTTTCATGATGAGCTCCTCCTGCTGTTTCTTCCGAGCGCGCGTTTCTTGAAGCTTGGCCTTAATGCTGTTAATCTGCACCTGGTACTCCATGACTAGAAAAAATTTTAAAAAGTACAGAAGGGCAGGTTAAGTTTGAGAAAACATCTTTAACATCTGCTGTCTTGCAGAGGATGCAGCAAAGGTTGACCTTTCTTTGCTTTTATAGAGCCAGCTCTAATGCAGTTGGATTCACTACAGATTATGGCCGAAATCAGACCACTGAAGAGAAGATGCACAATGAAAAGCATCCCTTAAGACTACTATAAAGGACAGAAACTTAAAGACAATGCAGAAAAAAAAGACTGTGGGTTTGGAAGCAGCTCTGCAGGGATGCCAGAATGTGGCTGACCACTGGTGTCAGTGATTGACAGCTCCACGTATGTAGATAAGGATGTTCTCTGCTGTCAGTCGACCGGCTAAGACGGAACACGCAGCAGAACGGTGAGCTTTGGCTGTCAGTGTGTGGTTCTCGGGAGCCCAGCACTTGTATTTGCTTCGGAGAGGGACTGTTTGACTGTGATGTCTGACCTAGAAAACTCAGCTCTCATTAAAAGTCCAGACACCTGCCTTAGTTTATATTTGACCTCTACTTTTGACAAGCATCTGAAGCTGATTTAATTTCACGCTGGAATGCCTTCTGTCTTGAAATCCAAGTCGGTGGGCGTCACAACAACGACAGAAGAGGAAAGTTTGCCCAGAAAGTCAGCTCTTACTGTGAAGTGAAACTTAAAACCACAGGATGACAGATTTTGTTTTCTTGTTTTTTTGGTTTAGTAAAACATTTTTGGGCTGTTGTTGGACTTTATCTTGAACCCCGTTGTGTTAAATAAATAATGACACTTAATCTTCTGTTTTACACTTTAACCCCTTGATCTCTAAATATTTTTCCAGAAATTATTTCCCACAATTTATTTCTACATTTCTGAAAAAAATAAAATCACTTATATGTTTTAGCTTTCAAATAGATGTTATATTTAAGAAAGTTTGGAGCTGAAGTGGTTTGATATGTATGTCAATCAATAGGCACAGAGAGGTTGATAAAGTCTAGGTTTTTCAAAAAGTCCTTGGATTAAAAGCATGTATAAATTAGCTCTAAATTGACCTTTTTTCAGGTATTTTGAAAATAAATATGATCATAATTTAAAAAAAAAAATTGTGTGTGACGACTTATAAAGCCACTTTGACATGCTTGAATGCTCTTTAGCTAATGCTGCATTGAATGCCTGTATAATTAAAACTTATTTTAACAAAATGTAATGTTTTTACTAATAAAAACTATTTCTACATTGTTTTTTCAACAATTTTCAGCAACAACTTTCAACTGTGAGCATGCTTCCACACTGCCCAGAGGTCTAAAAACAATTTCCCAGAACTATTAGAAGGGCAGGAGGTGTACTCCAATCATTACAGTGCAGCAGCTTTAATACTGCCGGACAGTAAAGAGGTCATCTTGTCTTGCTGTATACTTATAAGCACGCATACAATTACAGCAACATTTATTATGAATCGCAAAACAGATGTTTACCAGTTTAGATGCTCTGCTTACAATAATGTGATCTCTTCCGATTGGCTACAATTTGTCCAGAAAAAAAGTACAGTCAGCTGCTAACTGATTCAAAAATATTTGTTAGTAAAGAAATACATTTCGACCATCCTTCACAGTCAGAAACAAACCACTTGAGCTTGTTAAGTCCAAGAAGTTGTGGTGACCATTTCTTAACAGTCCATCCATCAAACCCAAATATAGTTTGGACATACCAGTACTCAGATGGATACTGTAGAAAAACCAATCTTTCAAATGGTGCATTGACAAAGGCTTCTCCTTGTATCACAGCAGTGTTCCATAGTGTGGAAAATCCACTTTATTTTGCAAGTGTAAAAGCTCACTTGAACTATGGTGCAAACCAAGTCAGCAAACCCAGGTAAATTCACCTGGAGATTACCTTTTGCAGCAAACGCATAAAGACTTTCCAAGCAGATTCACTCCCAGCACAACACCTGGGCCTCAAAGTACAGCTCTTTTGGTAGCTGTGATCACTTGGGTGCTAGCCCCCTTTGCAGAGGTTTGCCTCAGCACCAGAATCCAGACTCAAGGACGGGGTAATGGAGCTGTGAATCCGAGCAACAGCAGATATCCCAGCCATCAGAAGAAGCAAACACCACCCTTAAAGTACAGTGTATGCGTTAGCCATATATGGGCACCGACACTAAAAGAGCGAATGATTGGAGACAGGGACAGGGAGCAATCAACCCCCTGTGGCGCTGTCAGCACGGCCCAAATGGTGTGCAAAGAGTGAGCCCTACAGAGGAAAAGTGAACCAAAGGGAGGAAGAGACAGGAATGCAAAGCAGTCTGAGTAAGAAAAGAACAAGAATCCAAAAGAAGCACGTATAAATATGACAATCAAAGGACTAGCAGGACTAGCTGGTTTACATCTTTAGGGGTTTTTCCATCATGGTCTGATCTCGTTTTGGGCAATGCCACCTCCACATAAGCAGTTGTTGTAAGTGAATGATTTTTTTTCAGGGTGACATGAGTGATGGCAGAGCAAACCAAATTTGAAAAACATTGCATTCTCCGCCCCTTTTGAAGTGAGTATACAGAAGCATCACAAGGTGGTAGCAACCTCAATGCACAAACCCAACAAGATCCACCCCTTGAGTGACCTGTTTGACCTATAAGAGCCCAACTCACTGAGACCTCACAGATACTAGGCATCATCATTTCATCCAAGTATCTAAGCTTTTAGCAAACCATTTACCACCAATAAAACAAAGAAAGTATAGTAGAAATGCAGAACATAATCATACAGTATCTGAATCTTGCAAATCTGTTATACAGTATGCATTCAAAGGAAATACATAAGATATCCTGTAAGGCAGTGTTCTATAACATAACCGACCTTTTAAAAAGCTAATTTTACAATACAAGTTGCTCAATACTTTGACTATGATCTTTTTGTAGTGTTCTTTGTGTTCTCATTCTGAAAAGCAATCTCCTCTTAAACGTTAAAATTGCATCCTTGTTTGGATACTGAAAAAGTTGTTAAGTCTGGATTTCAAAAGTGAAAACTCAGTATATTAAATTATCACTTCAATCTAATTTTTACTTCCTTGTATTGTAGCTTGAGAACCTTTCAATCACCCATAAAAATGAACTAAATTACTGTAGAGTGTATATGCTCAAACATATGAAATGAAATCGATCAGAAAAAGGCTCAAACATAAAGCCAGCTAAAGTCTGAGTAAAGGTGGGTCTAGTTTTCCTCTGAAACAGACTCTCCTGTGGATCAGCAGAAACAAACTTCAATGTTTTCTCACCGATTTGGTTGTTTCTGTCGTTTTCGTTTTGAGCAGAGTCAGACTCGTCCAGTTTGTCCTGCAGTTGCTGCACCAGGTCATCCTCGGTGTCCATGATATTCAGGTCCTCGTCGTCGTGCCGGTCCCCTTCATCCTCCTCATCCTCGCTGGAGCTGCTGATGTCATTGAAGATCTCCCTGAGTTCATCATGCGGGACTGATGACAGAAAAAACACCAATGAGCAGTGAGCCAGAATTTGGAGCGACTGATGAGGACCGCCTGATTCCAAAGAGACACCCAACCGGCTCCTTTACTGCTTAAAGTATAGAGAACAAGCCCACCTCAGCATACTCC
Organism: Adrianichthys oophorus; assembly: GCA_036245035.1. Lineage (NCBI taxonomy): Eukaryota > Metazoa > Chordata > Actinopteri > Beloniformes > Adrianichthyidae > Adrianichthys > Adrianichthys oophorus. Next base: position 4,933,400 of record BSAI01000162.1, read on the forward strand.
ATGATATACTGATGAGAATAATATTTACCAGAGGAGCTGTGACCCATCTTGTGTCCTGAGGTTCCAGGTGAAGAGTCCAGATTGGCCAGACTGCTATTCTGGTCAGCTTCTTTGGACTCATCCTCAGCTATGACCTCCCACCCTGAAGACTGTGAGTTATGGTCAATGTGTTTTTGAAAGTTTCTTTGTCAAAAGCCTTGATTCTCAAATGTTCAAAGAGTTCTTCAAAATAAGATTTGAAAGAAAATACACAGAGATAAAGGACTTGTTTACGTTTCTGGCTTCTGCATGAATGCATGAAAAAAAAACTACAAATAGTCAAGTTTAGAAGGGTTTGTTTCTATTAACATGTAGCAAGCGGTCATGAAAGGTCTTCTGCTGTGCTCCTATTCACTCAGGCTGCTCCCGGTTTCAGTAAAGCACCAATGGATTTTAAGTGCAATGCATATTTGTGGCAGAAGCTGCAGATACGGACATCCGGTGAGCGAGTTAACGTTTTAAGGCTTTGATTAAAGCTACAAATGAAGGAGGGCGGTACAGATGTTTTACAGTCGTTAAACGTGAGACTAGTGATGTTTTAGTGATATTAATGAAAGGTAACATGATGTGTGTCATAGTGACAGCATCCCAGCTCCCTTTACAACAACCTTTAAATCCACTTTTATAGCCGATTCATTTATGGGCGGAGTGACACCTTTATAACCAACCTACAGCGATAAAGTATCATGCAAATGTCAATTTTTGACTTAACTAGACACAACAAGCTTTAAACCCCTTAGTGGGAGAGAATACCAGTATTTTTTCTGAATGAACAAAAGGCAAACTCGCACTAAACAGAGATTTTTGACAAAAAATTAAGTGACCTATATCTGCAGGTTGATTTAAAGACCCACTCCGATCATCTTTTGATCTATTTTCAAAGTGTTCCTGTGGTCTTTTAATCAGGATCACGCCGTTTTAGCCAAAATCTAAAAAAAAAAAAAGTGTCTTTTTCTAGGACTAACTTACCCACAGAGCTGCAATAGTTCATCAGAACATTGCCCCCGAGTTGTGAGCAGGACTGTTGGTGCTAAGTAAGCCTGCCCCCACTTCCCATCATTCATTTGTTCACACGCTCTCTTGAGAAGCAATTTCCGAGCTATCCAGTAGTACAGTTCTGAACCAGATGCCAGATCAGACGAAGAAAACCAAGACTTACATGGATCTATTGTCTGCAAGTGAATGCATCAGAATGGAGCGGAGCAGAGAACTCGAGGCCCACCGATTGTAGTTTGTACATAATGACTACAGGCTTTTTCAACCAGCATTTTTTCATCTGCTCCTGATTCACCACAGTCTGAATAAAAAATATACTCAGAAACCCAATTTTAAGCTTGCGTATTTTAACCAATGAAAACCCTGACACATTTGTCCTAAAATTATGTGGGATATACCACAGAATACATTTCTGATGTTTTTTTGCTGCACTGATGTCACGATGGATTTTTATGGGTTTATATAAGTCCTTCATCGTGAGAAAAATGCCATAAGAACATGTTAAAAAGACCATTATCATTGGAGTGGGTCATGATGGTTTATCTCACATTTTGGTCTACACTCATCATTGATCACATTTATCCACCTTCAGAAAACCATGCTAAAAATACTTGCTTCATTGTGCAAGGCTTTTTCTTAATGACAGCTCTTTGCTAATAAGCTTTTTCACTGCTGTTAATTAAGAAAAAAACATGTAAATTTCCAAAGTCTGATTTTGATAAGTATGAACAGAAACACTGAGATGCCAGTTTTCATAGTCAAAATACAGAAAATGAGGTAAAGTACGGGTAGAGCATCAATAATAGTTTCCTCCTTTGGTTTAGAGAATTAATTAAAAGTGATGGAAGAGTAACTGTGGTTTAATTTCTCTCTTCTAAGCTATTTCACAAATGATGGGGAGATGGAGAGATTTACAACCCACTGTGATGTGATTGGACGCTGCAAACTTGAGAGATTTTAACATTTAGCAAATCATTAGACCATAAATATCAAATTAAAAAAAAAGATTTTTGTATATAATTTACCAATTAATTCCCAATCTGCTCAACACTCAGAAATCTTTGTAGTTTTAATGGCATGAAAAGGATACGGACGCTGACGGCCTCTGCATCTGTGCTCAGCAGTCTTTTCACTTCCTTTTCCACGTCAGGAGATTCAATGTACTGCAGAAAAAAAGGGGGGAGATGGAGTTCCTTTCCCAGCCACAAACTCACACACACAGAGACAGTGTGCACAAAGGTAGCAGCTGGCCAAAAGCCAGGAAGCACATTAGCGATTAAAACCAGAAGGGCCAAATCAATATGGCTCAGCTCTGCACCTTCAGGAAGATCCATTCTGAAGGCAAAGTATAGCTCGCTCACTTTCACTTTGATCACATCAATAATGAAATAGCTTTTTTTTGCATACCTTTGGGGGAAACTAAGATGGAAAGGCTTTATTTATATGTAAATTCTGGATTTACTTTCACCAGTGTCTGCTTTCTAAAACATGTTGTGGGAAACAGAAACAGATCATCAAACAAGATGTTGGAGAGGTGGATGGGAAATTGGAAGGCTGAGCAGCAGAGAGATGGAAAATGTCAGGACCTTCTTTTTTGCGGTTTTGCGAAATCTTCTCTTGCGTGTGTTCTTCAAAGGACAGGTGACTGCAGACCAAGAAACAGGACAACTTGAGTCACGATGCCTCTATGTTAGCTAATGCGAGACCATTTCCGCGCAAACAGTTTCTAAAGGTTATGAGAGGAGACGTTTATCTGCTTACTGCCGTGATTCCAGATGAATTTTTTATCCTTGTCCTTGTCTTTCTTCTTGCTTTTAGGATCAGTACCAGTTGGCTCCTCTAAAGGAGGGTAGAGGTCGCCATCTAGTGTACAAACCAGCATCTAACACACAGAAAGAAAAGGAAAAGAATAAATAAAAAATGATGAAGGAAAAACATGTTCTACATTTGTTTTTATGTGTATTTATTTATCTTTTTACAAAAAATATTAATGATTTAAAATCACAGATTGTAATTGACAATTTAAATAGATAGAATACCCTAAAATTAAATAATATATTTTACCTGGCAGATGTCTGCAGTCTTGTAAAACGTCTTCTTGTCTACAGTTTTGAGAGATTCGATCATACAAGGCACATCCACCAGTTTGCAGGCCAGAGGAACCCGGTCGACTCGGACTATTCCATGACGACCGTCAGCTGAGATGGGAGAAGAATGACAAACATCACAGTGGCGCAGCGGCTGCAGTAATCAGAACTGTCACAGGACAATACATGCCAACTCAAAAAAAAAAAAAAAAGAAAAGTGGGGAAGTCTAAGACAAACCAAATCAGATCATTTTCTTCTGACTACAAGTCTTCATTAAAATGCTTAAATTCAATGGCTCTTAAATTAGAAGTTAAAGTTAAAGTGCTGCATGTCTGTTGACACCAATTCTTCAAATCAATGTTTAAGCCAAAAATGATAAATCCACTCTAACTAGAAAAAAACATGGGTTGACCAAAAAAAAAAACAAGGCATTAAAATGTCTTCTTACGCCAATATATGACTAAAACGTTGCTTGTTTTATTACAGATCACAATGAATCCTCTATTAGAATATTTTAATGCAGTTAACTGCACCTATCCTGAATTTACTCAGATGAGTACGAATGGTTTAGGCACTAGAATACCTCTGCAGTATTATTTTTGCCCTCTTGTTAAACATATAAAAATGCCTCTCTTTCTTTGCTTTGATTTCTCAGTTTTTCTTCAGTTACTGGCATGTCTTCCACTTGTTCTTGGCTCTGAAATAATGTTGTGCTTTTCCTGCACCCTGTACGTGAAGGATGCATGCAAATTTCTTATTCAAAGTCTATACATTTTAGAGCTGCTGCTTGAGCAGAATCAATTTGAAGACATTTAAAGCTTTTAATGCGCTGCAGAAACCCAGAGAAACAGCAGAAATGTCCCGAGGAACAAAGGTAAGAGCAAATGTTACTTGAGGTTATGGCTTAGCTTCTCCTGTTTTATGTATCTGAACTTGTCTTTCTGTAACTGTAATACTTTGAAAGACCCATATGTTTGATTGGTGGACAAAAAAAAAAAAAAGTTATCCAACATATGTTCAAAAAAAGAGAGAAAAACATTACAAATTAAAAATATGATTAAACTCAAACAATGAGCAATGAGGAATTCTTAACATAAAAGGATTTAAAGATTTGCTTTTGTTTTTCTGCAGCTCCAACAACTTGGTGATGAAGGAAAAAAAGTAAAGCATATTGATAATTAACTATCTTTTAGGCGTGCATTTCAGCACAGCTGAAACCCAGGTCACATCGCAGGCAGACAAATGTCATGACAACTCATGAACTGGCTTACGGTGCAATTCAATGGTGAGTCTGTCTTTCATGTTCATGCTGCTTGACTGTGCAATCCTTCTCACAGTTGACGCATATTCCTGAAAGAAAAAACAAGTTTTAATATAAAGTCAAGCATGACATAAAAAAGGTAGATTTCTGCATCTACAAAAAGTCCTACTGGTGGAAGCCTCAGAACAAACTGACTCTCCAACTCATAGGGAGCATCTTCTTTACTCTTGGAGCCAACCTTCCCAACTGAAATCACAAAAACAAAACACGATAAAAGGTAGATGAACTTCCTTCTGGACATTTTATGACATAAAAAACAGGTCGTTTCTCCAGGTGCCTGTTTCTGTACTGATGTTTTTTAAGCTGATTAACAACTTCCTGAATAATGCACATGCTGGATGGAACTCCTGATACCCTGAATGACACTCTGGTTTACCTACCAGAACAATTTCATAAACACATAATGAGAGAATATTTAAGAATTGATTTAATTTTATTCCAAGTTAGATTTTCTATCATATAAAGTAAAATCATAGATTTATTTGTTTACAATTATGCAAAAGCTTTACACAGATAATGTTAAATATCTGTCCCATATCACACAGTTTACGTTACATTTTCGGGATAAGTTTTCACTGAAAACATTATTCATTAAATGTTTTTGTTGCCCAGAAAATCTAAAAGCTTGCAGTAACACAACGTAAACATTCACACACATTTAGTACACAGTAAACATCATAATCAACAAGTACAAAAAATAAATACTTAGAAATTGACATTGTTATGTTAAAAGAGATGGCGGTAAAGCAATGAGAAATGTTTATACCGGTATTTAAAAGTACAAGCGAATAAAAGGTTTATGAATAAAATATATCCATATGGTAGGAACAAAGTAACGTTTAGCTAGATAGCACGATCACTCTTCTCTAAATAAATCAGTGCAATTAGAAATAAACAAACAGCTAAACTAGTTTCCCTACTGCCAGTTTCCTCTTTTGTGCACAATACAGATGCAACCAGGCTGTAACAGGCATGTTTAAGGCCCCAAAAAAGATAATAACCGATGAGTAGCATAACATGCTAACAAGGAAAGCTAAATACCTTTAATTTTAGCTGTCATCTTCAATTTTGTAACTTCCGTGGACTAGCTTTGCAAAATTATAAGAAACCACAAGGCGAAAAAGTAAAGAGTTTGTGAATATATCCCGATAAAAATAAAAATCGTGAACAGTTTAGCAGCAGCATTTAGCTAGCATGGCTACCAAACAAGTGACTAGGAGGTTTTTAAAAAAATGTTGCGTTCATGACCATCTCGGATTTTATGCTGTTCAATTTTGCACAAGAAGTTCAAATATTCAGCTAAATAATAAATTATCTTTCAGAAAAATTGCACACTAGTTTAAAAGAAAATTATATGGAGATGTAGATTTTTTGTGAACGCGTAAATTATATGAATACACGCCTAACCGAAGTTTAGTTTTATTCTTTAAAGCATCACTATATCTATGTATGATTTAATTTAAATCAATTAGAATTTCAGTAATTTTTTATATACAATTTTTTAATTCTTAGAAAGAATTAATTCAGTCTGAAAAAAATGTTCAAGCCTTTGTTTACCCTCCTTTTCAAAGTTTTTTAAAGTGAAGATTTTGAAATTGCTGTCATCGGGTAAAATTTGCACATTCAAATACATCTACAAACACAAACAGTACATAAAAATGTTTAACACCTTTATGTGAAGAATTTTTAAAGTTGTTCTTCAAGCCTTTTTCTGGGGGGGAGAGAGAGTTATAGTTGTGCTTTTATTTTGAAAGAAAGTCTCGCAACTATCAATCTGAGGGGGAAACTCATTTCACTTCCGGGTCAGTGGTGGTTTCTCTATTGCTGTCGTTCTGCTGTCAACTCCCACCTCTCCGTGAATTGTACTTGTTCAATTCTTTTCTTTTTTTAGACTCAGCGACTTCGCAGCCTCTATCTTCCTAAGGACAACATGGTGTTCAAATTAACTGTTAACATGTCCTGGAAGACCACACGGACGCTGTGGTTTGTTATGCTTGTCTGCCTGTGTGTGTCCATCACTGTTTGCCGAGCATCATCATCCACTCAGGAAGAGGACAGTGCCATGGAGAACATCGTTACAGAAAAAAAGGCTGAGGAGAGCCACAGACAGGACAGCGCGGATTTGCTGATCTTCATCCTGCTCCTCACCCTCACCATTCTAACTATCTGGCTGTTCAAGCACCGGCGGTTCAGGTTTCTGCATGAAACGGGGCTGGCGATGATTTACGGTGAGATACTCCGGGGAGCTCGCACAGAGCCACCGGTCAGATCAGACCTGACTCATTGTCGACATCCCCACTCTGAGCTGTGACACAGCAGTTTAACATGCAGTTAGGAAAGTAAAGGCACCCCGTGCTTCCCATGTCAAATCCAGCATTCAGTTTGTTTGAAATTGTTTGTAAAACAGAACAAAAGTCCCCAAATAGGCCAATAACAAATGGCAACAGTATGAGGTAAAAATGTTGCATTTGTCACTAGTGTAAATGAGTTTAGATGTTAAGTGCAAATTTGGCCAGCACCCTTTGGACTTTACACCAATAAAGATGGTGGTGGTGGTGGTGGGGAATTCGGGCATCTGCAATTTTACTATTGCACTCAACTTTTTCAGTAGAATCAAACATTTTGTTGCACGTCTCTGAAACTGTTGCCAAAATTATATTTGCAGGTTCACTTGTAGATTCTTTTTGTTCAACCTTCAAGTGGATGTTGTGTTTTCTTCCCTGTCACGTGGATGAGACTCCTGTTCAAATGAAGAACATCTTACTTTTATTTCAAGCTTAAATGACTTGGAGCCAAAACAGAAAAAAACAAGGTTTATATTTATATTCCAGACTGTTGCTAATTTTTTTCTATGTTTTGCTGTATGCGTATTTAAATATTCATATGCATATGGTATCCTGGTTTTCTTTTACCTTTTTATTTTCATTTATTCTTAACATAGCCATAAAATAAAGGCAGATTAGTAGTTTGATCAGAATTTTTAAAAGTGTAACTCCTCTGTTTACAAGCTGACACAAGTATCTGGACTATTTTGGGGGGGATTCCAAGCAAATGTGTTTCTATGACATTTCGTTCATACAGATGCCTTTGTCATTCAGGGTTGTTTTTTTTAATATTTGTCTGAGACGTTTGTGTTAGATTTGTGATTTATAGGAAAAAAGTCTGGACTGCATTAACTCACAAAAAATCTGTTTCTAGAATGCTAACATTCAAGTGGAATTTGCCCCCAAAGTTTCCTCAGTAACAGAGACACAGTGTTGATTTATGTTTTCATTTTTTTGCCGTTTGTTGGCTTTCCTTTCCTCAGGTTTAATCGTTGGCGTAATTTTGCGCTACGCCATCCATCTTCCTCGGGATGTCAGCAACGTCTCCATGAGTTGTTATGTCAACGCCAGCCCCCCAACACTGCTGGTCAATGTCAGCGGCAAATTCTACGAGTACACTTTGAAGGGAGAGATCAGTGCCAACGAGGTGAACGACGTTCAGGACAACGAGATGCTCCGCAAGGTATTCGGATGCCAATCAAACATCTCCATTTTTGGTCCTAGTCAAGCAAGAAAACTGAGTCCGTTTTTATTTTTTGTAGTTTTATTGTTATGTAAAAGCTGAACACAAAGTGTATCCAGACACGATTTATCTGACCCACAGCGTTTTCTACAACTTAACATGTCCAGCACCAGGGGCTTAGATGAATGAAGAGTTGCAGCTTCAAATGCAACAAACCTGAGCAAAAAAGGGTTCATAAGTACGGCACAAACAAACCAGCCAAAACAGTACAGGTGCTTCACATTTTCAGGTTGAAACTAAAGTACTCATTTATTGACTTTTTTTCATGACAGATGCCGAGGTAACCCTGCTAGCTTTTGCACTGGGTCAGAATTCTGCGCCCAACTGTGCAGAATCCTGTAACCCCTGCAGGTTTTGAGTTTTTCCCCTTCACTGTGCTGCAAATTAATCATTTTCTAATCTGTGCTCAATTCTTTGTGGAAACGGAGGATTCCAGAAGAGTTTGAGTACATTTTTATTTAGCATTTATTCATGTTCCAAGTGGTTTTTTAATAATGATTATGCCGTTTCTAGCCAAAATAAAAAAAAAACATTGTCGTTTTCAGGTTAGAGCCAGATAGCAGCTCAAATGAGATAAACAACGGCGTACATGGATCTATTTGTCTGCAAGTGAACCCATCAGAATGGAGCAGGGATCCGGTGTCCCGCCCAGCGTATTTTCTTTGTCACAGATACAATCTTTTACAATCGCATTTTTTTATCTACTGATTTAAATAAAAAAATACTCAGAAAAGCAATTTTGAGTTTAAGTTTCTTTATAAATGTCCTCCATCATGAGAAAAATGCTACAAGAACATGTTAAAAGCACAAAAAACATGATTTTTATTGTTCTTCCGTTATCAAATGTAAAAGTAAAGTAGGATTACACCAAATTTATAATGAAATATTCTGGATTTAAAAGTTTAACTCATGTCATTAATTCTACCGTGTAGAAAACTTGTATAAAGAACTTTAATGCAATTTTAATATGTCGTTTTGGATTAATGAATGAAGAATCAGAAAAGTAAGACATGTTTTGTTTTTTTCATGCTTACAGGTTACCTTTGACCCTGAAGTGTTCTTCAACATTCTGCTTCCACCCATCATCTTTCATGCTGGATACAGCTTAAAGAGGGTACTGTTTGTTTTCTTTCTGGCTGCTGTCAGTCACAACAAAGCGAGTCGTGTTTGCAGCTAAAGTGATATCATCTTCATATGACATTTTTATGTAGAACGTTGATCTAAGAGTCGTTTGCTTTTGTCTTTCAGAGGCATTTTTTCCGTAACATGGGTTCCATCCTGGCTTTTGCGTTTCTGGGGACAGTTATTTCCTGTTTTGTTATCGGGTAAGGATATTTATTAGAGGATGTAAACATGTTTTTTTTTTATTATGGTTCTGTCCCGGTGATGTGCACGTGAACCTCAAATTTTCCCCGTTTCTAAATGTTCATCGACTGTTTCTCTCCTCTGACAGGTTGTTGATGTATGGGTGTGTCATGGTGATGAAGCAGGTGGGACAGCTGGGTGGAGACTTCTTCTTCACCGATTGTTTATTCTTTGGAGCTATCGTCTCTGCCACCGACCCAGGTAATTGTGTTTGTCCTCACACGTACAGTACTAATTAAACATGATATATAATAGATATTTAAAATGTATATTTTGTTAAAGAAAACACACTCGACACTAAACTTCAGAACTGACGGTACAGCGTTCCCTCCTTCTTAAAAAACACTTGGAATTGAAATGGAAAAAAACATGCATAGTCAAAATGATCCTGTGTGTATGAATTCATTACTAATGAAAAAAGAAATATTTTCAGAACACTCTGCAGAAATTCTATTTAGTTTGAAACACAAACACTCACACCCCAGCTTTAATCAGATCAGGTACCTGCCTTTAGTGAGGTCAGTTTGACAGGTCTGAGGCACCAGCAATAAAGGCTGTTAAACACAAAAAGTTATGCAAATGTAGGAGAAATTAATGCGCAATTATTCCAAAACAATTCTTTATGGTTAAATAGATATGGGTGGAAATGGTTTCTAAGCATTTTAACTCTTGTAGAAGCTGTACATTTCACATGTTGTTATCTAACTTATTTCAGTTATTTTCATGCAATAATTTATGGGGTATTATTGCTTGCATATGCCTCTAGAAATATCAAAACAATCCGTAGTTTTGTGGTGAAGTTTCTGCCCTGAAACTGGGAGATGGTGGGTAAAATGGTCCCAAATACTCAAAAAAAAAAATCCAGGTGAGCTTTGAAGTTCTGCACTGTAGTTACCTTTCTAGAGTCTTGTACTTTGACGTTCAACAACCACTCTAATGTGATTCAAACTGATCAAATTACCCATGACTCAGATATTTTGCCTTTTTTTGCCAAAACAATCACAGCTCACATTAATTAAGAAATATTTTACTGACCTTTTCTTAGAGTGCCTCCAATTCTTTTCTTTTATTCAACATTCATTTTTCAAAATGTGGGCAAACACAGGGGTGTTCTAAATTGGGTCTAGAATCAGAATCAGAGTACTTGATGAGACCCTTGATCCTCATTAACAGTTGCTGTTCTAAATGCTTCCATTGCTCCATGATTTAGTGTAACAGGTGGCACAAAGCTAGAATATCTGGACTTCAGAGGTTTTAGACTCATGTTAATAAAGCTTCTACTAAGGTAGTAAAGAAAAGTTTCACCTGGTTTAATGGTTTGCCTTTGCTTGAAATAAGCTTTTGTTGGGAATTTTTCTTTAGCTGGGAAAAACATCCATAAAAGAGAATAGTACTGAAATAGAAGAGACATGGGGGAGTCGTCGTACTTTTTACTTGTGTAAATTGTTCATCATTTAGGATCTTTTAGGAGTCATTTGTGCTTACATGAAAGCTCAAGTATGCACACTGATCAGTAGCATTGCTTTAATTTGGTATTATTTTTAGCTGAGTATGTTTTTGCATGAGAGAGTTATTAGTGGTCAAAGACACTAATGCATTTTGATAACAACTCAATGGCGTGTCTCTGTTCGCTTTTGTTCAAGTAACAAGCTACATTTGAAAAAAAGTGTTGCTTGAGTTTCTTTATAAAACACAGAAAGGTCTATGATTAGTTCTCTTCATGTTTTGACCATTAGCTTAAACACTGTAACTGTTTTTGATACATGTGCATTAGGACTGAAAAAATTAATGAATCTATTGTTCTGAAAATACATCTTTCTTAAATCTTCTTTTTTTTTTTTTTTTTTTTACTAGTAAGGGAAATTAAATCTATTAGTTCAGTAGTGTGGTACAAAAAAGTCTCTGTGCGCATTATGTGTTTACTGGGACACTAGTGCACTGTCAAATACTCACCACTAGACTAGATTGGAACTGCATGTGAACTAGTTAACTTGATTCACAATGCCTGATGATCCTGATGAGGAGGCAGGAATTAAACTTAAACAAAACCTTTCTACTGGCTACGCAGCAAGGCTGCGGGATTAACCCTTTCAGAACCAGCTGTTTTGATTGTTATGTGCAGCTCTGTGAACACTGTGTGCAGCATGAAGAGCAGAATGTGATTATTATATATCAACAATAAAAACTGAATATTACATTGTCCCTTTGAACAGAGAGGAGAAGAAGAAAAGATGACTGACAGGAGCAGACTCTCACTGACAAAGCACTGATAAAAGGACTTTATATTCATGCTTTCATTGTTACTGTACTGAAAAAAGTCTTCATGAATTGGACTAAGCACAAATTTAGAGAGGCCATGTAAATAAATTTACTAATGTTTAATGTTTTGAGTTAGATGCATTCAGCAGTGTTGTCTGTACCTGACATATACTCCCTTTAAATGAAGACTAAGACTACCTGATTGTGTTAGGAAAGGAAAACTTTATTTGGGCTTGACTGAGACGAAACGAGTCCTTCACTCTTCTCTGTACTTTATTACTAGTTTTCATAAATCTTCAAGTCAAATAAGGAAAATTCCTCAAATTTCCTGCCATTTGGCTTTGGTTTGGCTTAACTGCTTTCTTCAAGTTAAAAATAAGTGACAATTCCAATCATGATAGAAAACAATCAAATATTTTGTATCTTGATGTCCTACAATTATCTGGAAAATGCCAGATACACTGATTAAAACAGACTTCTTTAAACTAGTAAGCCCAAAAAATTGGAATTAGTTTACTAGTACACAATTGTAGCCATTAATAGTTTGCAAGAGCATCATTTTTTTACTGTCACTATATTTTCATTACTAGCTAACAGCAGCCTGGTATGATGGATATGGGTTATCTGTTAAAAAGGGAGTCTGCTGGATAAAGTGCCATTAATAGATGAGAAAAAGTCCGTTTGAGTTGTTGCGCTTGATTTTACCCACATATGCCTACAAAGGCATCAGGACCAACAAACTAACACCAGCAGAACGCGAGTATGAAATAGACTGTCATCAATGTACTGAAAAGAGATTAGCACAAATAAAATCTCAAAAATGAAACAAAAAATGTCCTTCAAACATGCATAAGTATAACATGTTTCCCATTTTTCTAACATTTCATTTCCTCAAACTTTCCAAAATAATCCTGTTTTTGTGATGTCATGTTGATCACTTTGACCACCCAGGACTTATGGAGGTTTTTGTGTTTCCTAGTAACCGTCCTAGCTATCTTCAATGAGCTGCAGGTAGACGCTGACCTGTATGCGTTACTGTTTGGAGAGAGCGTGCTCAACGACGCTGTAGCTGTGGTTCTGTCTTCGTAAGTAATCTTCTATTTCACATGGTTGACTGTACAGGAATACTATGAGCTGTGAAATTATTTTTCAGAGTGAAAAATATTAAGAGGAAGGTGAATTTCTTGGTTTATTTGAATGTCAGATAATCTTTAGCTGAAATAATATTAGTTTTATTTTAACATGTTTTGTATGTTTATTGAGTGTGTTCTTTGCATTGGACTTTGGCAAAATCTACAGTTTCCAAATTTAAAATCAATTTCCAAGCACGTGAGGGGCGTTGGGGCCTTTAAGAGTGGCGTTAACCGGCCCACTGAGCACTTGCTGTTACTGTGCCCTGGGACAAACATGACAAATCACAGACTATTTGTCTTTTGACTCTGGCTTGTCCATCCAGGGATGCGATTCATTGCATTATTTATCAATTGGTGTTTTTTTTTCTGTTCCCGTGGAAGTGTCTTTTGATGAAGTGAAGCCAGTTAGAGATCACGTCAACACATTTTTCTTCTGGTTGAAGACCCGAATGCCGAGGAGGCGACACAAAGCCAGCGCTCCTCAATGACAAAATGCCTGGTGATTTGATCAGCCGGTGTTTGTCTGGGGGAAGTGGAGGACGGGGAGTGAATGCCAAATAAGGACAAACTGGATTTTAGACACACTTGGTTCAGGTGGCATCAGATTCTCCTGCATAAAAAAAGACTTTTGCTATATTTGTAACAGTTTACCTGAAATTGCTTCAACAAAAACACTCAAAAGGCCTTTTTATTACAGAAATGTATTGGATTTTAGAAAGTATGCTGGTGTCAACATGACCGTTTTTCATACAGCATATCAAACATGGATGCTAAATAACATTTTTAGGGTTGAAATTATAATCCATATATTTTTTGTTGTCAGTCTGAATCATCCAGAGCTTCTGTATTTCCACTCACACTGTCTTCCTCCTTTCCTTGCAGCTGCTTCCTGCAAGAGCTGCAACAGTCTGTTTGTTAATGTCCTCTGATATCAACCAACTTTATTAGGAAATTCAACTCCTTCTGACACAAAAAAATAGCATTTGTTTTATTCATGGTAATAATTGCTTTGATTTTAGAAAATTTAAACATTTTTTCAAAACTAAGACTCATGGGTTCAAAACTGAAGTGGAAAATAAATTCTGAATTAGACAAAGCATGACATTCGTGATAGGCTCAGCCTGGGAAAGAGGGGTTGCCATTCCATCAGCAAATTTTCAAGCATCTTTACTTATGGCAGGTGATCTATTTGATTTTCTATAGAGCAGAGCTAAAAAGAGGGTGAAAAGGGACCTCCTCCTTCAATCTATAGAGCTGGGTGCCTCCTTCAGAGCTCCTTTAAATCAGTTTTCTGGTCCTCAGGACTCACTGACCGAAATTCTTTCTATTCTACTCTGCTTAAACACAGCTGGCTTTAATGAATGTCATTGGAAAGTCTTTACAAAGGTTGATGATGAGCTAAATTGAGCGTGTTTGAGTGGAGTAGCACAGAAAACATGCAGGACAGTGTGCCAGTGAGGACCAGGGTTGGAGAACACTGCCTTAGAAGGACAAGTTAAAGCATTTTGAGGTCAAACTAAACAAGTAATTGACATGTGGGCTGATGTAGACAATCTCTCAGTTTCTCTGATAAACCAAGATCTTTGCTGAAAAACTGATGCATTGCTGTACAGCGGTGGGCAAACTACAGCTGGGGAGCCATATGTGGCCCATGAAACTATTGTCTGGTCCGCCTCACTGAAATAAATTATAATCTTTATAAATGTATTTTTTCCCTCCTCAGAGATGGCGCACTACCAATACATTGTCCTTTGTTTCGGTGCAGAAAGTTATTCTGCATTAATGTGGTGTTGAAAGATTTGTTGCTTTTCTGAAGTTAATCCTGTGTGTTTGTGTTTTTCCTTGAACTACATCAACCCATTAATGCAACTGGCACTGAAATGAGAACAAATGACACAGTTTTGACAGGAAAAAAGTTTTGTTTTAGAGTCTTAATTTTCAATCAGAATGAAAGCTTGTTTTTGTCCAGATTCCCAAAACACTCCAAGCATCTGCTCCTGTCTGGGATTCATTCACAGAGATGCAGTTTTTCTGCTTTAATTCAAAAACTTTTGACTGCAGTCTTTTATTTAACAGAATATGCACAGCACAGCTTAAAAACACCCTGTAGTTAACGGCAACCATTTTAGTAAAGTCTAGACTGTGTTTGTTGCTATTTTGATGAAGGCTTTGCTGCAACACACATCTTGAGCAACTAAAGCTTAATGTTAACCAACACCAAGGGATCTTCTATTATGGTTAATGTCTGATTATGTGAGGATTTCCTGTTTGCAAATATCCTTTTAGGACCATTAAATGTGTGTGCTCTGTTACATCAGGTCTATAGTAGCATACCAGCCACAAGGAGACAACAGCCACACCTTTGAGGCCATGGCCCTGCTGAAGTCTTTCGGAATTTTCCTGGGAGTTTTCAGCGGCTCCTTCGCGCTCGGCGTGGCCACCGGAGTCGTCACCGCACTCATATCTTTTCACTTTTATCCCATTTTTAGATACCAGATGTTTTTCGGTTTGAGCTAACAGTGCACTGCATCTAGTTTTACTTCAACTAAGAGGTTTTCTGTGTAAAGGTATCCTTAAATAACAGTAAAAGGAGGATATGGAAAGATAATAATAAAACATTAAAACAGTTTTCAGTGAAGCAACTGAGGTTTGAAAGAGAAACAGTCTGAACTGGATTTTGGCCCTTAACTGCTTGCTGAACGTGACCAAATTCACCAAGCTGAGGGATTTCCAGCTGCTGGAGACGGCGCTCTTCTTCCTCATGTCGTGGAGCACCTTCCTGCTGGCTGAGGCTTGTGGCTTCACAGGTAATGCTCACAAACTTCCACGGGTTCAAAGTGGCTGAAGTGTGCTGTTGTGTGAGGTCTTTATAGAAAAACATTTAGACAAATTTAGACTTGTCATGGTGTATTTCCCAGAAAAAAGCAAGAACACCCCTGCAAGAGGTTTGTACAGTAAAACGGTTTAGCTTTTGTTATGAAAAAATATTAAATGTCAGTTCTTGATTGTGCGTCTGTCTGCTGTGTTCTGCAGGAGTGGTGTCAGTGCTGTTCTGTGGAATCACGCAGGCCCACTACACCTACAACAACCTGTCTGCTGAGTCTCAGAACAGGACCAAGCAGGTGCAACTGCAACCGACATTCTGTCTTTCCAGTTTTCACTTTTAGAATATAAAGTCATTTAAAAGACCATTCATTCATCTTCATAACCTGCTGAACACCTAATGGGGGTTGCTGTAGCCTATCCCAGCTACTGCTGGGGAAAGATGCGCACACCCTGAACAGGTTGCTAGTCTGTTACAGGGTCAAACACTCACACATGCTCTCACAAGTACACTTAGGAGCACTTTAAAGATACCAATTAACCTATGAAGCATGTCTTTGGACTGTGGGAGGAAGCTGGAGAGCCTGGAGAAAGCCCACGCATGCGAAGAGAATATTCAAACTCCACACAGAAAGGACCCAGCCAGTACTTGAACCAGGTCCTTCTCACCTTGAGGCGAGAGTGCTAACCACTACATCTCCATGTAGTCTCCTTTAAGATACAGAAAACACAACGGGAGATTCAAGTGAAGGTTTCACAGAGCTACACTGCGGTTGGTTCTGTAGAAATCTAGTACTACGGAGTCCTGAGAAAGTGCATGTTAACTAAAGAAAAAGTGCTGTGAAAGTGCATGAACGTTAACCAAAGACTGAATATAAGTGTTAATGGTTGGTTGGTTGTAAGGATTGTCTTCAAGTTCCTTCAAGATAAAAAGAACAATCAATGTCATTACATGCACTTTGAAAAAAGTTATTTATCTGTAATTTGGTACTCACTAGTAATAAGAATGTACCTGTAGATTTCTAGAAAAATACTTAAAAATTACCTGAATGTCTTATCCAGTTGTAAAAAAAAACATTCATGTTTCTTCAAGCTGGTCTGTGTAGATTTTCTGGATAACTTAATGAGTAGAAAAAGAGCAGAAAAACAAACCATTCTGAAGGAATAATAATCATTGCAGCGTAAGTGGTTGGACAACAAAGAATCCAGGATCAGGCTTCAACCCCTTTTGCACAGTTTATGTCAAGAAAAAGAAAAGAAACACAAAATCTAATATTTTAGTAAAAACAAAAGGACTATACACACACTATCTCACAATCACACAAAAAGCTGAAAGTCAAGAGTTTGGAAATTGGAGCAGATAACCTCATCATTTCTGTAGTACCTGTGAATATTTTAAAGTAATAAACCATGTAAATATGGACATTTGGAAACATTACTTAGATTTATTATATTTACAGAATCCCTCTGTTGAGGGTAAATGAAAATCTAAAATAAACTGATTGTTACCTGAAGTTTCACATGTTAATCTGTAGAGAATTATTTACTACCAGGCACATTGAAGGTAACCTTTATGATCAAGAAATAAACAATTTAAGCTGTCACCTGCTTTTCAGTAAACAGGAACCAGAGCTTAAGTCTTCATAGTGGAAAAGTATACATTTGTTTGCTGACAAAGAAACATTCAACTGTTTTTGAAAGTTTTTATGAAAATGTTTTGTTTCTTCCGTTTCTCCTTCATCTGAGTTTGCTCGTATTTGCACTGAAAGCTGCTGTTTCTCTTTGTTTCTTTTTAGCTCTTTGAATTGTTGAATTTCCTGGCAGAGAACTTCATTTTCTCCTACATGGGTCTGACCTTGTTCACCTTCCAGAACCACGTCTTTAATCCCATGTTCATCATTGGAGCTTTTGTATCTTTTTATAGCCTAGCAGAAATGTAAATTTTTCCTTTCTGACTTCTATTACAATTTTATTAAATTACATAAATAATCATGGCAATCTGCTAGCAATCAGTTCAACAGGACAGTGTGTGAGCATAGTGGAGGTTCCACAGGTTCTACTTGGTGTTCTGGTGTTTCCTTAACCTCACTGCCACACAGCTGGCGGTGTTCCTGGGAAGAGCTGCTAACATCTATCCCCTCTCGTTGCTTCTTAATCTGGGACGACGCTACAAGATCAGATCTAACTTCCAGCACATGATGATGTTTGCAGGTGAGTGATGCTGAGATGAGGATGTTCATCACAAAGGTTAGTCTGATGTTTTTGACGACCCTGTGCAACTATATACTTTCATAGGTCTGAGAGGTGCCATGACGTTCGCCTTATCCATTAGGGACACGGCCACTTACGCCCGTCAGATGATGTTTTCTACAACTCTTCTTGTTGTCTTCTTCACTGTTTGGATTTGTGGTGGTGGTACCATGCAGATGCTGTCCTGCCAGCGCATACGGTATGCAACATTACTGAACTGCATGAAGTTCTCTTCCTCTGGTGTTTGGCCTGGAGGATGTTTCTTTCTTTTATAATGCCAAGCCAAAAAAGTATCTATGAAACTAATTCATGTTAATATGACTGTTCAGAGGAAACACAGAAATGCAAAAGTCAGCTAATTTCACAAGTTAGAAATCAAAAAATAATTTTTCTGTACTTCTTTCTCGCCATTTCTGTTTTCCAAAGAAAAATCCAACAGTGAAAAACTTTCTGAAATTATTTATTTTCAACTTCTCTCTGAGTAATTTAAAAAGAAAAGCTAAAATATAAAATACAAGGAAAATATTAAAAAATGACTTGTTCAATAAATCTTAAGAAAAGTAAAAAGCTTCCAAAGTTTTGATCCTAGAGTGGTTTTGGAGTGAAAGCATCGATCAAAAGTAGTTTTAAATCAACTGTTAAAAATTAAACAGGTATTGTCTAAAATGTGAGTGTTATTATTCTAAATTGATGCATCTTTGAAGCAAGGATTTTAAACATATCTAATGTCATTTTAGCATCAATTGACTCTCAGAAAGAATAATTCTTCCTTCACAAAGTCAAAAAAATGTACTTTCCTGTTGTAAAATAAAATCACCTTCAAAATAATTGTTTGGCTTTTACCATAATATCTGATATTGTTTTCTTTTCTCATTTTTTTTGACAGAGTTGGGGTTGACTCTGATCAGGAGAATTCTGTGAGTATTAAAATGTAAGAAAAACTTTTCAGTGCTGTTGAAAAGATCTATACTTAACACATTTTCCTGGATTCAGATGAGTGTCACTGATGGATCAGAGAGGAGAAGTACCAAACAAGAAAGTGCCTGGCTCTTCAGAATTTGGTACAACTTTGACCACAAGTATCCTTTAAACACAAAGGCCTAACATTTTTACTGTATTTTTTTATTATTATTTTTATGCAAAACATTTATTTAATCAAAAGTTGTTAGTCTAAAATGGCCTTCCTGGCACTTAGTAATTGTGGAATTTAGGATATTACAGTTCCCATTGTATGCCAATAGGGGGAGCCCTATTTTTGTCTAACATTCAGGACTTTTTTAGCTGTTTCTAATATTTTTAGAGCCTCTTTTTTGTGCAGTGTCTACTTTAACTGATCCCTTCTCCAGTTACCTGAAGCCCATCCTGACTCACAGCGGCCCACCCCTCACAGCCACGCTGCCTCCCTGCTGTGGCCCCGTCGCCCGCTTACTCACCAGCCCTCAAGCCTACGAGGTCAGACAATGGTTCATACATGAGCTTTTTCTTTCTGAGCTGTGCTGGTCAAGGATTTTTCTGATATCAGAGGCTGGGATACATGATTTAGGAGGCACACACATGCAGTTTTAAACTCCTTTGGTTTTCATTTCCTTTTTAACAGTTGTTGTTTGACTCACAAATCACATCCACATTATTTTTCCCCCAGAATGAGGGCCAGCTGAAGGATGACGACTCTGACCTCATCCTGACGGATGGCGACATTAACTTGACCTATGGCGACATCACGGTCAGTACCGACGCCTCAGGTACCCACACCAGTAGTGGCCCAGACTACGCCGGCGCTGCCACCTCCGATGACTTGGATAGAGAGTTAGCGTACGGCGATCACGAGCTTGTGATGAGGGGCACTCGTCTGGTACTGCCTATGGACGACTCTGAACCGCCATTTACAGACTCCTACAACAATTTACGGATGTAAAAACATCATTCAGCACAAACCCAAACATTTCCCTGACTCCAACTGACCCAAGCATCTGAAAGGAAAGATCAGAACCCGACTCTCCAACTTTCACTCATCTGTTTATGATCACTTTGCCTCACTCTTCCTGCCTTCTTTGCTTTGTTCGATGAATTTGCCCTCTTTTCTAGCCAAATCATTCTCTCTACCTCATCTCCATTTGGCCATTTCCACTCCTCTTTAATTCCTGCCATTGCTAGATTGCAGGAAATTTTATTTGCAGAATTCAATTGACAGTTTTACACAACTCAGCATGTCTTAGTGTGTAAAAACAAGTACGATCCACTAGATCAGTTGGTGTAGAGAATATCCCAAGAGAATTATATTGGTATGCATGCAGCCGATGCTTGTTGTTTTTTTTGTATTTGAGATTAATGACTTTTTTTGTTGTTGTTGTTTTTGTGTGACTCTGAATGTTGCTGCTTTTTCTCTGTGCGTCAGAGGTAAGCTGGCCCTGTGATCAACCTTACTGTTCATTTGGTTACAAACAAGTGCCTGGGAACTGTAGTTTATCATGGTAACCCTATGACTGAATTTGCTCTGGGAAGCAGAGCTGCTTCAGGATGGGGCCGTCATTTAGTCTCCCTTTCTAGAAAAAAAGAAAAAGCATAAACATCCATCTCTGTCTATGACTTATAAAAAATACTCGGTGGGTGTTTTTTGGTTGTTGTCATCCCCTGTGAACAGTGTCCAAACAGCGCGATGGCTCGATTGCACTGTGACCTGACGGTGAGCTGCGGATCTGTGACCTCAGACTGTGACAGAGAAAAACTTTCCACCTCCTTTTAGATGCAGGCAGAGGCGCTCACAGCATTTGTTGGAGCCCCTGTTGTGAAAACCAGATCCAGATGAGCGATGAGATCATTCAGATGATGACGTGAGAAAACCTGGTGCCATTTCTCTCCACTATTTTATAAAACCAAACCCTCTTGACCATACAGCTTTTAAATCTTCATTGATCCCAGATTGATTTTTTTTAGACAAATAAGCATAATCTACATGTTCTGTACTTTTTTCATCAGTGTTATTTTCCCATAAACTCTGAAGAAAAACCATTAGATATATGGATTTGACAGAAAAATACTTGATTATAGGCACAAAAGTGATTTATTTTCATATAATCTTATAAAAAGTTTTGTACCTGTTAAGAAAATGCTTTGTCAAGTTATATTTTTATTATTTATTAGTTCTAGGTCTTTTTTGGACAATTTGCCTAATTACATGGCATGATCAATCTTAAAAAAATGTAAGCAGCCATCTAAAAGCCTAGACAAGAAGATGAATATTTCTGTCTCGTGTTCTGTCTGTGCAGAAAAGTTTATTCATGAGTTCCTTTGCTCATAAATATACTTTAACAGTCAGTCTTACAGAAAAAAATGATAGCATATGGATCTTCTGTGTGTGGACACATATTTCATTCATGTGTTGCATCTCCAGCCCTTCCAAAAGGAGATCATTTGGATGAAATGAGCTGATACTTGAACAGGCTCTGTGGCAGACTGCCTTTTTGAGAATAATTCTCTCAATGTTTATTTTGACTGTGTCATTCAGAGCAAGGTATGATAGGTAAGCAGGAATTAAATATTGTAACTTTAAGTTAAGGTTGTACCAAAAGAGTTGTCCAAAAAGTTTGTTTGTGCTGAAGCTTTCATGAGCTTTTTTGAACACAGAGTTCAGCTTCTGCTGATGCGTGTTCAACAGGAAACGTTGATAGGACGTCTCCATGGTGACTCTGTTGTTTGGGTGCAGGCCAGAAAACTTTAAGTGTGTTGCTGAGCACAACAGGGTTGGGTTTTTCTTTTTTTTCTTTGATAGACTTGTTGGGCATGAAAAATATTCCAGGATGGGCTTGATGGATCTAAAAAAAAAACAGCTTCTGGAAAGAAAAGCAGGCTTGTAGATTTGGCATTTCCTTTCACAATTATCTTCTGCTGTGCAGGAACCTCTCATTTAATTTTTTTTCTATTTGTTTCTACGTTTTTCATGATTCTCATCATTTCTGAAGTGTATTTTTTAAGAGCTATAATAAAGAAAGACATGCTGTATAATTTGCACTCATTTTTGTTTTTCTGTATTTCCAAACTTTTATGTTTTGTACCGTGTGCTCCTGAAGGTTCTGGAAAAGATGTTAAAAATGCTTTCATCCTGTTAAGTACTTTGAATTGTTTGCAACTTGTCACCGTTTTAACACCGTTGCCAAGATAGACTCTGAAATGGTAAAACTTGTCCTGTGAGGAGTGTGTAAATGACACACTGACTAATGTGAACCTTGCAAAAGCTGATCTCTGTCTTGGTGTTTGCTGACCAAAGAGGCCTGCTGTGCTCCTCTCTAATCTTTATACTCTCCAAGTTCCCCTTCGTATGAAGGCGTGTGTGTTCTAAAGCCTGCAGACATACGTGGCTGTGAATACATGTGTGAACACTCCTTTTTGTTGCAGGTACTGTTTACATATGTGTAAATATGCTTTCACCTGTTCCTTTGCGTGTAGCATTAAATGAACAAAAGCTTGTGCTCTTGATTAACGCGTCTTCATTTGACCCGTTTTTTTTTTTTTTTTTTTTTTATCAAGTATCTGGGTTGTTAGAATGAACCTGAGAAGCCTAGAGCATCCTGTTCTCATCAAAAATAGGATTTTATTAATTATAATAATCTGACAGAGGATTATCTTTATAAAGTAAGGGAAACACAAGGTTTCTAATCTCTGAAGCCTCGAAACTTCAAAATGTTGAAGATCTCTTGGTTAGAATGTAGCCTGTCTGACCACATTCAGAGCAATATTTAATGTTCCATGATGTACCCGTTATCAGATTACAACAAATGGTAAATGGCATATAATTATATAGTGCTTTACTACCTTCCTCAAAGGTCCAAAACGCTATAGAGTCACAGTCCCATTCACCCATTTACACTCATATTCACACACTGATAGAAAAATGTTCTGTTTGTTTAATAAAATACAATTGACAAGAATACCGTGTAATCCATAAAAATCATACTGAAACGTAGGTAGTGCAAGTGTGAAATCCAGACTCAGTCTGAACCAACAGCATTTAATTCTCCTGTGAGTGAATTGTGCCAAAAATCATGTAACATGCTCCTAATAAGGAAACAACTCCCTCAAGTGTCCTGAAGAATGTCAGCAGACAAATTACAGATGACGGGAGGAAATGGTCTTTCTGAGAGGCAACTTAGAGCAGACTCCAAGAGCACTCCAAGTTTTCTTCTCTAATTGCAAATTCCTCAGAGTTTATTTCTCCAAAATATTTGCAGAGTTGAATTTTGCCATGAACGAAGATGGCGTTTCAGTTTGAGGCACGGTGAGAAATGACTGAGGCTTCATAACGCTGCACGCATGACCCTCCTGTAGCTGTTTGGTAAGTTATCC
The DNA here is from genome assembly GCA_036245035.1 of Adrianichthys oophorus. Lineage (NCBI taxonomy): Eukaryota > Metazoa > Chordata > Actinopteri > Beloniformes > Adrianichthyidae > Adrianichthys > Adrianichthys oophorus. The sequence continues at coordinate 4,956,581 of BSAI01000162.1, forward strand.
CACATGTGTGTCAAGGAAACAGACTCATTTAACTGACAGTTGATGTTTTACTAACCTTGACATCTATTAACAAAACACAGTAGGCATTTGATTTTTTTTTTAGTTCCTCATCCTGAAAATGTCAAAAAGTTGGGGGTTTTTTGTTTTGTTTTTTGAAATAAGAGCAGACTTTGAGGACGTAGGAGGCAATGTGACAGCTGGTTCCCTTAGTCAGAACCAAAAACGTCTCAAGCAATAAAAAAAATTGTAATTGTTATATGTTTGGAATTTGTTGGTTAAACTGGCAGGTCAAACTAAATAAAGTTATTTTTTTTTACCTAAAAAGGAAGTTAGTTAGGCGAGAACTGAAGAGAGACGACAAAAAAGTATCTCAGTAACTTCCTTCATCTTTTCTAAACAGTAGAAAGGTCATGTCCATACATCAGTTCTGGACAAATCTTCAGTTTCAACTCTCATTGGTTCTTGAAAATGAGCAATATTTTCCTCACCAGTTCAGAACCAATGAGAACTTTGGGAGAGATGACCATAAATTCCTGGTTGAGGTCATTGTTTATGAGAAGTGAAAGAGGTTTCGCCCATGTCCTGCATGCTTTCCCTGTTTTTTTTTTTACTCCTTCCCTCCGTCTCCTCCTGTCTTTAAGCTGCACTGCCAGATCACATTTGCAGCTCTTAGTCAGAGCCAGCACACACACTCAGAGACGGCTGATCATCTGTTCACTTCAGAGGTGAGTCCACAAACTGTTCAGTCTGGGTTACAGAGCTGTCCTGCTGTATGAGACTCAAACAAAAAATTTTAGAGGGTATTTTTTTTTTTTGTCTTGCCAGATTTATATAACTTATTTTTGCTAAAGACAAAAACTTTTTTTGGACAATTAAGGTAAAAATAAAAGTTTTCTTTAGTGCTTTTATTTAGTTAAGAAATATACTTGAGAAGCAAGTTTTTTTCTTTAAATGCTGCCACCATCTTTACATTTAAGTTCCTGTTTCCCTGTTTTTATATTTTTTGTGTTTTGGTGTAGTCAGTCACACTTTTTAAGAGCTTATTCAGAACATTGTGTGGCTTCTTTACATGAAGCAGGACTGGAAGAGGAAATAAGAGTTCAAATGTTTCAGGACTTTTTTGTGTTTTTTAGTTTAGCATTGGAGGCTGTTTTGTGTCCTTTGACTTGATTTGCGTGGCTAACTGTAATAGATTCCTGTGTGAACACGTTTATGGTGATTTTTGTATTTATATGAATTTAGCCCTAACTTCATCCTTATCTTTTCATGCATGGATATGTTTTGGTCTGGAAGTTGAAGAAGGGCAGAGCCCATCTGTGTCACACTTAGCTTCAAGCAGCAAAAGCATACATGCTCTCCCTTGGTGTTTGAGCAGCTGCCAACCATGATGTCATTGAAAAGACCTGCAGATTACGTTTTAGTTTCTGGGGCTACTTTGTGGCTCTGTGAGTTGACTTCTTTCTTCAAAAGAAATCAAACTTTGGTACTTAGTTGTGTAACAAATAAACTTTCAGCTTTCCGCTCGACTTGTCCAATTAATTCAAAGAGCTTCTGCTTCCTTTATGAATCACTTTAAAAAAGTTTAATCATGCTGCTTTAAGGCTCTCTAATCTTAATTATGTATACCTTTATGCCAGAATGAATCCTTTGTTGGTTTGAGAAGCTCATGTGTATTGTGAAGTAAAACGGTTCTTTTTTGCGCCTTTGATTTTTATTGCTTTATCCTGGCTGATGAATAAATAGAACAAAAAAAAACCAAACAAACCGCCCAGTCTGTGCTGGCTGGCTTTACACTGAAAGACACAAAACAACGTCTATAAATCTTTCTGCCTTGAGGGAACTGTTTTTTCTTTGTGAACTTAGCAAGTATATTTTATTTTAGGGAATTTCTTCTAAAAAGTTGGGTAAAAATTGGATTTGGTGGAGCTTTTTTAGTTGTTGTTTTGACACAGTAGTTAGTACAGCCAAGTTTCAGCTTCTTGCTGAGTTTTGTTCTCAGAACTCCTCCATAAAAGAGCACAAACAAAGAAAACTTAAGCAGATTATTTTTTTTAATTGGTAAAAATAAACTGCATCCTCTGCTGCTTGGCTTTAAGTCCCACTCTGATCATGTTTTGATCTATGGTAAAAGTGTTCCTGGTGGTCTTTTATTTAAGATTATTAGCCAAAATTAAAAGAATTAATACATTAAAACAGTCATTGTCTCTGAGATGGTTTCTTCAGAGTAGCAATAGTTCATTAGAAATGCACCTCTGAGTTGTGTGCTGGCCCGCTGCCGCAGAGTAAGCCCGTTCTCACTTCCCGTCATCCAAATATTTACAATCTCTCCTGCTAGCTTACAGCCCCCATGACCTAACAAAAATGGTGAGCAATATTGGAGCTATCCAGCCATGTAGTTGTGAGCCAGATTCCGGCTCAGACGAAGAAAACAAAGACGCATACGTATCTAATCATCTACAAATGGGTGCATCAGAATGGAATACAAGAAGTTGTGGTGTTAATTCTTCTAAGGAGCTAAAAATAGTCTCTTGTGAATTGTATTGGTTTCTAAGACAAAAACTCCATTGTGTGCTAATCTACTACACTCCTGTGGACCCGCTTGGCTTATCACAGTGTGAGATTTCCTGATTTTGAGGATTTACTGCATTCTCTTACAAAGTTTTTCAAAGAAGTCGATACTGGGAATTTGAAGGAGTAACAGTTGAAAAGTCACACAAACACTGCAAACTTGGATTTAGAGCTTTTATATTGCAACTGCAAATGTAGAAAAACATTTTTAAAAAATCTAAGTCTATTTTAAGACTAACGTTTTAATGCAGAAATATGTACACATTCATAACCTTTAAAATAAAAATTGTCTCTGCACAATTTTTTAAATAAAACTGTAATTCTAATAGATGACTTTTTCAAAGTGTTTTTTTTTGTTTTACTCTGCAAATTGTGGTGTCAACAACAGCACCAAGACAACTTCTGTCTGTGGCACCAATTCCCGTCTAGAACATGTTTTTGCAAAGAAAAGTCTAAGCCCTTGTATTTTATAAACCGTAATGAAGCAAAGAGGGAGACAGGGTGTGGCCCATGCGGAGCTGCAGTTGATGGATTGAAGGCAGCAGTGCTCTGAACTGGACTCCTAAATAGGTAATGCTGCTTGTTTGTACTCTCCAGCCAAAGAAACACTTTGCTGCAATGCTTTTTGTTTTCATATTTTACAGTTTTTTTTTTTTTTTACTTTCAAATTATTTCTGATGAAATAGTCTACTCACTGACTGGAAAATGAGGACATCAGTATATGCACTCAAGTGCCACCCTTTTTCCTGCTGAGGGCAGGATAAAGTGAAGCAACATCTGCTGCCGTTTCAGTGTATGATTCAGAGAGCAGCATGACTTTTTGTGCTGGGAAGAAACTCACATTCTGCTCTTTATCTTTGAAGCTCAGCTTTCCTCACAAGCGGAAAAACAAACTGCCTCTGTGTTGGAGACTTAAGTCACGTTAGCACAACAGGAGACGACAACAACCTTCATAAAGACGTTTATCACAAAGGTGTCCGTGCACCACACCTCATTTAGGAGTGCTACTTTGCATGATTTCTCCCCTTCTGGCGTTTTGTCAACACCAAAACGACCTGGCTGTGTCTGGCTCTTGCAGCCAGATCCTGACCTTATGTCCGGCGCAGCTTTGTGTGTGGGTGTGCTTGATGAGTCGTTGTTGCCTGACAGAGATACTGTGGCTTCAGTCCTTCTGCCCACTAACCAGATTTGGAGGAGACACACATGGAAGTCCAGGCTAAAAGGTTATGTTGACAAAACAAGACAGCTGACTGATGGATGAGGCCTTTTGTTGCTAGGTAACGATGATGTTTATTCTGATCATCTCCAGTAATCTAATCTCATTTTGAAAAAAAAGAAAAAGCAAAATCCAGAGATGCTTATATTTTATTTTTGTGCATCTATTTGTATTGTGGTTTATTCCATAATAAAATGCATTTGTTGATAATAATCATTGAAATTAACATTATACGTTTAAATTAGTCTGTATGTGAACACTGTATTGTGAATCAAGACTTCCACTAGAGTCCCATGTTTGCTATAAAAATACTTTTAAAAGCATCATGGTTTTTTTTTACCCCTTAATTTTTGTTTGTTTATTTTGCGTATAATTAAAATTAGATTTTCTTTCTGTGTTTTTGCTTAGTCTTTTAGTATTCCTTTACGTCTTACTATCAAAAGAGAAACAAATGTCTGATGGGAGGGATTTTAAACCTGAGAACAGAAGAAATAAAGGTATTTCTGCATTAAAATGAAACTGTGGAACATGAATGACACAAATGTAAGGATCCAAATAGTAAGAGGAACTCGGGTACATTTTCTGATGCAGTAAAGCAGATAATATCCTCCGGAGCCTTTTGTTGGCTCAAAGAAGTGGCGCCACACTGCACATTAGTTAGTCTGTGTGGGTTTTCATTCGTTTTGTGACCGATTATTAAATAACGTAATGAATGTAGTGAAAAGAACAAATATAGTGTGTTCTGTAGAAATGGACCTGATCAAACATGTTTTTATTACCCCAGGTGCTCTCTTAAAAAGCCAGCCTGACCACACAGACATGCACACATCATACTTTAGGTTTTTTTTTCCCCTCATTTACTTGCAGAAATCTATTGCTCAAATGACCACACAGCACTGATTTTTAAAGCAAACTCTAGGTCTAAACTTTAAACAATTCTTTTACAATTGGGCTGAGCTTTGGTTTGCTCAGAGTTTCTGAATAAGCTTTATGCTCGGAGCGGAACAGCTGGACCAAAATGGGCATTACAGGATGTAAACAGAGTTGCGGAGTAAAGATGAGACATGGCAACTCATTGAAATTTGGTCTGGAATGCAGGCTCATTAATATAACTTTTAATGTAATACACATTGCTTCTCACACTTTTTTCCAGACAATCTATACGTCATAAACACTTATACCGTACCTTCTTAGTCGTCCCCTCCTTCGGTAACCGCCTTACAGCATGCCTCTACCATACCAAAGTAGCAGTAAAAAGTGTTGTACCTGACGTTAAAGCAAACGTTCAAAATTGGTCAGCGAAATGTGAAGTTTGAATAAGTGAACTAAGTATCCTGACAAGGATTGCAAGGATAGCGTAGCACTTCCAGTATTCCCTCTCTCGTTGTTTTGCCCTCTGCCCTCATAATTTCTGGGTTTGGTTCGATATTGAAATGACCATTTGACGGCAGTCTGAATCCCAACCAAACGCAAGATTCAGGACTCGATCATGGCCAAATTAAGTGGACTTGGTCTGGACCAACGGACTTTTCCTGTCTGAATACTCCCTATCTGTTTGTTGCAAATTCCGCTTATAGAAATTTTAAAGAAAAGTAAAAACTGGAGTGAAATCCTAAATGTCACACTAAGGAGTCATCTAAAGACCTAAGACTTGGCTTGCTCGCATGACAAACTGTGACAGTCCATTTTTCCTTCAACGTGTGCACATAACCTGAAGGGTTCATCAAAGCCCCTCGCATTGGTGCATTGGGAGCATGTGCTGTCCTGTCCTACAGACTGTTTCCTCCTGTTTGAACCTCTGATGTTACCTCAGTGGAATCCAATCTGTATCACATAATCTTTCCCCCTGAATCACCCTCTCCTTTTATCTATTCTCTTCTCTAATGCGAGTCCTAAAAAGGACTGGAAGGGTTTAGGGTGGATTTGGTTGTGGGGTCAGGGTTTATGTGGGTCACAGAAGGGTATAAACAGGCCTTCAGATTTGAGGAAGCTTGTGGTCTCTGACTTCTGTTGAATGTTACGGTCCCTGGTCCAACACCTCTTTTTCTCCTTCATTTTGTGATTTACTCGGAACCAAACATGACCTTCTACAGGCACTCAGGTAAAATTATTTCAATGATGAATTCCAACAACCTTTGAAAAAAAACTTTTTCTTTAAATGTTTTTTTAATGGAATGCATTTTGATGTTTCCCTTTATTTGGTAGAGAAAATACATAAACGTTCTTTAATTTTTTCACCAAAATAATTTAATATTGTTAAATTGTCACGGTACTCTACAATTGGTGTATCTACCCAATCTACAATTGAGTTGATTTGTGAGAATAATTTGCTCAATGAAAGAATTATACTGATGTATTTAAACTTTATTTTGTAAGGTTTTCATCTTTATGAAACACATCACAGTTTTTCCTCTAGTCTTTTTTTTTTATTACAGTAGATTTTTTATCTGCTGCGTCTGCCATTCTGTTTATCTTCGTGTCAGTTAGTTCACTTACCTGCATTGGGTAAAGTCCTATGGCAAGAATCAGCAACTATAGCTAAGAGTGGCATGTTTGTGACCAAATGCACTAAGAAATTCCAAGAGTTAAACTTTATATTAAAAAACGAAATGAGATTCCAAACACAAACAGGAAATGAGGTAAATTACTCTTTATTTTTTATTATGTTTTTATTTTTTAATTAATCTGCATTTTAATATTTAATATCATTTGAAAATTTACCAATTAAAAATACTTAGTAAAATAAGTAACACTTTATTTATTCTTTTTTTTTTTTTTTTTTTACTTTTGCTTAGAAAGCAATAGAAGTTTGACTTTGGAATTTTTTTTTTCTTTTTATATTTGGTTCAGAATCCATCATGATATTTAGTGCCTACATTTTAAAAGTACTTTAAAAAAGCAAGAATATTTACCTCCATGACACCAGTACATGCAAATAAACATACTTTTTTCTGTTTGTCCAAATCACATGACCAAACTTTAGTTGGTCAAACCTAAAAGAGACCCTCATTGTCTCTCCTGGTCATACTTTTGCTTTTCAATGCAGCTTTTACAAATGCTGTTTTATTGCACATGATCACGCTAAGATAATTTAAGGAACCAGCCTTTGGTGTTTGTCTTCATCAGGATGTTTTTAATTCTTGCTGTCCACTTTTAACATGTAGAAACAAGTCCCATTGTGACCTTTCTTACTTCAGAGGACATCTCCCCAAAGAGACCACAGTTGTGGTTTAACAGCAGGCAGCTGCTTCACTGTGAGCAAGATTAAAGTCCTGGACCTTTGTCAGGAGGGGGCCACAATAGTTGCATAGACCCAACAGTCCTCATGCCTCTACATTTATCCCCCATTATGGGGTGGTTTCTTTAAATAGAGTTCACATTTGAAATAGTTCTCTGGGTCAACTGGGCTCTAAAGTAAAGTTGTGTGTGTGATGTGCAAAACTGAGTTGGACTGGGTGGGTTCTGCATGTGGACTCGGTCCTCTTTTTATCCCCGGAGCACAGCTGCGCATTACTTCCCCACTCCAAACACTGTCCCATTTATCAATCCACACACAGGGGCACACAGAACACTTAGGGAGGCTCAGTTTGTTCACATGCCTGTTTACCACATCACTCTAAAATAGCTGCAGTCGCATTTCAAAAACATTTGTGCTGCTCCTATGGTAACTCATAGTAAATGTCATTCTTTCTATTGTCTCCATAATTGAAAATGGATTCAAACAAAGTGGGTTTTTCAGAACCTGACCTGAATGTAGATTTATTTAAAAAAAAAAAAAAAAGCACATTTCCAATTACAGCTTGTTTTGCCCTAAAACATCTAAAATCGTGTTAATAGACTGGAGGTAAGATGGGTGAGGCAAGGAGTCAAAAGGTGTGTGCTCAGCTTTCCTGAGCCGGATAAAACTCCCCAGGTCAGAGAGCGAGAGGAAATCTGCAGGCTGCTGCTCCACCTCACTCACACCTCTCTCATCAGTTTGGTATGCAGTTGCAAGAGCCTCATAGTGTCTCTTTGAGAGGTCATGGAAAATTATGTTCTGCTACATTGACCCAGTACTTTTTACACTTGTGACCAAAATCAAACAATTTGCATAGAACATTCTCTTTCTTTCCGTATTTGCAGTTCTGAAAGAGCAGATATTAGCAGATTGATATTCTGTCTCAGTGACTTGCATCCTCCTCTCAGTACTCCGTCAGAAAGGGCAACACTGCCCTCATCTGACACTTTCAGGAACAGCAGATGAATAACCTGTTTTTTTTCCCAGGTCCCAGGAGTTACCTCACCTCCACCATGACTGATCGTTTTGACTGTTACTATTGCCGTGACAACCTGCATGGGAAGAAGTACGTGAAGAAGGATGAGAAGCACGTTTGCACCAAGTGCTTTGATAAACTCTGTGCCAACACCTGTGCAGAGTGTAAGCGCCCCGTTGGTGCAGACTCCAAGGTGAGAGCCAGGATGGGGTCTATTTGTTATTTTATTATGTTTTGACATAAGTTTAAACATCTTACAAATGAAAAGACACAAAACACTTTTAAAATATTCTTGGATTTCAGTTAATTTTATTCATTTCTCCAACAAAACTCCTGGCAGCATCTCTGCTTATGGTCTCCCCTTTTTTTTCTCAGGAGTTGCACCATAAGAACCGTTACTGGCATGAGGACTGCTTCCGCTGTGCCAAGTGCTACAAGCCACTGGCCAGTGAGCCCTTCAACGCTCGTGACGATGGCAAGATAATGTGTGGAAAATGTAGCTCAAGGGAGGATGGAAACCGCTGCCAGGGCTGCTACAAGGTGGTGATGCCAGGTGGGCAAGATGCTAGGACTTTAAAAGAGCTTTGTGTTTCTTTGGATTGACTTTGGATTGTGAGGTACTTCTCAGTCCAATCATGAAATAAGGATCACACAGCTGGAAAAACTGTGAATAGGGTTGATTAAAAAGATTTTAAAACCAGTTCATCTTCCACAACTAAAGAAAAACATAATATGAATTGAAAAGGAATTTCTATGGTTTATAATTAGATTGTTGTTTATTTGCAGGTTCCCAGAACGTGGAGTACAAGAACAAGTTGTGGCATGAGGAATGCTTCACCTGCTTTGAATGCAAGCAGCCAATCCACACTCAGAGTTTTCTAGCCAAAGGAGACGACATCTTCTGTGTTCCCTGCCATGACAAGAAGTTTGCAAAGAAATGCTTCCACTGCAAGCAGGTACAGATGCTGAGTGTAACACTATATAAGTTCTCTTCTAGAGTTTGCTCTTAAATAAAGAAAGCTGAGACTCTACCCAGACTTCAGCAAATATAATCCACACATCTTCATGATCCTTTGTTAAGCCAATTTCTTCTGGAGGGATCAGCTACCAGGACCAGCCGTGGCACTCCGAGTGTTTTGTGTGCCAGACCTGCCGTAAACCTCTGGCAGGAAGTCGCTTCACCTCCCATGAGAACCACGTTTACTGTGTGGACTGCTACAAAACTGATGTGGCCAAGAAGTGCCACGGCTGCAAGAACCCAATCACAGGTCAGTCCAATTTCACCAAAATGAATTCACAGCCTTTACCTTATTTCAAACGTATACAGGAGGCAGAAAAATAAACTATGAACGAAGGATATTGTTTTTATGTCTCTTTAAAAAAAAAAACCTTCATAGATTTAAACTTATTTCCAGGGAGCATAACCTAAAAAGTTGCAGGACTCTTCCAAACTATTTTATCTATGATTCTCAAGCTAAAGAACCTTTATTTTATTTACTTTATGAAGGTGGAGAAGGTAATAGATGTGACCAAGGCAGTTTGTGGAACAAATTTTCAAATGGAAATAGTTTTAACATTTAAATATGTGATACCACATCACCTTCCAAAGTCTTTGGCTCAGAGAAAAGGAGAAGGACCCCTCTCATGTGATACCACATGAGAAGGGTCACTTTGTCCAGTTCTCATATACAGACAATGGCCTAAGGTCACAACAAACCCGGCAGACGTAACTGACCGCACTGATTGAACAGTAACTGTGTCTCTGCAGGGTTTGGCCATGGCACCAACGTGGTGAACTATGAGCAGTACTCCTGGCACGAGTACTGCTTCAACTGTAAGAAGTGCTCCCTGTCACTGGCCAACAAGCGCTTTGTCATCAACCAAGACCATATCTACTGCTCCGACTGCGCCAAGAAGCTGTAAAGTCCATGAGCATGGGTGTTCACAGCAGATTTACACCAAAAAGTGACCTTTTGTGCAGATCTGTAATAAAGTTTGAGAAAAAAAGCTACAACAGAATAGAAGTGGACAGTTTTGGTCAAAATTCTCCACAGATAAAGTCCACTGATGCATTAGCCTTCCCCTTCTGACATTAGAGCAGAATGTGTCATTTTTAGGAATCAACAGTTACAACTTTTCTGTGGTGTGCAGTTTTGTGGTTTGAGCTTCAGTGCATTCATGAATCTATTCTCATTGTTACTTCTTTTGTTCTTCAAAGCTGGCTGCTGCTTTTTCATACGATCTTGTATGAGTAATCTGTTTCATCTTTGAATGTTTGAACTGCTTTAATGTTGATACTGAAAAATAAATCACTTGTTTGACAAAAACAACACAGAATTCTTCAGCGTAATCGACACAAAAGCATCTTCTTTTTTAACACTTTATTGTTTAACAGTCTGGATCATCTCTTCAGATATATTTATTGTACAAATGTCATTGGGACATGGGGGTTATTACTAAATATCTCAAAGGAATTTTCATTTTCAGAGTAGCCCTGCTAGCACAGGCTGATTGTCAAGGCCGAGGTAAGGACATGCTTTATAGACGACACTTTACTAAACCTCAATCTAAGGCACTGTTCTATCCTATTATGAGTAAAAAGAGCTCGACTTAGTCCCCAAAAGACACAGCAGGACCTGAAGTGTTTTTAAGCAGCAGCTACAGAAACCTTCTAACAGGAGGAGCTCGTGAGCAGAAAGAAAAATGAACATGGGAAGGTGCATGTGTAGGGTTACAACAGAGGACATGAAGTCTCAGCCACACATGAACAACCTTCTGCAGGAAATGTTACATTTCTGCCAAAGTCTGTACGTTAGTAGCTCCTCGGAAACAACCAATGACAGCGCAGCCTTGTTTCCAGGAGGAATAAGGTTGTAATGATAAAAGCTCAGAAACCTTTGAGTATGAATGCCGGCTGGTTTGTGGGGACTGTTTTCTTTGGGCTCAGTCAAAGCTAAGATTATGAAGGCCCAGAGTCTTCATGCACAACAGTTTAAGCCAAAAGAGAACAAGGCAAAAGTCAAGGTCCCAAAACCTCACGCTTGTGCTTTTAAACAAAAGGGAATTTAAACAATTTATGAAAAAAATGAAATCAAAGAAGAATAAAAAAATATCAAGTGTGTTTTAATCCAAGTGACCTCCTTTTACTACAGTAGAACAGATGAAACCTGAGCAGACACACCAGCTGTAACATTCATCCCCACATTCTGGTTGCTGACATGAAACATGCTCTGAGACGCAACCAGAGCCTCTCCATTCTTCAGATGCGTCACCAAAAACCTGAGCAGCTTCATGCAGAACTTTCGTCCACACCAGGACTTCCTGGCTGCACAAACCCAACTGGACAAACCTGTCACCTCACTGGACATGCTAAGAAGGGAAAAATTCAGTAACAAACTGCAATCATCCACAACCAGTCACTCCATCCTACCTATGGCTTTATCTGCCTAATACTGATTATATACACAATATGATATCACTTAAATAAATGTAGAAATGTATTTTACTATATAAACAAACAGATAACCTCTATGCTATTAAATAGATGAAATGCATTTGTCAAGTAGCAGCTAATAAAGTGGAGTTAGTGGGAGGGAAGAACACCTTTACAAACCAGAATAAACTAAGACAAACACTCAACTGACCACAGGTTTAAGATCCCCCATCCATCCATCTTCTTCGAGGGGGCTGCAGCCTAAGCAAAGTTACCCAGACTTCCTTCTCTCTGGCCACTTCCTTCAGCTCCTCTGGGGTGACCCTGAGACATTCCCAGGCCAACTGAAAGACATAGTCTCTCCAGCGTGTCCTAAGTCTTCGCTGTGAACTCTGCCCAGTGGGACATGCCCGGAACACTTCCCACTTCCCTCTCAACGTGGAAGTGCAGCGGCTGTACTCTGAGCCCTCTGCAGGGGACCAAGCTTCTCACCCCATCTCAAAGGAAACGCCCAGCCACCCTACAGAGGAAGCTAATTTCGGCTGTCTGTATTCGAGCCTTGTTCTTTCGGTCATGACCCAGAGCTCATGACTTTAGGTGAGAATTGGAACAAAGATTGACCGGTAAATTGAGAGTTTTGCTTTCTTTTTTGCTTTCATGGACTAAAAGTCCATGGCAGAGGCCTTTTAAAGCAATGTGGAGGCCCCAAAGAGGATTCTGGCTACATCTTCTTTGAGGCCTTTCTTGGGGTGGCTGACTGGCCAGCAGGCCCCCTCTGAAGCTGCGTGCTGGTTGGCTACATCTTCTTCTGGGCCTGCTCCCCACTGGTGCTTTCTTTCCATGCTCCCCCTTACTCTTTCATTTAACTTGGGTCCTCTTGCCGCTTCCTGGGGTGTGTCCTGCTTTGCTATGAGCTCATTGACCTGTACACAGCTGAGCCTCATGTCCTTAACGTTCTGCAGGCAGAGTTACAAACGTATTAAAAACAATGTAAAAGCAATACAACCTAAAACTTTAAAACACCATGTAAAAAGAATAAAAATCCATGCAAAATTTAAAAAAAAGAGTCTGTGTGTCAGTCTGTGGACCCCTTCAGGGATCTAGACTAAAGTTTTGCACTGGTTGCACCAGTACGCCTAACTTTTTAACCTAAGTTAAGCGCACTTACCCTTTTGACCACATTGCATTTAACTCAGCAGTTTTACATGATCACTTTCTTTTTTTAATTGCTGAAAATATCGGCTTTAATACTTGAAAATTATTAACTTACAAACTGGTAAACAGAAAGCCCTTTATTTGAAACACAATAATGATAAATTACATGAAAATTTGGTGCTTAAAGACCCACTCCAATAAAATTTGTGTTTTTGTTTTTTTTAATATGTTCTTGTAGCATTTTTCTCATGATAGAGAACACATATCAAACATTTTAAGATTAAAACTGCATTTCTGAGTATTTCTTTATTAAAATAAAAACGTGCAGTTTGAAAAAGCTTAAATTTGCGATGTGAGTGCACCTTAATAGAAAATGAAAGAGCTAAAGCTCCGGTGTTAAAGGATTTTAACAGATTTTTTTGCACTGTCACCAGCATCGAGTGTGTGCGCGTAGACCCAAACTGAACGACTTAGAAATTATAATTAATAAAAAATCTATAATTCCTATTTGAGGTGTTTTACATCTGCACACACATAGAGGAATGAGACTTTCATGGTCATGGAGATTATGTTCTTTTTTCCCCACAGGAAGGCTGGGTGGACTGGTGCCACCAAGGTTATTTTTTAGGCGCACCATTGAAAAATCAAGTCGAACGTGGAACCAAATTGGCCTCACTCTAGAGTCCTGCCCTTCAAAGACTGCACAGTCAGCGGATGTGCACCAGGGGTCATCCCATCAAAGTGAACGTGACAAGCAGAAACTGTGGCCAAATAGGCCTTAATGGTGGAAAGGGAGATATTTTTTATTAATCAGATCCTGGAGAAAAGTCCGAATGTCCACTGTAGAACATTGAAAAGGAACAACATTTTGGTCCTGACACCAGTGTTCAAAGGCTCATCATTTATTGGCAAATAGGCCTTGAGTGGTAGATGCTCTCGCACTTCGGATGGTTGCAACCAGCAGGGGGCAACCCCTTAGCAATCAGGTTGAACTTCTCAACAGGTAATCATGCAGTTGCCAAACTTGTCAAAGGTGTGGGAGTAAAATTTCCCCACCCGCTTCAGAGAGTAGATCTCTGATGATCGGAAGCCGAAGCAGGCTTGCTGCTAGACGGCTGATAATCTCGGCATACCAAGCCATTGATGGTCATTTGGGGGTTACCAAGATCAGGCACAGACCCTGTGTGTGCACCTGTTCTGTCACTGATAATATCATCTCCAGTGGGGAACATGTATAAAGTGCTAGAGAGGGCCATTGGTGAGCCAGAATGTCTGTCCCCAAAGAGACGTTCAAATACATAATGGAAAAGAACAGTGGGTCTTTGCTGGCAAAGAGATCCACTGCTGCTCTCCCAAATTGGTCCCATTTGACTGTCACCACTTCTGGGTGGAGCCTCCATTCCCTCACAAGAGGACCCCTCGGGAGAGCAGGTCTGCTCCCAGATTCAGACATCTTGGGACGTGAGTGTCTCTCAGCGACAGAAAATGAGCGTTGCACGACATCAACAGAGAGTGGGTAACCCTTAACTGGGGAAGGGAGTGAGTCACTCCTTTTCTGTTTATGTAGCAGACCACTGTGGTGTTGTCTGTCCTAATCAGAATGTGATGACCTCTCAAACGTGACAGAAGTGCTGAAGAGAAGGAAATGTTGCTAACAGCTCCTCAGCATTCATCAATATTTTCCTGCTGGAGTGACATAGCATGCTCATGTGAACCCGACGTTAAAGTGGTCGCATCTTGAGTAGACCGCGAGGAACCACAGTGATCCTGGAAGCCATCATGCCCATCAGTTGTAGAATTCTCTGGAACTGCAGTTTGCGTCCAAACTGAAACTGATTGAGGCAATGGTTAAATAAAGCCACTCTGTGCTTTGACAGACATGCTGCCCGACACGGAGCAAATGTCCAGCTCCAGGAAAGAAATCTGATGGCTGCGATTTTTAAATAAAATCATAGAAAATCTCATAGACTAAATGTGAGACAGTATCTGAGGCGGATGTGTCGCTGCCTGCTCTCTGGAGTTTGCTATCAAAGCCCCGTTATCCAGATAAGTCAGAATGTGAACGCCTTTGTCTCTGAAGAAAGAGAGCACTGCCTCGACATATTTAGTGAAGGTGTGAGGAACAGACCAAAGGCCAGCACTAGTTATTTGTGGGCTGTGGTCTCAAATGTAAATCTCAGAAAATTGTCTGTGCTCTGGGTGTTTTGCAACATGCAAGTAAGGGTCTGTGAGATCTTTCAGGGTGAACCAATCTCCAGGGATGGCTAAATGTTTGACTTGTGCACTGACAGAGAGGAGCTGTCACCTTCTAATGTGCTGGTGAGGCACAGCGTTATGTAGCCACTGTCGTATCTGACAGGAGGTGCTTGGCTGTTGATTACTTGGTGTCTTTATTTGAAGATTTGTGGTACAAGCAGAATGCAAACATGTTTTTTTGTGTGCAGGAGAGGTGTTGTGTTTCAGTTATCCAGCGAGGATAAATCCAGGAGCAGGAAGACTCAAACACATCCAGAAGGTTTCATAGTTTTAATCAAAATGCAAAGATAAGAATGAGTACAGAAGATGCTCCGACACCAACCACAAAAAGAACCTTCCTTAAATAAAGAAGCCAAATCGGATGATTGCAAGCAACTGTGACCAATTCAGGGGAGCAATCCAACCTGAAAATAACAAAACCAAAGAACACATCACGTCCTCGTCGTGCATGTCCAGCTGGAGCGGCAGCTGACTGTGGTCCAGGTGCTGCCCTGTTCTCCAGCTTGCTCCGCCATGAGCTCCATGTGGTCCTCCCAGCTCGAAGTGGGGACTTTGACCCAGAGCTCATCGTCGGATTTGGACGAGATTTAGTTCTTCGACTCCAAGCTTTCCCTCCCAGAGAGATTATGTTCCACGTACCAAAAGCCAGAATCCATGACTGTAGGTTAAGCCATTGACATTAGGCTGCTATTAACCACCACCCAAATGGCATTGCAGCGGCCATTTTGAAGCTATTGCTCAGATGGTGAGCCCATGGAGGATGGGAGGGTGGGGTGATCTCACACCATTCCTTCAGAGTGGGCTTGACCATTGAACATAGCCTGAACATTGTTTGTGGTAGGAGACCCTGTCAGCTAGTGCTCTGGTGGCACTAACCCAAGCAATGTTTTCAACCCTTGCTGTTACTGGGGTCTTGAACCACTCTTAGTCTCACTCGTCACTGAGGACCTATCTGCCATGGGAGACCCCAGACAGCTTAGCTCCTCAGATCACTCGAGCCCTCAAACCCCTCCACCACGATAAGGTGGCGGTTCACAGAGGGGAGTTTTTTTTTTGTGTGTGTTTTTTTTTAATAGTTTGGTAAATTTTTAACAATATTTTGATACAAACATTTCATTTTTTTAAACATGTCATTGTATTGTATGATTTTTGACAGCAGAGAGAAAGCAAACAGAATCATCTGAACATATTCTTTTAGGTTGAGAGAGGTTTGTAGTGCAGCAGTCTTTTACGCTTTGAAGCAAAACAGCCTCCGGAAAAACTTTGAGATGGAGGACCTCTTCACAGGTTTATCTTTTGGCTCTTGGACTTTTTCTGCTTTTTTCTCTTTTTTCTTCAGCTTCTTGGAAGATTTTTCCTGAAGTGTTTGCAGACATTTGTCCAATTCTTCAATGTGTTTCATAATTTGAGCTTCTCTATCTTCTGTTTCTTCAAAGACCAGCTCATTGTCTTTACTTTCGTTTTCCATCTCTTTGTCCTCCAGCTTTTTAGCTTCATCCACTGTCACTTTCTCTTCACCTACCTCCTCTTTCTGTTCAACCATCTCCTCTTTCTGTTCAACCATCTCTTCATCCACCTCTTCATCATCATCCATCTCTTCATCTTTCTTTGACACTAAAGTTAACTTCAGTCTCTTTTGATGGTGCTCCTTGTTAAGAATGGTTCCCTGCAGAGTTTTGTTTGCTTTTCCCAGGGTACGGTTTTCTTCCCTCATCCTAAAGTTCCCAGACTGAATCTTCCCAGAAGCATAGTAAGTAGCTTCATAGGTTTCTCTGAGCTCATCCATTGTTTTTTCCTTTCCAGATGTGAAATCTTTATTGAAATGTCGTTCCTGGCGACATGCGTCCCATTGTTGCATCAGCTGCTCGTTCTGCTCTTTGAGAGACAGGAGTTTATCCTTCAGGCCGCAGGTTTTATCTTGAAACCATTTCTCGCCTGCTTGGATGGTTTGAAGGTGGGCGGTATCCCTTATCAGTCGGTTATCCAGACTTTCGGAGATACCCCTGTCTTGTCGGAGAAGAAAGAGTTCAGCCCGCAACTGATGCACTTTTTCTTTGGTTTGATCGAAAGAAAGCGAGGGAGGGCGGTTGTTCTTCTCGGCCTCCTCTGCTCTCTGTCGGATCAGCTGTTCTTTCTGCTCCTGCGCTCGTTGGAGCTCAGCTCGGAGCTCGGAGATGACTGCTTCCTTTTGGTTGAGCTTCACCATCAGCCTCTTTTTTCAAACTTGGAACTCGGTCCGTGGCTGCACCTCTATGTCATCCCAAAACGTTCGACGGGGGTTGGATTGGCAAGGTGGAGGGAGACTGGATTGGAGTGGTGGAGGGGGGTTGAATTGGCGTGGTGGAGGGGGGTTGAATTGGAGTGGTGGAGGGTAGTTAAATTGGCCTGGTGGAGGGGGGTTGAATTGGAGTGGTGGAGGGGGGTT